>CATQFL010000040.1:22500-92811 GCA_956483635.1 Panzeria rudis | reverse complement strand
AATGTTAGTAATCCATTCGAATTCACCTTCAGGTAAATATTGTGACATAACTCATCCATATAAATTATTTGCATCTAAATACATTAAATATTTAGATGGAAGTTTATCGTTAAAATCGGTCATATATTTATTGTTAGCTTTTGAATGTCTTTTAGAACACTGAACGATCCCCTCTCTTATTCCCTTTTGGATGAACGTAACCATCTCAATATCCGTCAAAAGTTGTAATTTTACTTTTGTCATTTTAAGCATTGCATCCCATGAAAGTCCTGGTGCTGTGTAATAATGACATGGATCTAACTTATATATTTTTTTACAAAGCAATCTGAAATTTTCAAATACATCTGCCAAAATTAAAACATCGGTTTTTAGATAAAGCATTAGGTAATCTTCTAATGTTTTACAATTAAACACACTCCAAACTTCTTTGGCATGATTATAATCGTTCGATGAATATTCGGTCTCAGTTAAAATATTAAAAAATTCTTCCCTCTTGGGTAAATTGCATTCTCTAAGCTTGTCAACTGAATTTAAATAATTATATGGAAAAACTCCTTTCCTCATTAGCAAAGAAAACTGCCTTTCGTTATTAAAATTTGATTTTACGATAGTAAAATCATTTGCTCATAAATTTTTTGCTAATGAGTCTAAACTTGACTGCATAAATCTAAATGAGTCTAAAAATCTAATTTCTATATTGACATTATCTACACTGATGATTTTTTAAATGGATATATACAACTCTTTATTTAGTGGAATGATATTTATTGAGCCATCGTTAACATGATTAAGTTCTTTTATAAACAAATGAGAATCATAAGAAGAAAGATTATGAAACACAACCGGGAAAAAATGTGGGACTTTGAAATTTAAATTACATGAACTATGTGCAGGTCCTCTATATTTCCCACTGAAATGGCAATGGTCTTTAACCTTAACTTCATTAACTATTGGATTTAAACAAATATGGCAGTTATTGGAATTTCTACAGTGTAGTTCATCGCCTGCAGTCAATGGATTCATTGGTTTCACATGTTTTAAATAATTTCTATATAAGAACACTACATCTTTAACAAGTTCAGTTATAAATGCTTTGGCAGAATCTGAACCTTTGAAATGCTTAAACTTATCTAAATTTTTATCAAAGCTACATTTTAAATAGTATGAGAAAGCATAAGGTATATGTTTGTTTATCAACGTTGTTGATGATTTATTTGGATTCGGAATACATGTTTCAATATTTTGAAATATACACTCAGAATCCGCATAAATAACAAATAGTACATCTATTGCTTTCTCATGATTATTAAATTCTAAAACTGACTTATCTTCGTTTGGGAGATATACAACTCGCTTTCCGCATTCTGATGAGTGCTTCCTCAATTTTTCTTCCTTTGTAAAATGTTGCAAACAATAGTTGCATAAATAGTTCCTCCCCTTAAATTTGCTGGTTTGATTTCTAATTAATCTATATATGTATAAAAATAATAATCAATTGAAAGTTATGGATAAAATTTTTTAAGTATTATATTACCTTGAAATATTTTTTATCCACACATAATGGGCTGCAGTTGTTGAGTTAATTTCCTTTTGTAGGAAGAGAAGATTTATATGATGCGCTTTAATTTCTTTTGTTTTGTAATACGGTCCAATAATAATATTCTGTTCCTCGTTGTATCCGAAGACATTTACACTAACCCATTCATTAATCTTTTCAAATAGCTCAACATCTTTTATTTGTAGAGGGAAGCATAAGCCTTCAAAATTCAACTTTCCTCCACTTGTATTTATATTAGATGAATGTATATTGACTGGGTATGATGATATGCGATTGGCATTTTTGTTAAAATTATATATCGAGAAAACTACAGCCCATTTAAAACAAAATTGGTCATTGTTCTGCACATTAACACACGCTTTTCTACTACTCAGCTTCTGCGGTAGTGGAAAGTAGAACCCTTTAATGGTTGATATTTGTTAAGATTCATTTCTAATTTAAGGATTTGAACCAATGTCCATCCACTGTCTCTTTCCTGGAACTCTTCCATTTTATTCATAATAGTTTTTATTTTAAGCGGGTAGACTTCATTAAAATCGTTGCTGTTAAAAATTTGTTTCATTTTGGTTTGGAATGGCTTCACCTCCAATGGAGTGTTTTCCATATCTTCAATAGAATGCTTGACATATAGTCCATGTAGCTCTATATTAATTTTCATTGCTTTATATTGATTTAGCCACAAATTAATTTCTGGTTTTAAAGCCAACCAAGCTTTATTTAAAAATGCTTCAGGAAATAGACATCCTTCATCCTTGTTTTCAAATACTAACGTTTGAATTCTGGTTTGAAATGCGCTTCGTACCCTTTTGATATTTTTTTGAGCAGGAGGGAGATTGGTTAAATATCTTGACGATCCCGCATGTGTTTTTTCATGATCGGATAAATTTTTCTGTTTCGTGAAAAATTTTCCGCATTCAACACATCTATATAATGTATTTTCCATTTTTTATTATATTTAATTTTATACACTATATATAAATGTTACAATTTTATTTTATACAAATGTTACAATTTTATTTGCTTCACACACGGTTTAAATTTATTTTAAAGCAATTTGTTAGTAAAACTTTTTTAATTAACTTTATACACTTAAAAAAATATCGAAACAGATTTTTTTTAATGTGAACAATTTCACAGAACTAGAATTTTGTTCGAAAAAATAGCTGATTTTATACTTTTCTGGAGGCACTACTACATACACATACATGTGCAGGTAATTGTTCTTGTTTGAGCATTTTCGATATCCTTTTATGTATAAACTTATGTCTTGCATGTGCATGTTTAACTTTTCAATTATTAGTATCCTATCCCTTTTCTTAAATTATCTTTCCTTTGTTACTGCGACATGCAAAAAAAGCATGCATGCGCATGTCTTTCTTTCTTAAAAGTTTTTTCTATGCAAACAGATGTTTTACTTTTGTTTGAGAATTTCCCTATTCTTTTCTCAAATAGGTAATAAAATCTGTAAAATATTGATGACCTCGTAATTTATTGTATTAAAACAATGAAGCAGAAATATTTGTTTGTCCTTCATATAAAATAAAAATTAGATTTAGCCGACGCATCCCACATACTGAGACCTGCATAAGAAAAGCAAGCGTGTGCATGTCTTTCTTAAGAGTTGTTTCCATACAAACAGATGTTTTACTTTATTTGAAAATTTTTACGTCCTTTTTTTCTTAAATTATCTTTCCTTTGTTACTGCGATAGGCAAAAAAAAATGCATGCACATGTCTTTCTTTCTTAAATGTTTTTTCCATGCAAACAGATGTTTTACTTTTGTTTGAGAATTTCCCTATTCTTTTCTCAAATAGGTAATACAATCGGTAATATATTGATGACCTCGTAATTTATTGTATTTAAACAATGAAGCAGAAATATTTGTTTAGCCTTCATATACATATTAAATTTTGGTAATGAGTTTTTCTCGAACCGTTTTTCTTAGAGCAAGTAATATACATCAAATAAAATAAAACGAATGTAGAATATGTATAAGCTTATGTCTTGCATGTGCATGTTTAACTTGTCAATTATTAGTATGCTATCCTTTTTCTTAACATGAAAATAAAAAAATAAGGTGGCATTGCACTTACTACTACACACATTTATTGTATTAAAAATATATCTCAACTACACAAAAATTGTTATGACAATTAAAAATTTAGCTATAGATTAGTTCGAATATTGCAGAACCATTTGGTGATTGTCGTCCTTTGTAAATAATTGTCCAAATTTTATCATTAATTTTAGCTAAGTAAGAATCCTCTCTGTTCAAATATTTAACGATTCTTTGCGGAAGATAAAACCACTTATCGTTGTCTAAATATGCAATGACTTTTGATCCATACTGTGTAACCTTCTACTCAAAATTTAAAATTTTGTAAGGTTCATTTATAGGAATATCATAAATTTTCGTGTACTCCGATTTTGTTCCTTGCGCTATGTTAATTATTTGTTGATAGATCTAAAAGCAAACACAAATAAATAAAATGCATATACATATGTATTTCTAAAACGTTCATATAATAAAAATTAAACAAAATAAAAAATATTCTAATATTATGTAAAACTTCATTCTTACCATTTTGTTGAACGTAATTTCAAGTAACTTTGGAGAACAATAACTAAGAATTAAATTCTAACTGGCCTTTTATATCAACTTTTGTGAGACAATTCAACTCTCATTTTAATTTTTAACAAAACTACTCAATGAGAATCTCACTGACATGGTGGAAAAAAAATATCTCATTTGAATAATTCTCTATTGTATGTATATATGGAAAAATATATCTATGTGTAACAGAATGATCATACTTTTTCCAATTACGTTAAGCCTTGAGGAAAAAAATGTATTTATCAGAATGAGGATATTTTTATCTCATTTGAATTTCTCTTTATTGTAAAAAAAGCATACACTTGGAAAAAATATATGTATGTACAGAACGATCATATTTTTTCCAATTACGTTGAGCCTTATGAGAATGAGAATTTTTTCTAATAATATGAGCCAGTATCTCTATATATGTATTTTTCCCCATAAGAAGGTCAAATCTCATAAGGAGATCAAATCTAATTCGATGTGTCAGAATATCCATACGTGTATTGTTTCCATAAGGACGTAAAATCCAATTGGAATGCCCACACATGTATTTTTTCCATAAGGACGGGAAATCGAATTGAAATACCCATACATGTATTTTTCCATAAGGACGTAAAATCCAATTAGATTCCAATTGGATGAGCCGGTATCCCTACATTTATACTACTTATAGTATTGTGACAGTTTTTCTCAATTTATTGCTATTGACGCAAAGGGTAGATTTTTTTCAATTAAATTTGAAATATAAACTGGTACTAACTATTTAGATTGAATATTCGTATTCGAATTCGGCGAATATTGTTTCAACTATTTGCGTTAATTATTTCAAATTATATTTGTTGATCAAAAATTTAAGACATAGATGACCACAATTATATGTATTAAAGTTTTGTTTTCGGTTTTAATTATATTCAATAGGCTTCTTTAAATAATTAATTACTTCAATTGGAGGTTGCAAGTCTCCAAAGCTATCAAAATATTCTTTATAGTTGTGATTTTTATAATAAGCTACCCAATGAGTTCCAGGACCACGAGAATTATCTAAATTAACGATACCACATTCTTGAACTAATGGCTTTTTAAAAAACTCCTCTAAATTTATTTAGTTTTTTGCCATATTTCATCAAATCTAGATCAGTTAGTGGTCGATTGGGTAGACTATCTAAAAGTTTTTTGGAGCTGGGTTATAATAAAGGCCATAGCCAGATTTGTACGGTTTAAGATATAAACCTTTTCCCATAGCAATTGATTCCATGTGTCTATTATGTCGTGTAGCCTCTTCTAGTTGTTGTTTTCCATTTTTTATATCATTTACAGCCTTAATAATAGCTGATCCACCCGTAGCTAAACCTCCAAGTGCCGATAAAGCTGATAGAATTGGAATTAATGGAAGAAATCCACCAATTTTTGGTATTGGTATAACTCTCGGTATAACGATATTAGCTCTCTTTTTCCCTTTGAAATTTGTAGTAATGGCATTTTGTGCAATTTTAACAACAGCATTAAAATTGTCTGGTTTTTCATTTTTCAAGAGTTTCAGAGTATTTTTAACAGCGGATGAAAACAATTTTTTATCACATGCTTTCCTCTTTTTACAGTTTCTCTTCTTCGATTTTCTATATTTACGAGTTTTATTATTCTTCATACCTAACCCAAATTTAACTTTTGCTTTCATTGCGTTTGTTACGAACCAAGCGTGTGCTCGTTCTTTTAAAGAACTATCATTAGATTTTACTCGTTGCCAGGCTTTTTCAGCTAATATTTGATCAGCTTGATATCTTTTATTAATATCGCTTGTTTGTGAATATGCAATCTCGTATTACCTACAAGCTGCATCTAATAAATTTATCCCCTTATCTCCTCTTGCTAAACGTTTTTCAAGTTTTGTTCCAGGACCATAAAATTGATAACCAGGTAAATGCAGTTCAATAGGTAATTTGTTTATTAAGTTGTTTACTGCTACCAATCTTATACTGATTATCTCTAACTGTTTTTTTTATAGTTTATAACCATTTTATTGTTTATTCTTCTTTAATATATGTGTAATGTGTTCCATACTAAAAATCAAAATGATGAGATTTCCTTATATAAGATTGAATTTATAAGTGACGTATGCGATCAATTTCTACTCCATTGATTTCGTATCGAATCTCATCAAATATATGTCATACACAATTGTTTAAGAGGCGTATAGATGTAGAAACTGTTGAATCTTCCTTTGTTGCAAGTCCTTCAATATATAGAAAACTCTCACTTGGTAATACATACAAATCTTGATTTTGAATTGCAATACGAATTTCGTCATTATTTTTAAATGACTGCAAATATGATGTATACTCCTTTTTAATAATTGAATTATCAAATTGTGGCTTTTGTAATATGTTAATAATATTACTCATTGTAAATATATAGTAAATGTTTTCTTTATTTTCTATTTTTTAGATGAAATCCTAAATTTCTTAAAAACTCCTTATTATCTTTACGAAGAATATTATTTTGCTGTTGTATTTTTCTTTGAATTTTTAGTTTTTTCTCTTCTTTTAACTGAATATTACAATTTGATAGCTTTCCAGTTTCGTCTTCCGTTGATAAGGATAGAATGAATGGCGAACGATTTTGCAATTCAGTTTTATTAAATATAATCATTCTCTCATAGGTTTCAAATGTAGTCGTATTGTTATTTTTTCTCCACGAAAATTTATCAAGTTTCCGTCTTGATCAACAACTTTCAAAACAAGACTATTTATTGTTCTTGAATTTACAGGTAAATATATCACATTCGATGGAGCCTCTGTTATTTTATATCCGGGGCTAACGTTAAGTGAAAACTGATGTAAAATATGTGCAGACGTGTTATTTATATATGATCCGCTGACAATATTACATTCAACGATTACTGTATTAATTTTGGTTATATCAATTGTTTTATCGGAGTATTGTTCTATGCCAGGTTCCAATACTCTTGTACTAAAACCTAATAAGGATCCGATTGAACTCGCCTTATTGAGATAAATTTAATCTGTAGTGCTTTTTATGCATGTTTGTAGAGTATTATAGTTAGCTCGTACATCAAGGATTCCATTCGCATTCATATCATGATATTTATTTGACAGTACTTCAGCAATATCTGATAATTCATATGATCCAACTGGAACTTCTATTTCATGATTACCAATATGAAATAAATTATTTTCTACATCGACATTTGGAATTGAGTGATATGTGCCAAAGCTTATTAAACCGCAAACATAATTCTCATTTAATTCGATTGGAGGAAAATAGTGTGCATTAAGATATGAAGAGTCTCCGTTTAATGTTAATGTAATTGACATTTTAACGTTTGATGAGTGAATAGTGTATTATTAAAAATTTCACAGATTTTTATTATGAAGCATTGTCGATATTAATCCAAGAGTTATGTTCTGATGAAAATCCCAACCACTTAACGTAAACCATATTATTTCTTCTTTTTAAAATTTTTCAACTAAATATGTTTCTGGAAATTTAGTTTTCATTAGCTCATGCTCATAAAAACCACCTTTAATTTCATGATCTTGATAGTCTTGTAATATGTAGGTATTAGGGTTAGTATTTTTTATTGTTTTGATTTTAAATATTTCTGTTGTCCAATTTGGTGTGTAACCTTTTTCAAATGTATGCTTATATTTACTTATTCGAACATTATCATTTACTTTAAACTTGGGTTTTTTAAATACTTTTAAATTGTTGTAGACTGTATTAAACAATAAATTTTCATTTGATGAATTTACTTCATTTGGGGTGATTTGTATTGTTCTATGAAATGTATTATTATATTTATCAGCAAGTTCTTGATATTTGAATATCCATTTGTATGTTCCTTGATAGCTAAACTCTTTCCACATCATTCCTTTTAACGTTCTGTTAAATCGTTCTACTATGGATGCCTTTAGAACACTATACGTTGAATAGTGATTAATATGATTCGATTGCATTAGTTGATGAAATTGATTATTGAAAAATTCTTTACCGTCATCTGTCTGTACATTCCTTGGTTTTCTATTGTTGTTAGTGAAAATACTTTTCATAGCATTCGTTACGTTTGATGCAGTTTTATTTTTTAATGCTACAGCCCAAGCTTTTTTTGAAAAGGTATCTATTACTGTTAGAAGGTATCGATATCTGTTATTATGTACTGCATAATTTCCCATTTCCACCAAATCTGCTTGCCATAAATCATCAATTCCTTTCATTATAACTCGTCTTCTTTTAAAATTTTTTCGCGCTTGTTTGTGCAGTTCATTAACTATTTCTCTCTTATCCACGTTCATTTTGTATATGTGAGTATATGGCTACAAGGTCCTTTTTTATATATACGTCAATCACTTTGCGGCTTTAATTTTAGGCCATTCCAGTTTCCGTTTTTTTACATCATTTACATTATCATTTCTCTCAATCCTTTTGAATATAAAATCTTCAATTTTATTAAATCTTCCTTCAATATTTTTTATAAAGTCTTTATTTGCAAAGTGTATTTGATTATTTACTGCATTTTCAATGAGTTCAACATCTTTATCAGTATCTTTTGTAATCGATTCTCGTAATATATTTATCTCGCTTCTAATAATATTTAATTGGGAGTCATATTTATTTTTAAGTTCTTCAATTTCATTTAACTTATTTTCGATTTTATTCGATAAATCTACATTTTCATTGCGGAACTGTTCCTTAAAAATCTTTATCGCATTATATATTTGCTGCATATCTTTTGTTATATTATTTTATTGTCAATTTTGCTTGTATGTCCTTAACCTTCAATTACTATGTAGATTATTCTTAATCGAACTTTCTCCAAATTTATTTATATAGCTCATTTTTAATATATTATGTCAGCTTCTCTCAATTCTTCAACAATTGCAATTGTTTCGTTTTTATGATTATTATTACCAGCACTTTCCGATGAAAGAAGTAAACGTAATCTGTCAACTAATTCATTTGGGTCATCCCAATATATATAGCTTGGCTTACGATTGTCTACAGATTTTAACGATAATCCACTACCTTTCTTTAAAATATATGGTTTCGCAGTAAATAAATGTTTTATTATATTAACATATTTAAATGCTCTTGAACCTTTAATTTGACCTTTAGATTGATATTGACGCTTGTGTACATTTGTACTCTTTAAAAGTTCTTTATAATTTTTTAAATCATTTTTAGTGTAATGTATAGGTTTTGAATGAAAGACTAATTCGAATAATCCTGGAGTCATTTTCCACGTTGTACTTCCTATTTGAATAGAATTCTCTGCATTAAAATTTAGTACATTATTTCCATATCGCCAGTTTCCGCTTTCATCTATGTTGAAACCATAAACCATATCTAACTTTTTATTACTCAAGAGTAATTCAATATTTTCAACTAACGAGGACTTATTAGTAGCATTTTCGATCATTTGATGCTTGTTCTTATCATTGTCATTAGCATCACTATCAATTTGTACATCAAACTCTTTTATTTTGTTGGTAGGACTATAAATATTTATATTATCACCATATCCCTCAGCATCATCAAAATTATCAGAACTGCTACCGGATGGACGCGACGGAAATTGTGAATCTGATATATCATTATTCGATTGATAATCATCTGATTTGTAATCATGATTTTTTTTATTTATCTTACTGAAAGGTTTTGTTTTGGTTTTAAATGTATTATCCTTTACATTATCTGTTTTAAACTCATCAATTTTTCCAATTATATTACTTAGAGGCTTTGTTATAGGTTTAAATGTATCTTCCAATAAATTAATCCTATCTGCTTCGTTTAGTTTTATATTTTTTAGCTTTTCTTTTAATATCGTTCTTGTCTTAACAATATCTTTTAATACTTTATTATTATTCATATCGATCTAGTTTTTTATCTTGTTGTGAACTGCTTTGTATCTGATATAGATCTGCTTTTGATCAACGCTGTATCTGCTTTTATATGATTTTTATCAGATTTCGATCTGGTTAGGAAGTGCTCTGTATCTGCTTTACATCTGCTCTTATCTGGTTATGAACTGCTACGTATCTGATTACTTTTTATCTGGTTATAAACTCTTTCGTATCTGCTTATTATTTGATTCTTATAGTTGTACGAATTTATCAAAACCTTTCCTATATATTTTTTTTCGGTTATATGTATTTATTTATTGTATCTTCAATAAAATTGAACTAACAATAAGTAATCAAATCTTAATTCTAAAATTTTAATTTTTAAGTCCAGCCAGTGCCAGACAAAAATATTTATTTCAGCGGTTGGTTGTTTGGTTATTTACGTCTCTCGTATTCGGCTGAGAGCAAGAGTGTCCCTCCTTCTCAGCCGAGTGTGGCCTCTAAAGTTAATGATGTTTCGGGCTAGGGGATTTGGGTGCAACTCAAGTCTTTTTATGTAGCTTGTCACGTGTTTAGAAAACACTGTCTTAACCGGCGGCACATATAGGTCTTTATGAATTCGTTTGTTTCTGACATACCATGGGGCTGCTGTAATCGTACGGAGTATTTTATTTTGTTGCCTTTGAATTTTTTCTACATTTGATGCGGAGGCAGTGCCCCATAACTGGATTCCGTAGGACCATATTGGTTTTAGAATGGAGTTGTATAGAAGAAGTTTACAATCTAGGCTTAGAGTAGAGTTCCTTCCAATGAGCCAATTCATTTGAGCTGCTTTTAATTTCATTTGGATCACCTTTGCATATATGTGTGACTGCCATGTTAGACGACGATCAAGATGAACACCGAGATATTTTACTTCATTGTGTTGAGGTATAGTTTGGTTATTTATTTGTATAGGTGGACAGGTTTCTTTGCACAATGTAAAAGTAATGTGTAGACATTTTTGTTCGTTAATTTTCATCCGCCATTGTTTTAGCCATTGTTCCAACTGGGGTATATAATCTAGCAAATTGCGGGTGGCTTCTTGATGGCTTTTGTGAACACTTAGAAAAGCTGTATCATCAGCGAATGTTGATATGTGTATGTTACTGCTTACCGGCAAGTCAGAGGCATATATCAGATATAATACAGGACCGAGGATGCTGCCTTGAGGAACTCCGGCTTCAATGGGTTGCGGAGGGCTTTGAAAATTACCTTCTTTAACAACAAATTTCCGCTCAGTTAAGTAGCTTTCTAAAAGTTTAAGGATGTTTTCGGGTAGGTTTTGCTTTAGTTTCTGTATTAAACTTGCGTGCCATACTTTATCAAATGCCTGAGAAACATCGATGAAGAGCGCAGAACAATATTTCTTTTCTTCGAAGGTTTTTCTAACCACGTTCACGAGTCTATGTGTTTGTTCAATCGTACTATGTTGTCTCCTAAAACCGAATTGGTGGTCTGAAATGCATCCAGTACGATTCAGTATGGGTGTTAGCTTACTCATAAGGAGCTTTTCAAATAGTTTTGACATGTTAGACAACAGGCTTATAAGCCTATAGGACTCCACCTTCGTATGATCTTTGCATGGTTTAGGTATCATGGTAATCAGCGAAACCTTCCATTCTGCGGGATAGCACTTGAGGCGCAAAATACTGTTAAAAATAAATAGAATTATCCGTTTTGCAGTATAGGGTAGCTCTAAGAGCATTTTATTGCTTATTTTATCAGCGCCTGGGGCTTTTTTCGAGTTTAAGCCGGCAATATAGTGTTCATTCTCACGAATGTTGAACCTCAAAGTAACATCTGGTATAGCGAGGACTGGTGGCAGCTCAACTATAGTATCAGACGTATTTGGAGTAAATACTTTCTGCAAGTGGTTTACAAACAGAGTACCTTTTTCAGCGTCAGTTCTTGCCCAGTCTCCATTCGAAGCTCGCAATGGAGGCTTATATATCACTGGTCTTTTGAGGCCTCGGGCTGCTCTCCATAGCGAATAGTCTGTTTGAGGTGTTGCGTCGAGCCCATTTAGAAAGTTTTGAAGAGAAGCGGTTTTTTGATATTCTAGTAGAATTTTCAGCTGTTTAGTACATTCCTTCAGCCTAGATTTTAGCTGAGGGGATCTGTAGCGTTGCCATTCTCTACGAACTCTTCTTTTTTCGGATAAAAGCCGTTCTACATCTGCTGAAAAAATTTTATTATATCTCACCTGACGAATTGTAGTAGTAGCATTTAGAGCAGCTTGCTTAAGGTTTGCCTCAAACATTCTAATAGAGTCATCTATGTCAGCAGGCGTTTTTAATGGAATATTTTCTGGGCAATGAGCACTCAAATATTTTTTGAATTTCAACCAATTTATACGTGTGGTTGTCATCGTTAAATCACAAGTGGGTGAATATGTTGTATGTGAATATATAGTGACAATAGTTGGTGAGTGATCTGAAGACAAATCTAAAGATGCTTCAACTTGGATCATTTCGCTGGGCACACCCTTTACTACTCCAAAATCAATAACATCAGGTATTTTTCGGCGATCTGTTAGCCAGTAAGTTGGCTGCCCACTTGATATAACATTTAACCGCATTTTTGAAATTGTGTCAAACAAAACGCGACCCTTTGGCGTGATGAGGCGAGATCCCCAGAACGTGTGCTTAGCGTTGTAATCACCGGCGGCCAAAAAGCGTGGGCCTAGTGAATTAAAAAATCTACTATACTGATTTTCTGTAATAGAGTACCTGGGAGGAGAGTAAATGGATGAAATCACCAGGTTTTGATGAAAAGCTTCAATGCAGATGTTAGTTGCTTGAAGATAGTCTTCACAATGATCACTCATTAAGTAATGTTTTAATCGCGATTTTATTAGTATACCCGAGCCACCACAAGCTCTACCTTGGGGGTCCTTAGTGTCGTAGAGAGTATATCCGTTGGTTTTAAAAAAAACTTCTAGCAGTCAAGTGCGTCTCAGAGATAAGCATAACATCAATTTGTTTATCCATCATGAAGTATTCTAGTTCGTTTTTATGTTGGCGGATGCCGTTTGCGTTCCAGAAACAGATTTTTAAGTTCATGGTTTGTTTAATGCAGCCTGCAATAATGTAGACTGCATTTTCAACACTTCCTGCATCATGCAGGTCATGTTGGTTGTAAAAAAATTTACGGTTTGTATTAAATTTTCTATTGAAGCCTCAAGTCGATCAAAATTGAAACCACTGTTTTCGTTGGCAAGAGGGCGTTTTTGAGCTGGGGGCTGGTTAGACTTCAAAGCATTAGCGTACGAGAACTGGCTGTTTGGTATGTTTTGCGCTATGGGCTGGTTGGCCTTAAAAATGTTGGCGTATGAAGGCCGGCTGGTAGCTGGTTGGCGCAACTGGGGATAATTTGTATTGTCGAAATTAGGTTGAGCATAGGTGTGATTACGTCTGTTAGACAAAGACTGCTTAACATGTACATAAACAGGGCAGCCCCTGTAGTTTGCAGTGTGATTTTGATGGCAATTGCTACACTTTTTCATTTTGGAATCATCTTTTTGCTTATCACAATTGGCAGTGCTGTGTAGTTCACCACAGACGACACAAACGGTGCGCAACTTGCAATATGTTTTGGTGTGGCCATATTTTTGGCAATTTAGACATTGAATGGGCCCTGCTCGCTTGTGTGGTTCCTCTACGGTAACTCGTCGGTGCAGCAAATATCTTAAGCTGTAAATGGGGTGTACTTCATTCCTTTTTAATTTCATATCACCTGGTTCCATTTCCACACGAAATAGTGGTTGGGGAACTCGCTCTCTATTTTTAATGTTAGTAACATTTTTTACTTTAAAATTATTATTTATTAGACCCGCTTTTACCTCTTCTGGATCCACGTATGAATCGATGCCTTTTATCACTACCTGGAGGCCTTTTGCACTTTTCAATTGGTAGGTGTAAAAATTTTTATTTTGTGTTTCAAACTCCGAAACTACTGAGCGGTAATGATTTTCTTCATTTACTTGAATTTTTGTTTCATTAATCGCACCACGTTTTATTGGGATCACGTAAAACGCCTCTTCACCGATTAATTGTACTAGCCTTTTAATTAGCTCATTAGAGTTTTTCTCTCTTAAGTATATTGGGGGCGGCTTGCTTGACCTGACGATGGTGATTTCGTCTTCGTCGTTTTGTAGAAGTGAAAACCGGTTTTCAGAGAGCGCCGCATCGGATTTACCATCTTTGGCCATTTTCGCCAATGGAGCGAGGTTTTTCGATCTTGGACTTCTTTGTCTTTTTTTATTATTTATCACTTTAAAATAGCGATCAATACCCATTTGGATTTTTGGATTTTCTGAATCAGTTTCTAAGGGGACACTTTCTGTCGTTTTTTCTTTTTAAGCTTGATGTTGGATCATATTGTTGGCACTTGTGCTTTGCTGTGAAGCTGGTATCAAAAAATTTACTTTTATATTATGGTCCGTCATACACATTGAATTTGAGCGTACCCGTGTACGCAAGTGTAAATTTTTGTTTACTGGGTTATCACATTCTGCAGCAACAACAGTAATGTAGGCATTTCTGTTGTTTGTTGTTGTATTCGTACTCATTTGGTACGAATACCAAATATATTTGTTGTTTGTGTGCCTACTTGCTTATAATTATAATTTACTTTACAAAAAGAAATGAAAAATGTATAGGTACGTAAAATATTAAACAAAACGGTGTTTGTTATAAATATATATATATATATATATATATATATATATATATATATATATATATATATATATATATATATATATATATATATATATATATATATATATAGATATATATATATATATATATATATATATATATATATATATATATATATATATATATATATATATATATATATATATATATATATATAGATATATATATATATATATATATATATATATATATATATATATATATATATATATATATATATATATATATATATATATATATATATATATATATATATATATATATATATATATATATATATATATATATATATATATATTTATATATATATATATATATATATATATATATATATATATTTATATATATATATATATATATATATATATATATATATATATATATATATATATATATAGCTTTGGAGACTTGCAACCTCCAATTGAAGTAATTAATTATTTAAAGAAGCCTATTGAATATAATTAAAACCGAAAACAAAACTTTAATACATATAATTGTGGTCATCTATGTCTTAAATTTTTGATCAACAAATATAATTTGAAATATTTAACGCAAATAGTTGGATGTATATATATATATATATATATATATATATATATATATATATATATATATATATATATATATATATATATATATATATATATATATATATATATATATATATATATATATATATATATATATATATATATATATATATATATATATATATATATATATATATATATATATATATATATATATATATATATATATATATATATATATATATATATATATATATATATATATATATATATATATATATATATATATATATATATATATATATATATATATATATATATATATATATATATATATATATATATATATATATATATATATATATATATATTTATAACAAACACCGTTTTGTTTAATATTTTACGTACCTATACATTTTTTCATTTCTAGTACTAGTACTATTAATCGGTGAAGAGGCGTTTTACGTGATCCCGATAAAACGTGGTGCGATTAATGAAACGCAAATTCAAGTAAATGAAGAAAATCATTACCGCTCAGTAGTTTCGGAGTTTGAAACACAAAATAAAAATTTTTACACCTACCAATTGAAAAGTGCAAAAGGCCTCCAGGTAGTGATAAAAGGCATCGATTCATACGTGGATCCAGAAGAGGTAAAAGCGGGTCTAATAAATAATAATTTTAAAGTAAAAAATGTTACTAACATTAAAAATAGAGAGCGAGTTCCCCAACCACTATTTCGTGTGGAAATGGAACCAGGTGATATGAAATTAAAAAGGAATGAAGTACACCCCATTTACAGCTTAAGATATTTGCTGCACCGACGAGTTACCGTAGAGGAACCACACAAGCGAGCAGGGCCCATTCAATGTCTAAATTGCCAAAAATATGGCCACACCAAAACATATTGCAAGTTGCGCACCGTTTGTGTCGTCTGTGGTGAACTACACAGCACTGCCAATTGTGATAAGCAAAAAGATGATTCCAAAATGAAAAAGTGTAGCAATTGCCATCAAAATCACACTGCAAACTACAGGGGCTGCCCTGTTTATGTACATGTTAAGCAGTCTTTGTCTAACAGACGTAATCACACCTATGCTCAACCTAATTTCGACAATACAAATTATCCCCAGTTGCGCCAACCAGCTACCAGCCGGCCTTCATACGCCAACATTTTTAAGGCCAACCAGCCCATAGCGCAAAACATACCAAACAGCCAGTTCTCGTACGCTAATGCTTTGAAGTCTAACCAGCCCCCAGCTCAAAAACGCCCTCTTGCCAACGAAAACAGTGGTTTCAATTTTGATCGACTTGAGGCTTCAATAGAAAATTTAATACAAACCGTAAATTTTTTTACAACCAACATGACCTGCATGATGCAGGAAGTGTTGAAAATGCAGTCTACATTATTGCAGGCTGCATTAAACAAACCATGAACTTAAAAATCTGTTTCTGGAACGCAAACGGCATCCGCCAACATAAAAACGAGCTAGAATACTTCATGATGGATAAACAAATTGATGTTATGCTTATCTCTGAGACGCACTTGACTGCTAGAAGTTTTTTTTAAAACCAACGGATATACTCTCTACGACACTAAGGACCCCCAAGGTAGAGCTTGTGGTGGCTCGGGTATACTAATAAAATCGCGATTAAAACATTACTTAATGAGTGATCATTGTGAAGACTATCTTCAAGCAACTAACATCTGCATTGAAGCTTTTCATCAAAACCTGGTGATTTCATCCATTTACTCTCCTCCCAGGTACTCTATTACAGAAAATCAGTATAGTAGATTTTTTAATTCACTAGGCCCACGCTTTTTGGCCGCCGGTGATTACAACGCTAAGCACACGTTCTGGGGATCTCGCCTCATCACGCCAAAGGGTCGCGTTTTGTTTGACACAATTTCAAAAATGCGGTTAAATGTTATATCAAGTGGGCAGCCAACTTACTGGCTAACAGATCGCCGAAAAATACCTGATGTTATTGATTTTGGAGTAGTAAAGGGTGTGCCCAGCGAAATGATCCAAGTTGAAGCATCTTTAGATTTGTCTTCAGATCACTCACCAACTATTGTCACTATATATTCACATACAACATATTCACCCACTTGTGATTTAACGATGACAACCACACGTATAAATTGGTTGAAATTCAAAAAATATTTGAGTGCTCATTGCCCAGAAAATATTCCATTAAAAACGCCTGCTGACATAGATGACTCTATTAGAATGTTTGAGGCAAACCTTAAGCAAGCTGCTCTAAATGCTACTACTACAATTCGTCAGGTGAGATATAATAAAATTTTTTCAGCAGATGTAGAACGGCTTTTATCCGAAAAAAGAAGAGTTCGTAGAGAATGGCAACGCTACAGATCCCCTCAGCTAAAATCTAGGCTGAAGGAATGTACTAAACAGCTGAAAATTCTACTAGAATATCAAAAAACCGCTTCTCTTCAAAACTTTCTAAATGGGCTCGACGCAACACCTCAAACAGACTATTCGCTATGGAGAGCAGCCCGAGGCCTCAAAAGACCAGTGATATATAAGCCTCCATTGCGAGCTTCGAATGGAGACTGGGCAAGAACTGACGCTGAAAAAGGTACTCTGTTTGTAAACCACTTGCAGAAAGTATTTACTCCAAATACGTCTGATACTATAGTTGAGCTGCCACCAGTCCTCGCTATACCAGATGTTACTTTGAGGTTCAACATTCGTGAGATTGAACACTATATTGCCGGCTTAAACTCGAAAAAAGCCCCAGGCGCTGATAAAATAAGCAATAAAATGCTCTTAGAGCTACCCTATACTGCAAAACGGATAATTCTATTTATTTTTAACAGTATTTTGCGCCTCAAGTGCTATCCCGCAGAATGGAAGGTTTCGCTGATTACCATGATACCTAAACCATGCAAAGATCATACGAAGGTGGAGTCCTATAGGCTTATAAGCCTGTTGTCTAACATGTCAAAACTATTTGAAAAGCTCCTTATGAGTAAGCTAACACCCATACTGAATCGTACTGGATGCATTTCAGACCACCAATTCGGTTTTAGGAGACAACATAGTACGATTGAACAAACACATAGACTCGTGAACGTGGTTATATATATATATATATATATATATATATATATATATATATATATATATATATATATATATATATATATATATATATATATATATATATATATATATATATATATATATATATATATATATATATATATATATATATATATATATATATATATATATATATATATATATATATATATATATATATATATATATATATATATATATATATATATATATATATATATATATATATATATATATATATATATATATATATATATATATATATATATATATATATATATATATATATATATATATATATATATATATATATATATATATATATATATATATATATATATATATATATATATAGCTTTGGAGACTTGCAACCTCCAATTGAAGTAATTAATTATTTAAAGAAGCCTATTGAATATAATTAAAACCGAAAACAAAACTTTAATACATATAATTGTGGTCATCTATGTCTTAAATTTTTGATCAACAAATATAATTTGAAATATTTAACGCAAATAGTTGGATGTATATATATATATATATATATATATATATATATATATATATATATATATATATATATATATATATATATATATATATATATATATATATATATATATATATATATATATATATATATATATATATATATATATATATATATATATATATATATATATATATATATATTTATAACAAACACCGTTTTGTTTAATATTTTACGTACCTATACATTTTTTCATTTCTAGTACTAGTACTATTAATCGGTGAAGAGGCGTTTTACGTGATCCCGATAAAACGTGGTGCGATTAATGAAACGCAAATTCAAGTAAATGAAGAAAATCATTACCGCTCAGTAGTTTCGGAGTTTGAAACACAAAATAAAAATTTTTACACCTACCAATTGAAAAGTGCAAAAGGCCTCCAGGTAGTGATAAAAGGCATCGATTCATACGTGGATCCAGAAGAGGTAAAAGCGGGTCTAATAAATAATAATTTTAAAGTAAAAAATGTTACTAACATTAAAAATAGAGAGCGAGTTCCCCAACCACTATTTCGTGTGGAAATGGAACCAGGTGATATGAAATTAAAAAGGAATGAAGTACACCCCATTTACAGCTTAAGATATTTGCTGCACCGACGAGTTACCGTAGAGGAACCACACAAGCGAGCAGGGCCCATTCAATGTCTAAATTGCCAAAAATATGGCCACACCAAAACATATTGCAAGTTGCGCACCGTTTGTGTCGTCTGTGGTGAACTACACAGCACTGCCAATTGTGATAAGCAAAAAGATGATTCCAAAATGAAAAAGTGTAGCAATTGCCATCAAAATCACACTGCAAACTACAGGGGCTGCCCTGTTTATGTACATGTTAAGCAGTCTTTGTCTAACAGACGTAATCACACCTATGCTCAACCTAATTTCGACAATACAAATTATCCCCAGTTGCGCCAACCAGCTACCAGCCGGCCTTCATACGCCAACATTTTTAAGGCCAACCAGCCCATAGCGCAAAACATACCAAACAGCCAGTTCTCGTACGCTAATGCTTTGAAGTCTAACCAGCCCCCAGCTCAAAAACGCCCTCTTGCCAACGAAAACAGTGGTTTCAATTTTGATCGACTTGAGGCTTCAATAGAAAATTTAATACAAACCGTAAATTTTTTTACAACCAACATGACCTGCATGATGCAGGAAGTGTTGAAAATGCAGTCTACATTATTGCAGGCTGCATTAAACAAACCATGAACTTAAAAATCTGTTTCTGGAACGCAAACGGCATCCGCCAACATAAAAACGAACTAGAATACTTCATGATGGATAAACAAATTGATGTTATGCTTATCTCTGAGACGCACTTGACTGCTAGAAGTTTTTTTTAAAACCAACGGATATACTCTCTACGACACTAAGGACCCCCAAGGTAGAGCTTGTGGTGGCTCGGGTATACTAATAAAATCGCGATTAAAACATTACTTAATGAGTGATCATTGTGAAGACTATCTTCAAGCAACTAACATCTGCATTGAAGCTTTTCATCAAAACCTGGTGATTTCATCCATTTACTCTCCTCCCAGGTACTCTATTACAGAAAATCAGTATAGTAGATTTTTTAATTCACTAGGCCCACGCTTTTTGGCCGCCGGTGATTACAACGCTAAGCACACGTTCTGGGGATCTCGCCTCATCACGCCAAAGGGTCGCGTTTTGTTTGACACAATTTCAAAAATGCGGTTAAATGTTATATCAAGTGGGCAGCCAACTTACTGGCTAACAGATCGCCGAAAAATACCTGATGTTATTGATTTTGGAGTAGTAAAGGGTGTGCCCAGCGAAATGATCCAAGTTGAAGCATCTTTAGATTTGTCTTCAGATCACTCACCAACTATTGTCACTATATATTCACATACAACATATTCACCCACTTGTGATTTAACGATGACAACCACACGTATAAATTGGTTGAAATTCAAAAAATATTTGAGTGCTCATTGCCCAGAAAATATTCCATTAAAAACGCCTGCTGACATAGATGACTCTATTAGAATGTTTGAGGCAAACCTTAAGCAAGCTGCTCTAAATGCTACTACTACAATTCGTCAGGTGAGATATAATAAAATTTTTTCAGCAGATGTAGAACGGCTTTTATCCGAAAAAAGAAGAGTTCGTAGAGAATGGCAACGCTACAGATCCCCTCAGCTAAAATCTAGGCTGAAGGAATGTACTAAACAGCTGAAAATTCTACTAGAATATCGAAAAACCGCTTCTCTTCAAAACTTTCTAAATGGGCTCGACGCAACACCTCAAACAGACTATTCGCTATGGAGAGCAGCCCGAGGCCTCAAAAGACCAGTGATATATAAGCCTCCATTGCGAGCTTCGAATGGAGACTGGGCAAGAACTGACGCTGAAAAAGGTACTCTGTTTGTAAACCACTTGCAGAAAGTATTTACTCCAAATACGTCTGATACTATAGTTGAGCTGCCACCAGTCCTCGCTATACCAGATGTTACTTTGAGGTTCAACATTCGTGAGATTGAACACTATATTGCCGGCTTAAACTCGAAAAAAGCCCCAGGCGCTGATAAAATAAGCAATAAAATGCTCTTAGAGCTACCCTATACTGCAAAACGGATAATTCTATTTATTTTTAACAGTATTTTGCGCCTCAAGTGCTATCCCGCAGAATGGAAGGTTTCGCTGATTACCATGATACCTAAACCATGCAAAGATCATACGAAGGTGGAGTCCTATAGGCTTATAAGCCTGTTGTCTAACATGTCAAAACTATTTGAAAAGCTCCTTATGAGTAAGCTAACACCCATACTGAATCGTACTGGATGCATTTCAGACCACCAATTCGGTTTTAGGAGACAACATAGTACGATTGAACAAACACATAGACTCGTGAACGTGGTTAGAAAAACCTTCGAAGAAAAGAAATATTGTTCTGCGCTCTTCATCGATGTTTCTCAGGCATTTGATAAAGTATGGCACGCAAGTTTAATACAGAAACTAAAGCAAAACCTACCCGAAAACATCCTTAAACTTTTAGAAAGCTACTTAACTGAGCGGAAATTTGTTGTTAAAGAAGGTAATTTTCAAAGCCCTCCGCAACCCATTGAAGCCGGAGTTCCTCAAGGCAGCATCCTCGGTCCTGTATTATATCTGATATATGCCTCTGACTTGCCGGTAAGCAGTAACATACACATATCAACATTCGCTGATGATACAGCTTTTCTAAGTGTTCACAAAAGCCATCAAGAAGCCACCCGCAATTTGCTAGATTATATACCCCAGTTGGAACAATGGCTAAAACAATGGCGGATAAAAATTAACGAACAAAAATGTCTACACATTACTTTTACATTGTGCAAAGAAACCTGTCCACCTATACAAATAAATAACCAAACTATACCTCAACACACTGAAGTAAAATATCTCGGTGTTCATCTTGATCGTCGTCTAACATGGAAGTCACACATAAATGCAAAGGTGACCCAAATGAAATTAAAAGCAGCTCAAATGAATTGGCTCATTGGAAGGAAGTCTACTCTAAGCCTAGATTGTAAACTTCTTATATACAACTCCATTCTAAAACCAATATGGTCCTACGGAATCCAGTTATGGGGCACTGCCTCCGCATCAAATGTAGAAAAAATTCAAAGGCAACAAAATAAAATACTCCGTACGATTACAGCAGCCCCATGGTATGTCAGAAACAAACGAATTCATAAAGACCTATATGTGCCGCCGGTTAAGACAGTGTTTTCTAAACACGTGACAAGCTACATAAAAAGACTTGAGTTGCACCCAAATCCCCTAGCCCGAAACATCATTAACTTTAGAGGCCACACTCGGCTGAGAAGGAGGGACACTCTTGCTCTCAGCCGAACACGAGAGACGTAAATAACCAAACAACCAACCGCTGAAATAAATATTTTTGTCTGGCACTGGCTGGACTTAAAAATTAAAATTTTAGAATTAAGATTTGATTACTTATTGTTAGTTCAATTTTATTGAAGATACAATAAATAAATACATATAACCGAAAAAAAATATATAGGAAAGGTTTTGATAAATTCGTACAACTATAAGAATCAAATAATAAGCAGATACGAAAGAGTTTATAACCAGATAAAAAGTAATCAGATACGTAGCAGTTCATAACCAGATAAGAGCAGATGTAAAGCAGATACAGAGCACTTCCTAACCAGATCGAAATCTGATAAAAATCATATAAAAGCAGATACAGCGTTGATCAAAAGCAGATCTATATCAGATACAAAGCAGTTCACAACAAGATAAAAAACTAGATCGATATGAATAATAATAAAGTATTAAAAGATATTGTTAAGACAAGAACGATATTAAAAGAAAAGCTAAAAAATATAAAACTAAACGAAGCAGATAGGATTAATTTATTGGAAGATACATTTAAACCTATAACAAAGCCTCTAAGTAATATAATTGGAAAAATTGATGAGTTTAAAACAGATAATGTAAAGGATAATACATTTAAAACCAAAACAAAACCTTTCAGTAAGATAAATAAAAAAAATCATGATTACAAATCAGATGATTATCAATCGAATAATGATATATCAGATTCACAATTTCCGTCGCGTCCATCCGGTAGCAGTTCTGATAATTTTGATGATGCTGAGGGATATGGTGATAATATAAATATTTATAGTCCTACCAACAAAATAAAAGAGTTTGATGTACAAATTGATAGTGATGCTAATGACAATGATAAGAACAAGCATCAAATGATCGAAAATGCTACTAATAAGTCCTCGTTAGTTGAAAATATTGAATTACTCTTGAGTAATAAAAAGTTCGATATGGTTTATGGTTTCAACATAGATGAAAGCGGAAACTGGCGATATGGAAATAATGTACTAAATTTTAATGCAGAGAATTCTATTCAAATAGGAAGTACAACGTGGAAAATGACTCCAGGATTATTCGAATTAGTCTTTCATTCAAAACCTATACATTACACTAAAAATGATTTAAAAAATTATAAAGAACTTTTAAAGAGTACAAATGTACACAAGCGTCAATATCAATCTAAAGGTCAAATTAAAGGTTCAAGAGCATTTAAATATGTTAATATAATAAAACATTTATTTACTGCGAAACCATATATTTTAAAGAAAGGTAGTGGATTATCGTTAAAATCTGTAGACAATCGTAAGCCAAGCTATATATATTGGGATGACCCAAATGAATTAGTTGACAGATTACGTTTACTTCTTTCATCGGAAAGTGCTGGTAATAATAATCATAAAAACGAAACAATTGCAATTGTTGAAGAATTGAGAGAAGCTGACATAATATATTAAAAATGAGCTATATAAATAAATTTGGAGAAAGTTCGATTAAGAATAATCTACATAGTAATTGAAGGTTAAGGACATACAAGCAAAATTGACAATAAAATAATATAACAAAAGATATGCAGCAAATATATAATGCGATAAAGATTTTTAAGGAACAGTTCCGCAATGAAAATGTAGATTTATCGAATAAAATCGAAAATAAGTTAAATGAAATTGAAGAACTTAAAAATAAATATGACTCCCAATTAAATATTATTAGAAGCGAGATAAATATATTACGAGAATCGATTACAAAAGATACTGATAAAGATGTTGAACTCATTGAAAATGCAGTAAATAATCAAATACACTTTGCAAATAAAGACTTTATAAAAAATATTGAAGGAAGATTTAATAAAATTGAAGATTTTATATTCAAAAGGATTGAGAGAAATGATAATGTAAATGATGTAAAAAAACGGAAACTGGAATGGCCTAAAATTAAAGCCGCAAAGTGATTGACGTATATATAAAAAAGGACCTTGTAGCCATATACTGACATATACAAAATGAACGTGGATAAGAGAGAAATAGTTAATGAACTGCACAAACAAGTGCGAAAAAATTTTAAAAGAAGACGAGTTATAATGAAAGGAATTGATGATTTATAGCAAGCAGATTTGGTGGAAATGGGAAATTATGCAGTACATAATAACAGATATCGATACCTTCTAACAGTAATAGATACCTTTTCAAAAAAAGCTTGGGCTGTAGCATTAAAAAATAAAACTGCATCAAACGTAACGAATGCTATGAAAAGTATTTTCACTAACAACAATAGAAAACCAAGGAATGTACAGACAGATGACGGTAAAGAATTTTTCAATAATCAATTTCATCAACTAATGCAATCGAATCATATTAATCACTATTCTACGTATAGTGTTCTAAAGGCATCCATAGTAGAACGATTTAACAGAACGTTAAAAGGAATGATGTGGAAAGAGTTTAGATATCAAGGAACATACAAATGGATATTCAAATATCAAGAACTTGCTGATAAATATAATAATACATTTCATAGAACAATACAAATGACCCCAAATGAAGTAAATTCATCAAATGAAAATTTATTGTTTAATACAGTCTACAACAATTTAAAAGTATTTAAAAAACCCAAGTTTAAAGTAAATGATAATGTTCGAATAAGTAAATATAAGCATACATTTGAAAAAGGTTACACACCAAATTGGACAACAGAAATATTTAAAATCAAAACAATAAAAAATACTAACCCTAATACCTACATATTACAAGACTATCAAGATCATGAAATTAAAGGTGGTTTTTATGAGCATGAGCTAATGAAAACTAAATTTCCAGAAACATATTTAGTTGAAAAAATTTTAAAAAGAAGAAATAATATGGTTTACGTTAAGTGGTTGGGATTTTCATCAGAACATAACTCTTGGATTAATATCGACAATGCTTCATAATAAAAATCTGTGAAATTTTTAATAATACACTATTCACTCATCAAACGTTAAAATGTCAATTACATTAACATTAAACGGAGACTCTTCATATCTTAATGCACACTATTTTCCTCCAATCGAATTATATGAGAATTATGTTTGCGGTTTAATAAGCTTTGACACATATCACTCAATTCCAAATGTCGATGTAGAAAATAATTTATTTCATATTGGTAATCATGAAATAGAAGTTCCAGTTGGATCATATGAATTATCAGATATTGCTGAAGTACTGTCAAATAAATATCATGATATGAATGCGAATGGAATCCTTGATGTACGAGCTAACTATAATACTCTACAAACATGCATAAAAAGCACTACAGATTAAATTTATTTCAATAAGGCGAGTTCAATCGGATCCTTATTAGGTTTTAGTACAAGAGTATTGGAACCTGGCATAGAACAATACTCCGATAAAACAATTGATATAACCAAAATTAATACAGTAATCGTTGAATGTAATATTGTCAGCGGATCATATATAAATAACACGTCTGCACATATTTTACATCAGTTTTCACTTAACGTTAGCCCCGGATATAAAATAACAGAGGCTCCATCGAATGTGATATATTTACCTGTAAATTCAATAACAATAAATAGTCTTGTTTTGAAAGTTGTTGATCAAGACGGAAACTTGATAAATTTTCGTGGAGAAAAAATAACAATACGACTACATTTGAAACCTATGAGAGAATGATTATATTTAATAAAACTGAATTGCAAAATCGTTCGCCATTCATTCTATCCTTATCAACGGAAGACGAAACTGGAAAGCTATCAAATTGTAATATTCAGTTAAAAGAAGAGAAAAAACTAAAAATTCAAGGAAAAATACAACAGCAAAATAATATTCTTCGTAAAGATAATAAGGAGTTTTTAAGAAATTTAGGATTTCATCTAAAAAATAGAAAATAAAGAAAACATTTACTATATATTTACAATGAGTAATATTATTAACATATTACAAAAGCCACAATTTGATAATTCAATTATTAAAAAGGAGTATCATAGCTATACATCATATTTGCAGTCATTTAAAAATAATGACGAAATTCGTATTGCAATTCAAAATCAAGATTTGTATGTATTACCAAGTGAGAGTTTTCTATATATTGAAGGACTTGCAACAAAGGAAGATTCAACAATTTCTACATCTACACGCCTCTTAAACAATTGTGTATGACATCTATTTGATGAGATTCGATACGAAATCAATGGAGTGGAAATTGATCGCACACGTCACTTGGGTATTGCAACAGAATTAAAGAACTATGTATCACTGAATAAGTCTGAAAGTGATAATCTACTAAATGCAGCATGGTCACCATTCAAAGATGATGATCTTACACTTGTAGACGGATATTTCAATTGTTGTGTTCCATTAAAATTATTACTTGGATTTGCTGAAGATTTTAATAAAATAATAGTTAATTCCAAACATGAATTGATTCTTTTGCGATCTAAAGATGATAAACAGTTTTTTAAATCCCAACTAGCAACTGGAAAAACTAAGTTGTTGATTCGAAATGTTACTTGGAAAGTGCCACACATTCAACTTGCAGATGCTTATAAATTGCAAATGTTTAAAACAATTAACAGTCGCCATCCATTAAACATTACTTTTAGAAGTTGGGATATGTATTACTATCCTTCACTTCCAGAAAGTACAACAGTTTTATGGAATGTTAAGCTAGCCACCGAAAACGAAAGACCACGTTTCCTGCTCTTAGGACTGCGAAATAGTGAGAACAAGTTTCAGCATTGTGATTTGACCGATATAAAAGTGCATCTTAACTCTGATACATATCCTTATGATGATCTAAACCTTAAATTGGATAGAAATCGTTTTGCAATTCTATATGATATGTATTTAAAGTTTCAACAAAGTTATTATTCACGCGATCCACAACCATTATTAACAAGAGAAAATTTTAAAACTATGGCGCCAATAGTAGTCTTGAATGTTATTCATCAAAATTAATCAGTAAAAACTGGACCAATCGACATTCGAATTGAAATAAAAACCTTAAAAAATATTCCATCTAATACATCTGCATATTGCTTAATTATACATGATAAAATGTTTGAATACATCCCCCTAACAAATGAAATAAGGAAACTACTTTAATACTGATAAGAAAAAAATAATAAATAAAACAAAATTAAGAAAAAAAAAGCTAAATCTTTTTATTTTAATGGTGATGAAAGATCGAAAAATAAGTAAGTAAATAAATATGTTAATTATATTAAATAGATCTCCTTATGAAAGTGCAAATGGTATAAATATCAAATCGAACAACATTAAGATTTATTCACAAACGCTTTGTCGATGTATTTAGTCATTTTCATTAGTAAGGATGATACTAAAAGATATATACGATTTTTTAAAACGGTGTTCCCATATTATTTCCGATGAAGATAAATATAAGCTCATGAATATTCAATCACATCTAGAAGGGGTAAATAACTTGAAAACAGCGATAAATAGGCATGGAGAGCATTATGACAATTGCTGTTGGTCTAATGAAAATGAGACATGTGGACCAGATACCTGTTCATGTGCACAACATAAGATACGTAATATTGAAATAGAGAAAGAAGCAACCACACTTATGAAATTGTATTACAACATATATAATGTTAGTAAATGTAAAAATTGTAATTTTCAAAAAACCTAATTAATAATAAAGTGAAATAATAAAATTTAATGAAAGATATATATATTTTTTGAAATTTTTATATCTTTTTTATTTATTCAATTATTATAAGGTGTAGTGCAGGTCTAGTGGAATTTTATTTATTGCCTCCATTAATAAATCATCTTGACCATCATATAGAGCCAAGTATGATGTTACATCGAGTGGAGGCAGCGTCAATATTTCAATAATATTGACTACTTCTTTTGTAGTTGATGTTGATTTTGTTGATATTTCTGGTTCGATGATATTAAGAAACATGTCCTCGTCTTCTTCCAGAAGATGACGATATGCTTCAGCTTCTGATGTACTTGCTGTTGTTGTTGTTGTTTCTGGTTCGATGATATTAAGAAACATGTCCTCGTCTTCTTCCAGAAGATGACGATATGCTTCAGCTTCTGATGTACTTGCTGTTGTTGTTATTGTTTCTGGTTCGATGATATTAAGAAACATGTCCTCGTCTTCTTCCAGAAGATGACGATATGCTTCAGCTTCTGATGTACTTGCTGTTGTTGTTGTTGTTTCTACTTCTGCTGATGCTGCTTATGTTGTTGTTGCTTCGGTTTTTGATCTTACTGTTTCGGTTTCCGATGTTGTTGCTGTTGTTGAATTTGCTGCTTCTGCGGATGTTTCTGCGGATGTTCGTGTTGATTTTATTGGCGTTGTTGTTGTATCTGCTTGTATGAATTTTTCAAAATTCGCCTTTTTAATTTTTTGGTATAGCGGCGTATAACATAACGGCTTTCTTAAAACAACATTATGTTGTTTTAGATAGTGCCGCTTTTTATTCGACCATGTCGAAAAAGTTATAACTTTGCAGATTTCACAAACGAACTTCTTTGTTTCCATTTTAAATATTTTTTTCCGTGTTTCTCTTTACGATAATTTGTCAGAACTAGAATTTTGTTCGAAAAAAATAGCTGATTTTATACTTTTCTGGAGGCACTACACATACACATACATGTGCAGGTAATTGTACTTGTTTGAGCATTTTTGATATCCTTTTATGTATAAACGTATGTCTTGCATGTGCATGTTTAACTTTTCAATTATTAGTATCCTATCCCTTTTCTTAAATTATCTTTCCTTTGTTACTGCGACATGCAAAAAAAGCATGCATGCGCATGTCTTTCTTTCTTAAAAGTTTTTTCTATGCAAACAGATGTTTTACTTTTGTTTGAGAATTTCCCTATTCTTTTCTCAAATAGGTAATAAAATCTGTAAAATATTGATGACCTCGTAATTTATTGTATTAAAACAATGAAGCAGAAATATTTGTTTGTCCTTCATATAAAATAAAAATTAGATTTAGCCGACGCATCCCACATACTGAGACCTGCATAAGAAAAGCAAGCGTGTGCATGTCTTTCTTAAGAGTTGTTTCCATACAAACAGATGTTTTACTTTATTTGAAAATTTTTACGTCCTTTTTTTCTTAAATTATCTTTCCTTTGTTACTGCGACAGGCAAAAAAAAATGCATGCACATGTCTTTCTTTCTTAAATGTTTTTTTTCATGCAAACAGATGTTTTACTTTTGTTTGAGAATTTCCCTATTCTTTTCTCAAATAGGTAATACAATCGGTAATATATTGATGACCTCGTAATTTATTGTATTTAAACAATGAAGCAGAAATATTTGTTTAGCCTTCATATACATATTAAATTTTGGTAATGAGTTTTTCTCGAACCGTTTTTCTTAGAGCAAGTAATATACATCAAATAAAATAAAACGAATGTAGAATATGTATAAGCTTATGTCTTGCATGTGCATGTTTAACTTGTCAATTATTAGTATGCTATCCTTTTTCTTAACATGAAAATAAAAAAATAAGGTGGCATTGCACTTACTACTACACACATTTATTGTATTAAAAATATATCTCAACTACACAAAAATTGTTATGACAATTAAAAATTTAGCTATAGATTAGTTCGAATATTGCAGAACCATTTGGTGATTGTCGTCCTTTGTAAATAATTGTCCAAATTTTATCATTAATTTTAGCTAAGTAAGAATCCTCTCTGTTCAAATATTTAACGATTCTTTGCGGAAGATAAAACCACTTATCGTTGTCTAAATATGCAATGACTTTTGATCCATACTGTGTAACCTTCTACTCAAAATTTAAAATTTTGTAAGGTTCATTTATAGGAATATCATAAATTTTCGTGTACTCCGATTTTGTTCCTTGCGCTATGTTAATTATTTGTTGATAGATCTAAAAGCAAACACAAATATATAAAATGCATATACATATGTATTTCTAAAACGTTCATATAATAAAAATTAAACAAAATAAAAAATATTCTAATATTATGTAAAACTTCATTCTTACCATTTTGTTGAACGTAATTTCAAGTAACTTTGGAGAACAATAACAAAGAATTAAATTCTAACTGGCCTTTTATATCAATTTTTGTGAGACAATTCAACTCTCATTTTAATTTTTAACAAAACTACTCAATGAGAATCTCACTGACATGGTGGAAAAAAAAATATCGCATTTGAATATTTCTCTATTGTATGTATATATGGAAAAATATATCTATGTGTAACAGAATGATCATACTTTTTCCAATTACGTTAAGCCTTAAGGAAAAAAATGTATTTATCAGAATGAGGATATTTTTATCTCATTTGAATTTCTCTTTATTGTAAAAAAAGCATACACTTGGAAAAAATATATGTATGTACAGAACGATCATATTTTTTCCAATTACGTTGAGCCTTATGAGAATGAGAATTTTTTCTAATAATATGAGCCAGTATCTCTATATATGTATTTTTTCCCATAAGAAGGTCAAATCTCATAAGGAGATCAAATCTAATTCGATGTGTCAGAATATCCATACGTGTATTGTTTCCATAAGGACGTAAAATCCAATTGGAATGCCCACACATGTATTTTTTCCATAAGGACGGGAAATCCAATTGAAATACCCATACATGTATTTTTCCATAAGGACGTAAAATCCAATTAGATTCCAATTGGATGAGCCAGTATCCCTACATTTATACTACTACTATAGGAGTAATTCTGAGTGAATTCAACAAATAGGTGTGCCGTATGGCTTTTAATTTTAATAAAAAAAATTGGAGACAATCTTGTAGGTACTAGGAACACATAACCGCCATCTTTTTTATTTAGCTTCTGATTAAGGGCCACCCGAAGTAAAAAATTTGACCAATTTCATACCGTTTTATAATTGTTCTAGCATTTTAAGTAGAAAAGATATTGAAACGATTCATGCTTTGTTTTATAGGGCAGTAATGGTCATTTAATATTGTTATGCAAAACTGAACTGGAATAATTAAATGGCCGAAAAGACGCCACTTGAAAATTGCACAGTTTTTTCTCTTTTTATCGATTTTCAACTGAACCCTGTGTGAGCACTGTTAAACGTAAGGCATTGAGTTTTTTTGGTAGGGAAGAAGGAAACGCTATGATACCATGAGATAAGTTTCATTGTGCTAAAATATCATCTTCTGCAAAAATAAAGGTGCGAAAATTTATAAATTTTAAAAAATGTTTAAATTTGAGCTTCAAATAAGTCATGGGGGAAACAGATAAAAATCTGATATTTTCAGAAAATATGGGTCAGTACTTCGTTATTATGTCCACTTCGTGCCGTTTTGATATTTTTACTCTATTACGAGATATGATTTTTTTAAGTCTAATTTTTATCAAAAATAATGGGCCCAAAAGCCGATGTGGGGATACAGATAAAAATCTGAAATTTTTAAAGTATATAGCCTATACTTTGCTCATTATGTGCACTAAGTGACAATCTGTTTTTTTCATTTGTTCACAAGCTATGCTCAAAGTTGAGCATTTTTTAAAATTTATAAAATTTCCCACCTTTATTTTTGCAGAAGATAATATTTTAACACAATGAAACTTATCTCATGGTATCATAGGGTTTCCTTCTTCATTACCAAAAAAAACTCAATGCCTTACGTTCAACAGGGCTCACACAGGGTTCAGTTGAAAATCGATAAAAACAGAAAAAAACTGTGCAATTTTCAAGTGGCCAGTCCAGTTCAGTTTTGCATAGCAATATTAAATGATGATTACTGTCCCTTTTTGAAGTTCAAAATTTCTCTACTGAGCTTTGAGTATGACTTTAACGTGATTAACAAATTAATTTAACAGGACTTTACTTTTTAAATACCATGTCGTTGTGAAATATATTTTGTTTCTTTTTCCTTTACTAAAAGAAGATTATTGTTTTGCGTTATAGACAAATTTTTTTTAGTAAAAATTTATATTTTTTGTTTAATTTTCAGTATTTTTTATGTATTATTTTTTGGAACGTATTCACAAAATATTCATCCAATATTCTCTTGAATTTGGCGAATACGAATATCATGAAAGGGGCGAATATTCGGCGATTCGAATACAAATATTCGTAACATCACTAGTATGCACATATATCAATAAAATTTAATTAAGTAATGCAAAATTATTGTTGTTAATCTTAATTACACTCAAAGAATATTGGATTGTACTTATGTCGTTGTTATTTTGTATCTTGAGTACCGCCAAAAATTTTTGCTATATCCTAGTATTTTGATCTTGAAGATTTGCAGCAAATATGTATGAATGTATTTGATTTAAAAATCTTCTATGGATCTTGATATTAAACCTCTGTTTTGATAAAGAAAAATCTTCTACGGATATTGCTATTAAAATTCCGTTCTTCTCGTAAAATGAGTTAATTGAATAATATGCGCTTTATTTACAAGTATTGATGGTTTTGCAGGATCGCCAATTTTGTAGGAATAAAATTCATTATATTTTATCAAATTTTAATATATTTAAATTTTGAAGTCTTTTTAATTCAAAAGTTTATAATGTAATAATCAGAAAATATTTTATAAAAACAATTACAGAAAACAATATGATATAAAATTTATATTTAAGTATACAAAGTATACTTACACACTTTTATACAATTTTGTAACTATAGCATGGTACTGTGTTCATCATTTCGTGCGAACTGCTGTCAAAAGTTCATATAAAAAATTGTGACGAATTTCTCATGAAAAATTGTTGTAGTACTCTGTTTATTTTGTGAAAAACATATGAAATGTACTTACAACATTTTCAGTCTTCATCCGAAATAATAAAAGCACCAATTTTTTTAAATTTGCGAAAAATGTTGATCAACATTAGGTTTTTCATACGAAAAATATAATAGCCCTTGAAAGTATGCTGCAATTGTGTACGTTTAAAAAAACCCCAATGTGTTTGTTGTATATTCCACACGAAAAAAGTGGTGCTTATATGCTCCACAATGGCGTTAATTAGTTTCTCTACGCATACTTATATCTATGTATGTACATGTATTCATCTACTTCAAGAAAACTGTCAAGGCGAATACATTCGTATTGTTGATAGAATAGCTGATACCTTTTTATGTTGAATAGCGTACTAAAATATCCAAATATGTGTATGTTTACATAAATACAAATGTTAGCAGTCTTTGTAGTGATATAATTGTTGTAGAGTCTACACCACCCGTAATTATTTTATGTTCTTATTTTCATCGTTTGTATCAAGGCGAATGAATAATAGGTGGACTCCGCTTGCGTTTTTGATCTGGTTAGAATTTCAAATACTTTGTTGACATATTTTTCAGTACATTTTTTGACAAAGAAACCTGATATTTTCCAAAGCGAATCGATTTTTTATCTATGGAGTTCGGATGTCAAATGCTTTGCTGGAATATTTTTCAATGCATTTTTTGATAATCAGAATGGGTATTTTCCAAAGCGAATTGAGGCGAGTTTACATGTTATGAATTCGCCTTGAAAAGTGTAAATTTTTATATGCAACTATCTGCCATGTCACAGAGTCCAATTCCGTTCGGAAACGGAATTTAATCCACCCTAATATGTCAAGCCCTAGCTGGAGCATACCGCAGCATAGTAGCGCCGCCAACAGTCTGGTCACACCTGACAAATTTGCTTATTTTAGTTTTCTGTTTTAGACACCAGCTGCTACAAAAGTGGGGTAGTTTGAATTCCGTTTCCGAACGGAATTGAACTCTGTGATATGGCCGTATATGTGACCTTCTCCGAGAAAAGGGACTTAGTGTGTGAAAATGAAGTTTTGAGAAAAACGTATTTAAGGTTTCATACACTCTTTTAGGTACCAGAATCCACTCTTAAGTCCAAACCCGTTTTTTGACACATTTTTCGCGGAAAAGGTCACATATAATTAATAGCCGATACCATTTTTGTGCTGATTATACAGGCACATTATACAGGCGATTCTTATCAAACTTACACTATTTGAAAGATAATTTTTGACAGGTGAGCACAGTTTATACCTGTTTTAAAACTGGTTCGGTATTTTAGAATTGCTACTATCTGATGCGCAAGTAGTACATATTCATGTATTAGCTTAAAGTAGAAAAATTAACAAACAAAACATGTACGTGTGTTTCAATTAATATCAACACCAAGTAGTCGCAAGGGAATTCGTTGTAGAGAATTTATATTTCGGCTGGCAATAGAGCAATAAAAGCACATTAGTCACGGTCTAAATGCATGAAGCTATTTGCATACAAGTATAGGCATAAAGCTAGATCATACGATTGCCGCAATGCACCAATTATTGCCTTGTTTTATGCCGCAATCGTGTGATTTCACAAACAATTGGCTCATGCGGCAATCGAAGAAAATATTTTTCTTATTGTGCCCAATAAAATACAACTCTGGTGCTCCAATCGTGTGACTGCTTGATAAGCAGCCAAACATATCAAAAATGCACCAATATTTATTGTGTTCTTGTGCGGCAAACGAAGTGTACAATCTTCATATTTCTTATGTGCCAAAACCATTGCGTAGAACATCATAAATTTAGATTTATTATAAATAAAGCTACATAATATTGTTTAGCTTTTAGTACATAATCTGCACTATTGTTATGTTTCATTACAATAAAACCGTTTTAATTAAAAATTCTTTCTTATTTGTACTAAATATATATATATATATGTATATATACATATCATGACTTTTTCATGAAATATGCTGCAAATAAAAAATTTCACTCAACAAACCTCATTTTCTTTTTAAAGAACAATCTATATACGCGCACCCAAGACGAATCCATACAAGGTGATGTTAGTAGCGAATTCAATTCGCCGTAGTCATTTCGCTCGGACCACATACAAAAATTGCTTAAAGCTTTTTATATGTATGCGTTCCAAGCAATATAAGCAAAAAAGTCAGTTACAGTAGTAACGCCACCAGGTTGACAATTCGCCTTGCGCGCACCAAAATACTAGACAGAATTTATAAGCTATCACCAAGGCAAATTTATAACAAGTAGACTTCTCGATTCGCTTTGGAAAATACCCACTTTGGTTATCAAAATATGTACTGAAAAATATGCCAACAAAGCATTTGATATCCGAACTAGATCAAAAATACAAACGGCGAAAATAAGCAAAATATAATGACCTAATCTGTCGAGGTCACCTGCGAGAATTCGCCTTAGCTAGCACAACACGTTATTCTCAGAGTTGCTGTAAGCTAGAACAATCCTGTGACTCGGCTGAGGCAATTATTGTTACTATATCGTTTTGCGGCAACTAGCGGCAATCAAATTTGTAGAAAATGGGGTAATCATGTGACTGCAGATTATTTGATTGTGACGATTTCTTTATTGTGCTCCAATTCAGCACAATAAAAATTGTGTCAGATTGGTGCATTTGCGTCAATCGTGTGATCCCAGCTTAACACAGGGTGTGACACTTATTATACTGGGGGTCTACATTAGCCATGAGCTTGGTATGAACATCATGTCGGACATCGGATTTGGCTAATGTAGACAGCTCATGTCCATGTTTCGTCCATGCTCTGACAGCGATGCCCGAACATATGGATGAGCATCAATGCTCGCCATGAGATTCGCCGTCAATAACCATTTTTAATAGAAAGAAGAGAGACAAAAAAAATTGTACTACCACCAAATACATTGATAAGGCAGAACATGGTTATCGCATGTATTCACCACACTAAGAAGTTAATGAATTTTTTGCAGTTGCTCTGCCGGAGTCATGTTCATCTCATGTTCAAGTCGATGGCTCGTGAAGACGTAGGGATAAGTTACTCTCAAATCATCTTGTAATCAACCAAATGTCAACTACATATAACTCTACGACTTCACGAGCCATCGACTTGAACATGACGACGGCAGAGCAACTGCAAAAAATTCATCAACTTCTTTGTTGTGGTAAATACGTGCGATGTCCGTCTTCTGCCTTATCAATGTACTATTTGGTTGTAGTGCAATAGAAATGGAATATTTAACAATTTCTTTCTGTCTCTTTTCTTTCTATTAAAAATGGTTCTTGACGGCGAATCTCTTCGCGAACAATGATGCTCAGCCATATGTTCGGACATCGATGTCATAGCATGGTGGAAATATGGACATGAGCCGTCTACATTAGCCATATGCTAATGTAGAGCCCCAGTTAAAATCTTTTTATGTCCAGAGTTAAAAAAACTCTAACTATAAAACGCTACTATATGAGTTTACCCTGTTATTGTCTCTATTTAGTACAAGCATTACCTATTACGAATACACGTTCATGCAAACGAAAAATCATAAGAAAAATTAAAATTATATTATTATTTAAGGGCAACCTAAATGTCAAATTATATGTAAAAGCTTTTTACGTATAGAGTTTGGCAGTTCTTTTTATAAGCTACTGCTTTGAGTAGCTTATCTTGTTATGATTATGAGGCATGTACGCATGTAAAAAAAATAAAAGCACCATGCAAGCGAAAAATCTAAAAAATTTAATTTTGCTACAAGCATCGTCAGTGTGACGCACACAGACAATATTTTGCTAATACTACTACAACGTATGTCATGCATTTTGACTACGTGGTGGCTAATATTGTACAAATAATGAAAATCGCTTTTTTAGGCGATTTGGGATCACAAATGTTCCGCGCCAAACGCGAATTCTAATAGAAGTACATTTTTTTCAATACACAAATTGGTATATATCGTTAGCTAAAACGCAAAACGCCATAACTAAAAAAAATTTTTGATCGACTTTTTTATGAATTCAAATGTATTTCATCAAAATACATCACCACAAAAAAGACCAGAGTTAATTTTATTCTGAACCCTGTGTGAGCCCTGTTGAACGTAAGGCATTGAGTTTTTTTTTTGGCAGGGAAGAAGGAAACCCTATGATACCATGAGATAAGTTGCATTGTGCTAAAATATTATCTTCTGCAAAAATAAAGGTGCGAAAATTTATAAATTTTAAAAAATGCTCAAATTTGAGCTTCAAAAATGTCATGTGGGGAAACAGATAAAAATCTGATATTTTCAGAAAATGTGGGTCAGTACTTCGTTATTATGTCCACTTCGTGCCGTTTTGATATTTTTACTCTATTACGAGATATGATTTTTTTAAAGTCTAATTTTTATCAAAAATAATGGGCCCAAAAGCCGATGTGGGGATACAGATAAAAATCTGAAATTTTTAAAGTATATAGCCTATACTTTGTTCATTATGTGCACTAAGTGACAATCTATTTTTTTTTCATTTGTTCACAAGATATGATTTTTTGAAGCTCAAAGTTGAGCATTTTTTAAAATTATAAAATTTCGCACCTTTATTTTTGCAGAAGATAATATTTTAGCGCAATGAAACTTATCTCATGGTATCATAGGGTTTCCTTCTTCACTACCAAAAAAAATCAATGCCTTACGTTCAACAGGGCTCACACAGGGTTCAGTTGAAAATCGATAAAAAGAGAAAAAACTGTGCAATTTTCAAGTGGCCACTTTTCGGCCATTTAATTATTCCAGTTCAGTTTTGCATAGCAATATTAAATGATCATTACTGTCCCTTTTTGAAGATCAACATTCCTCTACTGAGCTTTGAGTATTACTTTAACGTGATTAATAAATTAATTTAACAGGACTTTACTTTTTAAATACCATGTCGTTGTGAAATATATTTTGTTTCTTTTTCCTTTACTAAAAGAAGATTATTGTTTTGCGTTATAGAAAAATTTTTTTTAGTAAAAATTTATATTTTTTGTTTAATTTTCAGTATTTTTTATGTGAAATATTCGCTTGAATTTGGCGAATACGAATATCATGAAAGAGGCGAATATTCGGCGATTCGAATACGAATACGAATATTCGTAACATCACTAGTATGTACATATATCAATAAAATTTAATTAAGTAATGCAAAATTATTGTTGTAAATCTTAATTACGCTCAAGGAATATTGGATTGTACTTATATTGTTTAGTTGTTTTGTATCTTGAGTACCGCGAAAAGTTTTTGATATATATCCTATTATTTTGATCTTGAAGATTTGCAGCAAATATGTATGAATGTATTTGATTTAAAAATCTTCTATGGATCTTGATATTAAACCTCTGTTTTGATAAAGAAAAATCTTCTACGGATATTGCTATTAAAATTCTGTTCTTCTCGTAAAATGAGTTAATTGAATAATATGCGCTTTATTTAAGAGTATTGATGGTTTTGCATAATCGCAAATTTTGTAGGAATAAAATTCATTATATTTTATAAAATTTTAATATATTTAAGTTTTGAAGTCTTTTTAATTCAGAAGTTTATAATGTAATAATCAGAAAATATTTTATAGAAACAAATACAGAAAAAAATATGATATAAAATTTTTATTTATGTTTAAGTATACAAAGTATTTTAAAATCAACTACGTACACACTTTTATACAATTTTGTAACTATAGCATGGTACTGTGTTCATAATTTCGTGCGAATTGCTGTCAACAGTTCATATAAAAAATTGTGACGAATTTCTCATGAAAAATTGTTGTAGAATTCTGTTTATTTTGTGAAAAACATTTGAAATGTACTTACAACATTTTGAGTCTTCATGCGAAATAATATAAGCACCACTTTATTCAAATTTGCGAAAAATGTTGAACAACATTAGTTTTTTCATACGAAAAATATAATAGCCCTTGAAAGTATGCTGCAATTGTGTACGTTTAAAAAAACCCAATGTGTTTCTTGTATATTCCACACGAAAAAAGTGGTGCTTATATGCTCCACAATGGCGTTAATTAGTTTCTCTACGCAAACTTATATCTATGTATGTACATGTATTCATCTACTTCAAGAAAACTGTCAAGGCGAATACATTCGTATTGTTGATAGCATAGCTGATACCGTTTTATGTTGAATAGCGTAATAAAATATCCAAATATGTGTATGTTTACATAGATACAAATGTCAGCAGTCTTTGTAGTGATATAATTGTTGTAGAGTCTACACCACCCGTTTATGTTCTCATTTTCATCGTTTGTATCAAGGCGAATGAATAATAGGTGGACTCCGCTTGCGTTTTTGATCTGGTTATAATTTTAAATACTTTGTTGACTTATTTTTTAGTACATTTTTTGACAAAGAAACCTGATATATTCCAAAGCGAATAGATTTTTTATCTATGGAGTTCGGATGTCAAATGCTTTGCTGGAATATTTTTCAGTGCATTTTTTGATAATCAGAATGGGTATTTTCCAAAGCGAATTGAGGCGAGTTTACAGTGTAAATTTTTATATGCAACTATCGGCCATGTCACAGAGTCCAATTCCGTTCGGAAACGGAATTTAATCCACCCTAATATGTCAAGCCCTAGCTGGAGCATACCGCAGCATAGTAGCGCCGCCAACAGTCTGGTCACACCTGACAAATTTGCTTATTTAAGTTTTCTTTTTTAGACACCAGCTGCTACAAAAGTGGGGTAGGTTGAATTCCGTTTCCGAACGGAATTGAACTCTGTGACATGGCCGTATATGTGACCTTCTCCGAGAAAAGGGACCTAGTGTGAAAGTGAAGTTTTGAGAAAAACGCATTTAAGGTTTCATACACTCTTTTAGGTACCAGAAACCACTCTTAAGTCCAAACCCGTTTTTAACACACTAGGTCCCTTTTCGCGGAGAAGGTCACATATAATTAATAGCCGATACCATTTTTGTGCTGATTATACAGGCACATTATACGGGCGATATTTATCAAACTTACACTATTTGAAAGATAATTATTGACAGGTGAGCACAATTTATACTTGTTTTAAAACTGGTTCGGTATTTTAGTAGCTTTAAGCGTTTAGAATTGCTACTATCTGATGCGCAAGTAGTACATATTCATGTATTAGCTTAAAGTAGAAAAATTAACAAACAAAACATGAACGTGTGTTTCAATTTATATCAACACCAGATAGTCGCAAGGGAATTCGCGGTAGAGAATTTATATTTCGGCTGGCAATAGAGCAATAAAAGCACATTAGTCACGGTCTAAATGCATGACACAAAAATCGTGTACGTGTGCATGAAGCTATTTGCATACAAGTATAGGCATAAAGCTAGATCATACGATTGCCGCAATGCACCAATTATTGCCTTGTTTTATGCCACAATCGTGTGATTTCACAAACAATTGGCTCATGCGGCAATCGAAGAAAATATTTTTCTTATTGTGCCCAATAAAATACAGCTCTGGTGCTCCAATCGTGTGACTGCTTGATAAGCAGCCAAAAATATCAAAAATGCACCAATATTTATTGTGTTCTTGTGCGGCAAACAAAATGTACAATATTCATATTTCTTATGTGCCAAAACCATCATAAATTTTGATTTATTATAAATAACGCTACATAATATTTTTTAGCTTTTAGTACATAATCTGCACTATTGTTATGTTTCATTACAATAAAACCGTTTTAATTAAAAATTCTTTCTTATTTGTACTAAATATATATATATGTATATATACGTATCATGACTTTTTTCATGAAATATGCTGCAAATAAAAAATTTCACTCAACAAACTTCGTTTTCTTTTTAAAGAACAATCTATATACGCGCACCCAAGACGAATCCATACAAGGTGAATTCAATTCGCCGTAGTCATTTCGCTCGGACCACATACAAAAATTGCTTAAAGCTTTTTATATGTATGCGTTCCAATGCGTGACAATTCGCCTTGCGCGCACCAAAATACTAGACAGAATTTATAAGCTATCACCAAGGCAAATTTATAACAAGTAGACTTCTTGATTCGCTTTGGAAAATACCCACTTTGGTTATCAAAATATGTACTGAAAAATATGCCAACAAAGCATTTGATATCCGAACTAGATCAAAAATACAAACGGCGAAAATAAGCAAAATATAATGACCTAATCTGTCGAGGTCACCTGCGAGAATTCGCCTTAGCTAGCACAACACGTTATTCTCAGAGTTGCTGAAAGCTAGAACAATCCTGTGACTCGGCTGAGGCAATTATTGTTACTATATCGTTTTGCGGCAATCAAATTTGTAGAAAATGGGGTAATCATGTGACTGCAGATTATTTGATTGTGACGATTTCTTTATTGTGCTCCAATTCAGCACAATAAAAATTGTGTCAGATTGGTGCATTTGCGTCAATCGTGTGATCCCAGCTTAACACAGGGTGTGACACTTATTATACTGGGGGTCTACATTAGCCATGAGCTTGGTATGAACATCATGTCGGACATCGGATTTGGCTAATGTAGACAGCTCATGTCCATGTTTCGTCCATGTTTTGACAGCGATGCCCGAACATATGGATGAGCATCAATGCTCGCCATGAGATTCGCCGTCAATAACCATTTTTAATAGAAAGAAGAGAGACAAAAAAAATTGTACTACCACCAAATACATTGATAAGGCAGAACATGGTTATCGCATGTATTCACCAAACTAAGAAGTTAATGAATTTTTTGCAGTTGCTCTGCCGGAGTCATGTTCATCTCATGTTCAAGTCGATGGCTCGTGAAGACGTAGGGATAAGTTACTCTCAAATCATCTTGTAATCAACCAAATGTCAACTACATATAACTCTACGACTTCACGAGCCATCGACTTGAACATGACGACGGCAGAGCAACTGCAAAAAATTCATCAACTTCTTTGTTGTGGTAAATACGTGCGATGTCCGTCTTCTGCCTTATCAATGTACTATTTGGTGGTAGTGCAATAGAAATGGACTATTTAACAATTTTTTTCTGTCTCTTTTCTTTCTATAAAAAATGGTTATTGACGGCGAATCTCATCGCGAACAATGATGCTCAGCCATATGTTCGGACATCGATGTCATAGCATGGTGGAAATATGGACATGAGCCGTCTACATTAGCCATATGCTAATGTAGAGCCCCAGTTAAAATCTTTTTATGTCCAGAGTTAAAAAAACTCTAACTATGAAACGCTACTATATGAGTTTACCCTGTTATTGTCTCTATTTAGTACAAGCATTACCTATTACGAATACACGTTCATGCAAACGAAAAATCATAAGAAAAATTAAAATTATATTATTATTTAAGGGCAACCTAAATGTCAAATTATATGTAAAAGCTTTTTACGTATAGAGTTTGGCAGTTCTTTTTATAACCTACTGCTTTGAGTAGCTTATCTTGTTATGATTATGAGGCATGTACGCATGTAAAAAAAATAAAAGCGCCATGCAAGCGAAAAATCTAAAAAATTTAATTTTGCTACAAGCATCGTCAGTGTGACGCACACAGACAATATTTTACTAATACTACTACAACGTATGTCATGCATTTTGACTACGTGGTGGCTAATATTGTACAAATAATGAAAATCACAAATGTTCCGCGCCAAACGCGAATTCTAATAGAAGTACATTTTTTCCAATACACAAATTGGTATATATCGTTAGCTAAAACGCAAAACGCCATAACTAAAAAAAAATTTTGATCGACTTTTTTATGAACTCAAATGTATTTCATCAAAATACATCACCACAAAAAAGACCAGAGTTAATTTTATTCTGAACCCTGTGTGAGCCCTGTTGAACGTAAGGCATTGAGTTTTTTTTTTGGCAGGGAAGAAGGAAACCCTATGATACCATGAGATAAGTTTCATTGTGCTAAAATATTATCTTCTGCAAAAATAAAGGTGCGAAAATTTATAAATTTTAAAAAATGCTCACATTTGAGCTTCAAAAAAGTCATGTGGGGAAACAGATAAAAATCTGATAGTTCAGAAAATGTGGGTCAGTACTTCGTTATTATGTCCACTTCGTGCCGTTTTGATATTTTTACTCTATTACGAGATATGATTTTTTTAAAGTCTAATTTTTATCAAAAATAATGGGCCCAAAAGCCGATGTGGGGATACAGATAAAAATCTGAAATTTTTAAAGTATATAGCCTATACTTTGTTCATTATGTGCACTAAGTGACAATCTATTTTTTTTCATTTGTTCACAAGATATGATTTTTTGAAGCTCAAAGTTGAGCATTTTTTAAAATTATAAAATTTCGCACCTTTATTTTTGCAGAAGATAATATTTTAGCGCAATGAAACTTATCTCATGGTATCATAGGGTTTCCTTCTTCACTACCAAAAAAAAATCAATGCCTTACGTTCAACAGGGCTCACACAGGGTTCAGTTGAAAATCGATAAAAAGAGAAAAAACTGTGCAATTTTCAAGTGGCCACTTTTCGGCCATTTAATTATTCCAGTTCAGTTTTGCATAGCAATATTAAATGATCATTACTGTCCCTTTTTGAAGATCAACATTCCTCTACTGAGCTTTGAGTATTACTTTAACGTGATTAATAAATTAATTTAACAGGACTTTACTTTTTAAATACCATGTCGTTGTGAAATATATTTTGTTTCTTTTTCCTTTACTAAAAGAAGATTATTGTTTTGCGTTATAGAAAAATTTTTTTTAGTAAAAATTTATATTTTTTGTTTAATTTTCAGTATTTTTTATGTGAAATATTCGCTTGAATTTGGCGAATACGAATATCATGAAAGAGGCGAATATTCGGCGATTCGAATACGAATACTCGTAACATCACTAGTATGTACATATATCAATAAAATTTAATTAAGTAATGCAAAATTATTGTTGTAAATCTTAATTACACTCAAGGAATATTGGATTGTACTTATATTGTTTAGTTATTTTGTATCTTGAGTACCGCCAAAAAATTTTGCTATATATCCTAGTATTTTGATCTTGAAGATTTGCAGCAAATATGTGTGAATGTATTTGATTTAAAAATCTTCTATGGATCTTGATATTACAACTCTGTTTTGATAAAGAAAAATCTTCTACGGATATTGCTATTAAAATTCCGTTCTTCTCGTAAAATGATTTAATTGAATAATATGCGCTTTATTTACAAGTATTGATGGTTTTGCAGGATCGCAAATTTTGTAGGAATAAAATTATTATATTTTATAAAATTTTAATATATTTAAGTTTTAATTCAGAAGTTTATAATGTATTAATCAGAAAATATTTTATAAAAACAATTATAGAAAACAATGGCCTAATTCACAATCTTGTGCAAATAGTCTTGCATCGTTGCATTTGCAAAATGGTATAGTATATTGATACTCACCACTAACAATTGTTAAGTGGTGAGTATCAATATACTATAACAATTTGCATATGCTACGATACAAGACCATTTGCACAAGATTGTGAATTGGGCCAGTATGTTATAAAATTTATATTTATATTTAAGTATACAAAGTATTTTAAAATCAAGTACATACACACTTTTATACAATTTTGTAACTATAGCATGGTACTGTGTTCATCATTTCGTGCGAACTGCTGTCAAAAGTTCATATAAAAAAATTGTGACGAATTTCTCATGAAAAATTGTTGCAGAACTCTGTTTATTTTGTGAAAAACATATGAAATGTACTTACAACCTTTTGAGTCTTCATGCGAAATAAAAATAAGCACCACTTTTTTCAAATTTGCGAAAAATGTTAATCAACATAAGTTTTTTCATACGAAAAACATAATAGCCCTTGAAAGTATGCTGCAACTGTGTACGTTTTAAAAAAACCCAATGTGTTTGTTGTAAATAACACACGAAAAAAGTGGTGCTTATATGCAATGGCATTAATTAGTTTCTCTACGCATACTTATATCTATGTATGTACATGCATTCATCTACTTCAAGAAAACTGTCAAGGCGAATCCATTCGTATTGTTGATAGCATAGCTGATACCTTTTTATGTTGAATAGTGTACTAAAATATCCAAATATGTGTATGTTTACATAGATACAAATCTCAGCAGTCTTTGTAGTGATATAATTGTTGTAGAGTCAACACCACCCGTATGGACTCGACGGATCAGCTAATTATTTTATGTTCTCATTTTGATCGTTTGTATCAAGGCGAATGAATAATAGTTGGACTCCGCTTGCGTTTTTGATCTGGTTAGAATTTCAAATACTGTGTTGACATATTTTTCAGTACATTTTTTGACAAAGAAACCTCATATTTTCCAAAGCGAATCGATTTTTTATCTATGTAGTTCGGATGTCAAATGCTTTGCTGGAACATTTTTCAATGCATTTTTTGATAATCAGAATGGGTATTTTCCAAAGCGAATTGAGGCGAGTTTACATGTAATGAATTCGCCTTGAAAAGTGTAAATTTTTATATGCAACTATCGGCCATGTCATAGAGTCCAATGCCGTTCGGAAACGGAATTTAATCCACCCTAATATGTCAAGCCCTAGCTGGAGCATACCGCAGCATAGTAGCGCCGCCAACAGTCTGGTCACACCTGACAAATTTGCTTAATTTAGTTTTCTTTTTTAGACACCAGCTGCTACAAAAGTGGGGTAGGTTGAATTCCGTTTCCGAACGGAATTGAACTCTGTGACATTGCCGTATATGTGACCTTCTCCGAGAAAAGGGACTTAGTGTGTGAAAATTAAATTTTGAGAAAAACGTGTTTAAGGTTTCATACACTCTTTTAGGTACCAGAATCCACTCTTAAGTCCAAACCCGTATTTTGACACATTAGGTCCCTTTTCGCGGAGAAGGTTACATATAATTAATAGCCGATACCATTTTTGTGCTGATTATACAGGCACATTATACAGGCGATTTTTTTTATCAAACTTACACTATTTGAAAGATAATTATTGACAGGTGAGCACAATTTATACTTGTTTTAAAACTGGTTCGGTACTAGCTGATTCGCAAGTAGTACATATTCATGTATTAGCTTAAAGTAGAAAAATTAACAAACAAAACATGTACGTGTGCTTCAATTCATATCAACACCAAGTAGTCGCAAGGAAATTCGCTGTAGAGAATTTATATTTCGGCTGGCAATAGAGCAATAAAAGCACATTAGTCACGGTCTAAATGCATGACACAAAAATCGTGTACGTGTGCATGAAGCTATTTGCATACAAGTATAGGCATAAAGCTAGATCATACGATTGCCGCAATGCACCAATTATTGCCTTGTTTTATGGCGCAATCGTGTGATTTCACAAACAATTGGCTCATGCGGCAATCGAAGAAATATTTTTCTTATTGTGCCCAATAAAATACAACTCTGGTGCTCCAATCGCTTGACCGCTTGATAACCAACCATGCGGCAATAAAAATATCAAAAATGCACCAATATTTATTGTGTTCTTGTGCGGCAAACGAAGTGTACAATATTCATATTTCTTATGTGCCAAAACCATTGCGTAGAACATCATAAATTTCAATTTATTATAAATAAAGCTACATAATATTTTTTCGCTTTTAGTACATAATCTGCACTATTGTTATGTTTCATTACAATAAAACCGTTTTAATTAAAAATTCTTTCTTATTTGTACTAAATATATATATGTATATATACGTATCATGACTTTTTTCATGAAATATGCTGCAAATAAAAAATTTCACTCAACAAACTTCGTTTTCTTTTTAAAGAACAATCTATATACGCGCACCCAAGACGAATCCATACAAGGTGAATTCAATTCGCCGTAGTCATTTCGCTCGGACCACATACAAAAATTGCTTAAAGCTTTTTATATGTATGCGTTCCAAGCAATATAAGCAAAAAAGTCAGTTACAGTAGTAACGCCACCAGGTTGACAATTCGCCTTGCGCGCACCAAAATACTAGACAGAATTTATAAGCTATCACCAAGGCAAATTTATAACAAGTAGACTTCTCGATTCGCTTTGGAAAATACCCACTTTGGTTATCAAAATATGTACTGAAAAATATGCCAACAAAGCATTTGATATCCGAACTAGATCAAAAATACAAACGGCGAAAATAAGCAAAAAATAATGACCTAATCTGTCGAGGTCACCTGCGAGAATTCGCCTTAGCTAGCACAACACGTTATTCTCAGAGTTGCTGTAAGCTAGAACAATCCTGTGACTCGGCTGAGGCAATTATTGTTACTATATCGTTTTGCGGCAACTAGCGGCAATCAAATTTGTAGAAAATGGGGTAATCATGTGACTGCAGATTATTTGATTGTGACGATTTCTTTATTGTGCTCCAATTCAGCACAATAAAAATTGTGTCAGATTGGTGCATTTGCGTCAATCGTGTGATCCCAGCTTAACACGGGGTGTGACACATATTATACTGGGGGTCTACATTAGCCATGAACTTGGTATGAACATCATGTCGGACATCGGATTTGGCTAATGTAGACAGCTCATGTCCATGTTTTTAATAGAAAGAAGAGAGACAAAAAAATTGTACTACCACCAAATACATTGATAAGGCAGAACATGGTTATCGCATGTATTCACCACACTAAGAAGTTAATGAATTTTTTGCAGTTGCTCTGCCGGAGTCATGTTCATCTCATGTTCAAGTCGATGGCTCGTGAAGACGTAGGGATAAGTTACTCTCAAATCATCTTGTAATCAACCAAATGTCAACTACATATAACTCTACGACTTCACGAGCCATCGACTTGAACATGACGACGGCAGAGCAACTGCAAAAAATTCATCAACTTCTTTGTTGTGGTAAATACGTGCGATGTCCGTCTTCTGCCTTATCAATGTACTATTTGGTTGTAGTGCAATAGAAATGGAATATTTAACAATTTCTTTCTGTCTCTTTTCTTTCTATTAAAAATGGTTCTTGACGGCGAATCTCATCGCGAACAATGATGCTCAGCCATATGTTCGGACATCGATGTCATAGCATGGTGGAAATATGGACATGAGCCGTCTACATTAGCCATATGCTAATGTAGAGCCCCAGTTAAAATCTTTTTATGTCCAGAGTTAAAAAAGCTCTAACTATGAAACGCTACTATATGAGTTTACCCTGTTATTGTCTCTATTTAGTACAAGCATTACCTATTACGAATACACGTTCATGCAAACGAAAAATCATAAGATAAATTAAAATTATATTATTATTTAAGGGCAACCTAAATGTCAAATTATATGTAAAAGCTTTTTACGTATAGAGTTTGGCAGTTCTTTTTATAACCTACTGCTTTGAGTAGCTTATCTTGTTATGATTATGAGGCATATATGCATGTACGCATGTAAAAAAAATAAAAGCGCCATGCAAGCGAAAAATCTAAAAATTTTAATTTTGCTACAAGCATCGTCAGTGTGACGCACACAGACAATATTTTACTAATACTACTACAACGTGTCATGCATTTTGACTACGTGGTGGCTAATATTGTACAAATAATGAAAATCACAAATGTTCCGCGCCAAACGCGAATTCTAATAGAAGTACATTTTTTCCAATACACAAATTGGTATATATCGTTAGCTAAAACGCAAAACGCCATAACTAAAAAAAAATTTTGATCGACTTTTTTATGAACTCAAATGTATTTCATCAAAATACATCACCACAAAAAAGACCAGAGTTAATTTTATTCTGAACCCTGTGTGAGCCCTGTTGAACGTAAGGCATTGAGTTTTTTTTTGGCAGGGAAGAAGGAAACCCTATGATACCATGAGATAAGTTTCATTGTGCTAAAATATTATCTTCTGCAAAAATAAAGGTGCGAAAATTTATAAATTTTAAAAAATGCTCAAATTTGAGCTTCAAAAAAGTCATGTGGGGAAACAGATAAAAATCTGATATTTTCAGAAAATGTGGGTCAGTACTTCGTTATTATGTCCACTTCGTGCCGTTTTGATATTTTTACTCTATTACGAGATATGATTTTTTTAAAGTCTAATTTTTATCAAAAATAATGGGCCCAAAAGCCGATGTGGGGATACAGATAAAAATCTGAAATTTTTAAAGTATATAGCCTATACTTTGTTCATTATGTGCACTAAGTGACAATCTATTTTTTTTTTCATTTGTTCACAAGATTTGATTTTTTGAAGCTCAAAGTTGAGCATTTTTTAAAATTATAAAATTTCGCACCTTTATTTTTGCAGAAGATAATATTTTAGCGCAATGAAACTTATCTCATGGTATCATAGGGTTTCCTTCTTCACTACCAAAAATAATCAATGCCTTACGTTCAACAGGGCTCACACAGGGTTCAGTTGAAAATCGATAAAAAGAGAAAAAACTGTGCAATTTTCAAGTGGCCACTTTTCGGCCATTTAATTATTCCAGTTCAGTTTTGCATAGCAATATTAAATGATCATTACTGTCCCTTTTTGAAGATCAACATTCCTCTACTGAGCTTTGAGTATTACTTTAACGTGATTAATAAATTAATTTAACAGGACTTTACTTTTTAAATACCATGTCGTTGTGAAATATATTTTGTTTCTTTTTCCTTTACTAAAAGAAGATTATTGTTTTGCGTTATAGAAAAATTTTTTTTAGTAAAAATTTATATTTTTTGTTTAATTTTCAGTATTTTTTATGTGAAATATTCGCTTGAATTTGGCGAATACGAATATCATGAAAGAGGCGAATATTCGGCGATTCGAATACGAATACGAATATTCGTAACATCACTAGTATGTACATATATCAATAAAATTTAATTAAGTAATGCAAAATTATTGTTGTAAATCTTAATTACGCTCAAGGAATATTGGATTGTACTTATATTGTTTAGTTGTTTTGTATCTTGAGTACCGCGAAAATTTTTTGATATATATCCTATTATTTTGATCTTGAAGATTTGCAGCAAATATGTATGAATGTATTTGATTTAAAAATCTTCTATGGATCTTGATATTAAACCTCTGTTTTGATAAAGAAAAATCTTCTACGGATATTGCTATTAAAATTCCGTTCTTCTCGTAAAATGAGTTAATTGAATAATAACCGCTTTATTTAAGAGTATTGATGGTTTTGCAGGATCGCAAATTTTGTAGGAATAAAATTCATTATATTTTATAAAATTTTAATATATTTAAGTTTTGAAGTCTTTTTAATTCAGAAGTTTATAATGTAATAATCAGAAAATATTTTATAGAAACAAATACAGAAAAAAATATGATATAAAATTTTTATTTATGTTTAAGTATACAAAGTATTTTAAAATCAACTACGTACACACTTTTATACAATTTTGTAACTATAGCATGGTACTGTGTTCATATTTTCGTGCGAATTGCTGTCAACAGTTCATATAAAAAAATTGTGACGAATTTCTCATGAAAAATTGTTGTAGAACTCTGTTTATTTTGTGAAAAACATATGAAATGTACTTACAACATTTTGAGTCTTCATGCGAAAGTCATTTGCGAAAAATGTTGAACAACATTAGTTTTTTCATACGAAAAATATAATAGCCCTTGAAAGTATGCTGCAATTGTGTACGTTTAAAAAAAACCCAATGTGTTTGTTGTATATTCCACACGAAAAAAGTGGTGCTTATATGCTCCACAATGGCGTTAATTAGTTTCTCTACGCATACTTATATCTATGTATGTACATGTATTCATCTACTTCAAGAAAACTGTCAAGGCGAATACATTCGTATTGTTGATAGAATAGCTGATACCGTTTTATGTTGAATAGCGTAATAAAATATCCAAATATGTGTATGTTTACATAGATACATATGTCAGCAGTCTTTGTAGTGATATAATTGTTGTAGAGTCTACACCACCCGTTTGGACTCGACGGATCAGCTAATTATTTTATGTTCTCATTTTCATCGTTTGTATCAAGGCGAATGAATAATAGGTGGACTCCGCTTGCGTTTTTGATCTGGTTATAATTTTAAATACTTTGTTGACTTATTTTTCAGTACATTTTTTGACAAAGAAACCTGATATATTCCAAAGCGAATAGATTTTTTATCTATGGAGTTCGGATGTCAAATGCTTTGCTGGAATATTTTTCAGTGCATTTTTTGATAATCAGAATGGGTATTTTCCAAAGCGAATTGAGGCGAGTTTACAGTGTAAATTTTTATATGCAACTATCGGCCATGTCACAGAGTCCAATTCCGTTCGGAAACGGAATTTAATCCACCCTAATATGTCAAGCCCTAGCTGGAGCATACCGCAGCATAGTAGCGCCGCCAACAGTCTGGTCACACCTGACAAATTTGCTTATTTTAGTTTTCTTTTTTAGACACCAGCTGCTACAAAAGTGGGGTAGGTTGAATTCCGTTTCCGAACGGAATTGAACTCTGTGACATGGCCGTATATGTGACCTTCTCCGAGAAAAGGGACCTAGTGTGAAAATGAAGTTTTGAGAAAAACGCATTTAAGGTTTCATACACTCTTTTAGGTACCAGAAACCACTCTTAAGTCCAAACCCGTTTTTGACACACTAGGTCCCTTTTCGCGGAGAAGGTCACATATAATTAATAGCCGATACCATTTTTGTGCTGATTATACAGGCACATTATACGGGCGATTTTTATCAAACTTACACTATTTGAAAGATAATTATTGACAGGTGAGCACAATTTATACTTGTTTTAAAACTGGTTCGGTATTTTAGTAGCTTTAAGCGTTTAGAATTGCTACTATCTAATGCGCAAGTAGTACATATTCATGTATTAGCTTAAAGTAGAAAAATTAACAAACAAAACATGTACGTGTGTTTCAATTTATATCAACACCAGATAGTCGCAAGGGAATTCGCTGTAGAGAATTTATATTTCGGCTGGCAATAGAGCAATAAAAGCACATTAGTCTCGGTCTAAATGCATGACACAAAAATCGTGTACGTGTGCATGAAGCTATTTGCATACAAGTATAGGCATAAAGCTAGATCATACGATTGCCGCAATGCACCAATTATTGCCCTGTTTTATGCCACAATCGTGTGATTTCACAAACAATTGGCTCATGCGGCAATCGAAGAAAATATTTTTCTTATTGTGCCCAATAAAATACAGCTCTGGTGCTCCAATCGTGTGACTGCTTGATAAGCAGCCAAAAATATCAAAAATGCACCAATATTTATTGTGTTCTTGTGCGGCAAACAAAATGTACAATATTCATATTTCTTATGTGCCAAAACCATCATAAATTTTGATTTATTATAAATAACGCTACATAATATTTTTTAGCTTTTAGTACATAATCTGCACTATTGTTATGTTTCATTACAATAAAACCGTTTTAATTAAAAATTCTTTCTTATTTGTACTAAATATATATATATGTATATATACGTATCATGACTTTTTTCATGAAATATGCTGCAAATAAAAAATTTCACTCAACAAACTTCGTTTTCTTTTTAAAGAACAATCTATATACGCGCACCCAAGACGAATCCATACAAGGTGAATTCAATTCGCCGTAGTCATTTCGCTCGGACCACATACAAAAATTGCTTAAAGCTTTTTATATGTATGCGTTCCAAGCAATATAAGCAAAAAAGTCAGTTACAGTAGTAACGCCACCAGGTTGACAATTCGCCTTGCGCGCACCAATATACTAGACAGAATTTATAAGCTATCACCAAGGCAAATTTATAACAAGTAGACTTCTCGATTCGCTTTGGAAAATACCCACTTTGGTTGTCAAAATATGTACTGAAAAATATGCCAACAAAGCATTTGATATCCGAACTAGATCAAAAATACAAACGGCGAAAATAAGCAAAATATAATGACCTAATCTGTCGAGGTCACCTGCGAGAATTCGCCTTAGCTAGCACAACACGTTATTCTCAGAGTTGCTGTAAGCTAGAACAATCCTGTGACTCGGCTGAGGCAATTATTGTTACTATATCGTTTTGCGGCAATCAAATTTGTAGAAAATGGGGTAATCATGTGACTGCAGATTATTTGATTGTGACGATTTCTTTATTGTGCTCCAATTCAGCACAATAAAAATTGTGTCAGATTGGTGCATTTGCGTCAATCGTGTGATCCCAGCTTAACACAGGGTGTGACACTTATTATACTGGGGGTCTACATTAGCCATGAGCTTGGTATGAACATCATGTCGGACATCGGATTTGGCTAATGTAGACAGCTCATGTCCATGTTTCGTCCATGCTCTGACAGCGATGCCCGAACATATGGATGAGCATCAATGCTCGCTATGAGATTCGCCGTCAATAACCATTTTTAATAGAAAGAAGAGAGACAAAAAAAATTGTACTACCACCAAATACATTGATAAGGCAGAACATGGTTATCGCATGTATTCACCACACTAAGAAGTTAATGAATTTTTTGCAGTTGCTCTGCCGGAGTCATGTTCATCTCATGTTCAAGTCGATGGCTCGTGAAGACGTAGGGATAAGTTACTCTCAAATCATCTTGTAATCAACCAAATGTCAACTACATATAACTCTACGACTTCACGAGCCATCGACTTGAACATGACGACGGCAGAGCAACTGCAAAACATTCATCAACTTCTTTGTTGTGGTAAATACGTGCGATGTCCGTCTTCTGCCTTATCAATGTACTATTTGGTGGTAGTGCAATAGAAATGGAATATTTAACAATTTCTTTCTGTCTCTTTTCTTTCTATTAAAAATGGTTCTTGACGGCGAATCTCATCGCGAACAATGATGCTCAGCCATATGTTCGGACATCGATGTCATAGCATGGTGGAAATATGGACATGAGCCGTCTACATTAGCCATATGCTAATGTAGAGCCCCAGTTAAAATCTTTTTATGTCCAGAGTTAAAAAAGCTCTAACTATGAAACGCTACTATATGAGTTTACCCTGTTATTGTCTCTATTTAGTACAAGCATTACCTATTACGAATACACGTTCATGCAAACGAAAAATCATAAGAAAAATTAAAATTATATTATTATTTAAGGGCAACCTAAATGTCAAATTATATGTAAAAGCTTTTTACGTATAGAGTTTGGCAGTTCTTTTTATAACCTACTGCTTTGAGTAGCTTATCTTGTTATGATTATGAGGCATGTACGCATGTAAAAAAAATAAAAGCGCCATGCAAGCGAAAAATCTAAAAAATTTAATTTTGCTACAAGCATCGTCAGTGTGACGCACACAGACAATATTTACTAATACTACTACAACGTATGTCATGCATTTTGACTACGTGGTGGCTAATATTGTACAAATAATGAAAATCACAAATGTTCCGCGCCAAACGCGAATTCTAATAGAAGTACATTTTTTCCAATACACAAATTGGTATATATCGTTAGCTAAAACGCAAAACGCCATAACTAAAAAAAAATTTTGATCGACTTTTTTATGAACTCAAATGTATTTCATCAAAATACATCACCACAAAAAAGACCAGAGTTAATTTTATTCTGAACCCTGTGTGAGCCCTGTTGAACGTAAGGCATTGAGTTTTTTTTTTGGCAGGGAAGAAGGAAACCCTATGATACCATGAGATAAGTTTCATTGTGCTAAAATATTATCTTCTGCAAAAATAAAGGTGCGAAAATTTATAAATTTTAAAAAATGCTCAAATTTGAGCTTCAAAAAAGTCATGTGGGGAAACAGATAAAAATCTGATATTTTCAGAAAATGTGGGTCAGTACTTCGTTATTATGTCCACTTCGTGCCGTTTTGATATTTTTACTCTATTACGAGATATGATTTTTTTAAAGTCTAATTTTTATCAAAAATAATGGGCCCAAAAGCCGATGTGGGGATACAGATAAAAATCTGAAATTTTTAAAGTATATAGCCTATACTTTGTTCATTATGTGCACTAAGTGACAATCTATTTTTTTTCATTTGTTCACAAGATATGATGTTTTGAAGCTCAAAGTTGAGCATTTTTTAAAATTATAAAATTTCGCACCTTTATTTTTGCAGAAGATAATATTTTAGCGCAATGAAACTTATCTCATGGTATCATAGGGTTTCCTTCTTCACTACCAAAAAAAAATCAATGCCTTACGTTCAACAGGGCTCACACGGGGTTCAGTTGAAAATCGATAAAAAGAGAAAAAACTGTGCAATTTTCAAGTGGCCACTTTTCGGCCATTTAATTATTCCAGTTCAGTTTTGCATAGCAATATTAAATGATAATTACTGTCCCTTTTTGAAGATCAACATTCCTCTACTGAGCTTTGAGTATTACTTTAACGTGATTAATAAATTAATTTAACAGGACTTTACTTTTTAAATACCATGTCGTTGTGAAATATATTTTGTTTCTTTTTCCTTTACTAAAAAAAGATTATTGTTTTGCGTTATAGAAAAATTTTTTTTAGTAAAAATTTATATTTTTTGTTTAATTTTCAGTATTTTTTATGTGAAATATTCGCTTGAATTTGGCGAATACGAATATCATGAAAGAGGCGAATATTCGGCGATTCGAATACGAATACGAATATTCGTATCATCACTAATATGTACATATATCAATAAAATTTTATTAAGTAATGCAAAATTATTGTTGTAAATCTTAATTACACTCAAAAATATTGGATTGTACTTATATTGTTTAGTTATTTTGTATCTTGAGTACCGCCAAAAAATTTTGCTATATATCCTAGTATTTTGATCTTGAAGATTTGCAGCAAATATGTGTGAATGTATTTGATTTAAAAATCTTCTATGGATCTTGATATTACAACTCTGTTTTGATAAAGAAAAATCTTCTACGGATATTGCTATTAAAATTCCGTTCTTCTCGTAAAATGATTTAATTGAATAATATGCGCTTTATTTACAAGTATTGATGGTTTTGCAGGATCGCAAATTTTGTAGGAATAAAATTATTATATTTTATAAAATTTTAATATATTTAAGTTTTAATTCAGAAGTTTATAATGTATTAATCAGAAAATATTTTATAAAAACAATTATAGAAAACAATGGCCTAATTCACAATCTTGTGCAAATAGTCTTGCATCGTTGCATTTGCAAAATAGTATAGTATATTGATACTCACCACTAACAATTGTTAAGTGGTGAGTATCAATATACTATAACAATTTGCATATGCTACGATACAAGACCATTTGCACAAGATTGTGAATTGGGCCAGTATGTTATAAAATTTATATTTATATTTAAGTATACAAAGTATTTTAAAATCAAGTACATACACACTTTTATACAATTTTGTAACTATAGCATGGTACTGTGTTCATCATTTCGTGCGAACTGCTGTCAAAAGTTCATATAAAAAAATTGTGACGAATTTCTCATGAAAAATTGTTGCAGAACTCTGTTTATTTTGTGAAAAACATATGAAATGTACTTACAACCTTTTGAGTCTTCATGCGAAATAAAAATAAGCACAACTTTTTTCAAATTTGCGAAAAATGTTAATCAACATAAGTTTTTTCATACGAAAAACATAATAGCCCAATTCACAATCTAGTGCAAATGGTCTTGCATCGTAGCATTTGCAAATTGGTATAGTATATTGATACTCACCACTTAACAATTGTTAGTGGTGAGTATCAATATACTATACCATTTTGCAAATTCAACGATGCAAGACCATTTACACAAGATTGTGAATTGGGCTAATAGCCCTTGAAAGTATGCTGCAACTGTGTACGTTTAAAAAAAACCCAATGTGTTTGTTGTAAATAACACACGAAAAAAGTGGTGCTTATATGCAATGGCATTAATTAGTTTCTCTACGCATACTTATATCTATGTATGTACATGCATTCATCTACTTCAAGAAAACTGTCAAGGCGAATCCATTCGTATTGTTGATAGCATAGCTGATACCTTTTTATGTTGAATAGTGTACTAAAATATCCAAATATGTGTATGTTTACATAGATACAAATCTCAGCAGTCTTTGTAGTGATATAATTGTTGTAGAGTCAACACCACCCGTATGGACTCGACGGATCAGCTAATTATTTTATGTTCTCATTTTGATCGTTTGTATCAAGGCGAATGAATAATAGTTGGACTCCGCTTGCGTTTTTGATCTGGTTAGAATTTCAAATACTGTGTTGACATATTTTTCAGTACGTTTTTTGACAAAGAAACCTCATATTTTCCAAAGCGAATCGATTTTTTATCTATGTAGTTCGGATGTCAAATGCTTTGCTGGAACATTTTTCAATGCATTTTTTGATAATCAGAATGGGTATTTTCCAAAGCGAATTGAGGCGAGTTTACATGTAATGAATTCGCCTTGAAAAGTGTAAATTTTTATATGCAACTATCGGCCATGTCATAGAGTCCAATGCCGTTCGGAAACGGAATTTAATCCACCCTAATATGTCAAGCCCTAGCTGGAGCATACCGCAGCATAGTAGCGCCGCCAACAGTCTGGTCACACCTGACAAATTTGCTTAATTTAGTTTTCTTTTTTAGACACCAGCTGCTACAAAAGTGGGGTAGGTTGAATTCCGTTTCCGAACGGAATTGAACTCTGTGACATTGCCGTATATGTGACCTTCTCCGAGAAAAGGGACTTAGTGTGCGAAAATTAAATTTTGAGAAAAACGTGTTTAAGGTTTCATACACTCTTTTAGGTACCAGAATCCACTCTTAAGTCCAAACCCGTATTTTGACACATTAGGTCCCTTTTCGCGGAGAAGGTTACATATAATTAATAGCCGATACCATTTTTGTGCTGATTATACAGGGACATTATACAGGCGATTTTTTTTTATCAAACTTACACTATTTGAAAGATAATTATTGACAGGTGAGCACAATTTATACTTGTTTTAAAACTGGTTCGGTATTTTAGTAGCTTTAAGCGTTTAGAATTGCTACTAGCTGATTCGCAAGTAGTACATATTCATGTATTAGCTTAAAGTAGAAAAATTAACAAACAAAACATGTACGTGTGTTTCAATTCATATCAACACCAAGTAGTCGCAAGGAAATTCGCTGTAGAGAATTTATATTTCGGCTGGCAATAGAGCAATAAAAGCACATTAGTCACGGTGTAAATGCATGACACAAAAATCGTGTAGGTGTGCATGAAGCTATTTGCATACAAGTATAGGCATAAAGCTAGATCATACGATTGCCGCAATGCACCAATTATTGCCTTGTTTTATGGCGCAATCGTGTGATTTCACAAACAATTGGCTCATGCGGCAATCGAAGAAATATTTTTCTTATTGTGCCCAATAAAATACAACTCTGGTGCTCCAATCGCTTGACCGCTTGATAACCAACCATGCGGCAATAAAAATATCAAAAATGCACCAATATTTATTGTGTTCTTGTGCGGCAAACGAAGTGTACAATATTCATATTTCTTATGTGCCAAAACCATTGCGTAGAACATCATAAATTTCAATTTATTATAAATAAAGCTACATAATATTTTTTCGCTTTTAGTACATAATCTGCACTATTGTTATGTTTCATTACAATAAAACCGTTTTAATTAAAAATTCTTTCTTATTTGTACTAAATATATATATGTATATATACGTATCATGACTTTTTTCATGAAATATGCTGCAAATAAAAAATTTCACTCAACAAACTTCGTTTTCTTTTTAAAGAACAATCTATATACGCGCACCCAAGACGAATCCATACAAGGTGAATTCAATTCGCCGTAGTCATTTCGCTCGGACCACATACAAAAATTGCTTAAAGCTTTTTATATGTATGCGTTCCAAGCAATATAAGCAAAAAAGTCAGTTACAGTAGTAACGCCACCAGGTTGACAATTCGCCTTGCGCGCACCAAAATACTAGACAGAATTTATAAGCTATCACCAAGGCAAATTTATAACAAGTAGACTTCTCGATTCGCTTTGGAAAATACCCACTTTGGTTATCAAAATATGTACTGAAAAATATGCCAACAAAGCATTTGATATCCGAACTAGATCAAAAATACAAACGGCGAAAATAAGCAAAAAATAATGACCTAATCTGTCGAGGTCACCTGCGAGAATTCGCCTTAGCTAGCACAACACGTTATTCTCAGAGTTGCTGTAAGCTAGAACAATCCTGTGACTCGGCTGAGGCAATTATTGTTACTATATCGTTTTGCGGCAACTAGCGGCAATCAAATTTGTAGAAAATGGTACAATCATGTGACTGCAGATTATTTGATTGTGACAATTTCTTTATTGTGCTCCAATTCAGCACAATAAAAATTGTGTCAGATTGGTGCATTTGCGTCAATCGTGTGATCCCAGCTTAACACAGGGTGTCGCACTTATTATACTGGGGGTCTACATTAGCCATGAACTTGGTATGAACATCATGTCGGACATCATGTCGGACATCGCATTTGGCTAATGTAGACAGCTCATGTCCATGTTTCGTCCATGCTCTGACATCGATGCCCGAACATATGGCTGAGCATCAATGCTCGCCATGAGATTCGCCGTCAATAACAATTTTTAATAGAAAGAAGAGAGACAAAAAGAAATTGTTTTATATAATCCATTTCTATTGCACTACCACCAAATACATTGATAAGGCAGAACATGGACATCGCATCTATTCACCACACTAAGAAGTTAATGAATTTTTTGCAGTTGCTCTGCCGGCGTCATGTTCATCTCATGTTCAAGTCGATGGCTCGTGAAGACGTAGGGTTAAGTTAAACTAAAATCATCTTGTAATCAACCAAATGTCAACTACATATAACCCTACGACTTCACGAGCCATCGACTTGAACATGACGCCGGCAGAGCAACTGCAAAAAATTCATCAACTTCTTTGTGTGGTAAATACGTGCGATGTCCGTGTTCTGCCTTATCAATGAATTATTTGGTGGTAGTGCAATAGAAATGGAATATTTAACAATTTCTTCTGTCTCTTTTCTTTCTATTAAAAATGGTTCTTGACGGCGAATCTCATCGCGAACAATGATGCTCAGCCATATGTTCGGACACCGATGTCAGAGCATGGGCGAAATATAGACATGAGCCGTCTACATTAGTCAATATATTAGCATATATGATTAATGCATGTACGCTTACCAATTACACGTACAAAATAAAAGCGCCATGCAAGCGAAAAATCTAAAAATTCTAATTTTGCTACAAGCATCGTCAGTGTGACGCACACAGACAAAATTTTACTAATACTACTACCACGTATGTCATGCAGTTTGACTACGTGGTGGCTGATATTGTACGAATTATGAAAATCGCTTTTTTAGGCGTTTTGGGCTCACAAATGTTCCGCGCCAAACGCGAATTCTAATAGAAGTAAACTTTTTTCCAATACGTAAATTGTTATATATCGTTAGCTAAAACGCAAAGTCCATAACTAAAAAAATTTAGATCGACTTTCTTATGAACTCAGATGTATTTCATCAAAATACATCACCACAAAAAAGATCAGAGTTAATTTTATTTTCCTATAGCAGCCATATCCTCTGAGAATTTCAAGGGTATAGCTGTTATTGCTCACATGATACAGCCCAATGTCAAAATTACACTACTTGCTTTGGTACTTCCTTTAAATATAAAGTTTTACTTAATTTTATGTATTATTATTTTTATTATAGCGGCCATAGTAGAACATACCACGTGAAAATTTCAAGTGCCTGCTAATTACGGTTTGCAAGATAGACCCCAATGTCAACATTACACTACATGCTTTATGACACCCTTTAATTTAGAACATTCTTTTGTTCTTAGTATCTTCTGTTAAAGCGGCCATAGTCATGCAAACAGTGTAAACATTTCAAGTGTCTACTTCTTACGGTTCGCAAGACAGAGCGGTGTGAAAAAAATATATTTTTACTATTAAAAAATTACATTCATAAACTTTCAGCGAAGAAAGGGCTCTTATTTTTAGAAAAACATGACGCAAAAAGCCCTAACTAATATAACTCTTAAAATATTATATATATATATATATATATATATATATATATATATATATATATATATATATATATATATATATATATATATATATATATATATATATATATATATATATATATATATATATATATATATATATATATATATATATATATATATATATATATCTATATATATATATATATCTTATATATAAATATATATATATATATATATATATATATATATATATATATATATATATATATATATATATATATATATATTTATATATAAGATATATATATATATATATATATATATATATATATATATATATATATATATATATATATATATATATATATTGTTACGAAATGAAAATGCAGATTCATATGTAACGGCACAAACTGACAACCCGATCATTATCTGCGTTATACCCCTAAATCACTGTAATAAAATCAAAACCTGGCAACCAAGTACCACAATTAAACTTGGCATCACTCGACAACTGCCAATAGAATTCAAAATAACGGAAAATGGAAGTTTCCGGAATCTTCAGGAAACGGTAGCTAGAACCTACAAGATTATTCGAGACTGCTTAATTGCAATTACAAACAGTGACATGAAACTTAAACAACATCAGCTGCAAGAGATGTGAACTTGATAACAGCATAATTTGCTTAAGTTGCGAACATTAGAGTATGTGTGTGTGCGAAGATAAACAAACAGAAGAAGAATCTCATGCATCTACACACGCACATACACTACACTATAGCAAGACCAAATGATTATGCCGTATACTTAAAGATGAAAAGAGACAACTACATTCCAGAAAGTTAGCGAAGTTACCAGAAGGTTTTATAATTTACTATATAAGGGGAGGCTGCCAGACGACATGGAGAAGTGTGTTTTTAAACTTAGACGAGTAAACATCGCCAAGAATAGTTAGTGTGTACATCGCGTTTAGTTGTACGTGTTTTTAAAGTAATAAATAAAGTGTTACTGAGAATTTATTTGTAAAACAAATATCCGTGTTTTATTTTATTGCAATTCAACGAATCCTGTGAAAATAATAAAACCGTTTTTATGTAAAGGACTAAAAACGTAACAATTGGTGTCAGAAGTAAAATTGCAAAATAAAAAGGACATTATTAATTAATAAAATAAAAAAAGGACATTATTAATTAATAAAAAGGACATTAATAATAATAAAAAGGACATTAATAAAAAAAAAAAACATTATTAATTAAAATAAAAATTACAAAAGGACATTAAAAAAATAGAAGCCATGAAGTTTGAAGAGCTAAAAGTTGAGCAGCTAAAAAAAGAGCTGAGTAAGCTGGAACTGCCAACAACAGGCAATAAAGTGGAACTTCAGAAGAGGCTGATAGATGAGTTCAAGCAGCGTGGCATCGACATCGGGACATACGAATTTGAGGATAAAGAGGAAATAGAGGTATGTACTCGTGCCACGACAAGCAACATGGATTTAAGCACAATGTTCGCCGCTATGATGGAAAAATTTCAAGAAGTTAAAGAAACATCTAGAGTGAACAATGAGAGAATGCTGGCTGAAGTTCAAGAAACATCTAGAGCCAACAATGAGAGAATGCTGGCTGAAGTTCAAGAAACATCTAGAGCCAACAATGAGAGAATGCTTGCTGAAGTTCAAGAAACATCTAAGGCCACAAATGAGAAACTTCAAGAAATTTCTGAGGCCATAAATAGAAGAGTAGATGGCATTGAAGTACAAGTCAACAAATTTGACGGGAAACTCTCAGACTTAGAAAGAGATGTAAATGAGAAACTCCACGAGCTAGAAATAACAGTGAGTAATCTCCAGTGCCAAGGCGGACCAGTGCGATTTATTCCAGAGGCTTCCAGCAGAGTAAAGACGCCTTGTTTCGATGGCAGCGCACCTTTGAACATCTTCAAGTTCCAGTTCGAAACAGTTGCCAGCAAAAATGGTTGGAACAGTGAAGAAAAGGCCATAGAGCTGATTTTGGCCTTAAAAGGAGCCGCAGCAGAAGTACTTGAAACCGTACCACGGAGCTGCAGAAATAATTTTGATGACATAATGGCGGCACTGCAGCGGAAATATGGTGGCGAACATAAGCGAGATATATACCGCATGGAATTGCGATGTAGAGGACAGAAGCCCAATGAGTCTCTACAAGATTTCGCAATGGAAATTGAGCGGTTAGTGCAGCTTACGTATCCAGGCGAAAACCATCCATTCCTGGATCACGTCAAAACAGAGGCGTTTGTTAACGGCATCCGTGATCCTGACATCAAGCTTGCAGTGTGTGCTACACAAAAGGCTACCTTTGCGGAAATGGTTTCATTTGCACTAGCTCAGGAAACTGCTAGGGTGATTTGGAAACCGCAGGTATGCAAAGTGCGAAATGTGGAGGTCGTTGCTGAAAAGGAGGACAATTTATTTAGCCAGATGAAAGAGGCACTAATACAGGCGCTAGCAGAAAGTCAAAATAGAGAAAAGGTTAAGTGCTATAACTGTGGCAAAGTCGGCCATTACCAGCGCAACTGCAAGGTGCCAAGAAAAAGAGCCAGATCTGTTTCGCCACCAAGGAATAGTAAACGGGTGAACCAACAAACAACACAAGAGTCCCCGTTAAACTAAAACGAGCTGGCACTAAGGGGCAAGAGCTAGCTCCCACAAACGACGGCCCCACAATCTCCATATCAGTAATGCAGCAGAAAAATAGCAACCTTACTGCATGTGGATACATCAACGGCGAAAAGCACATCTTCACCATAGACACAGGAGCGTCGCAGTCAATAATCAGGCCCGATATAGTGAAGGGGAAGTGTGAACCTTTAAGGAATATAAGACTACGTACAGCTACTGGGGAGCCTGCCACTGTCTACGGTAAGACTGAAGCAAAGGTGACTATAGCCAATATAAGCGTGAAACATGTGTTTATCGTTGCCGATATTGTTGACGATGTGATTATTGGAGCCGATTTTATGATAAACCATGGCATCAACCTGCATATGGGGCAACAAGTGATGATTTGGCGTAATGTTGAAATACCGCTTGATGTTGGATATGACAATCAAACGCACGTAGGGAAACTAGTTGCTATTGAAAACCAGACGATACCACCGCAGTCTGAATCAGTAATATGGGCACGCATGGAGGGAGATTGTGAGGACAATCGGTTGTGGGTAGTAGAACCAACAGAAATTAAGAGCGAGCTATTAACAGCAAAAGCCCTCGTAAAAACTTGCAAAGGAGGAAAGATCCCTATAAGAGTACTTAATTTATCAGGCAACGAAAAAGTCGTCAACGGAAATTCTGCTATGGGCCAATGTACTCCACCAGAGGCAATAATAAACTGCGAGCGAAAGCCAGAACCAGACAATATGTCCGCAAAAGAACGTGAACAATTTGAGGAGCATGTGGGGAAGTGGGTAGCAGGATTAGCAGCTCCTGATAGAAATAAAGCTAAACAGCTGCTAAAAAGGCACACCAGCGTCTTCGCCTTGAAAGATCAAAGCCAAGGGAGAACGGCAATAGTGAAACATGAAATAAATACAGGCGAAGCGAGGCCGATCAAACAGCCACCCAGAAGTGTACCCCTAGCAAAACGGAATGAGGTAAAAGAACTCGTCCATGAAATGGAGCGGAATGGTGTAATCGAGCCATCTTCAAGTCCTTGGAGTTCGCCTGTGGTCTTAGTCAAAAAGAAGGATGGCAGTACGAGATTCTGCGTTGACTACAGAAAGCTCAATGACGTTACTAAGAAGGACAGTTATCCGCTACCAAGAATTGACGACACTTTAGACACGCTGGCTGGAACGAAATGGTTCTCCACGTTGGACCTACAAAGCGGATATTGGCAGGTGGAGATTGCAGAGAAAGATAAGGAGAAAACCGCTTTTAGCGCGAGCGATGGATTATGGCAGTTTAAAGTTATGCCATTCGGGCTCTGCAATGCTCCAGCTACTTTTGAACGCCTAATGGAACGAGTGCTGAAGGGACTTCACTGGAAGACTTGCTTGGTGTACCTTGATGACATCGTCGTGATGGGAAAGACTTTTGATGAGCACCTCAAAAATTTGGCAGAAGTTCTTCAACGCATATCATCAGCTGGCTTAAAACTTAGCGTGAAGAAATGTGCATTGTTCCAGAAAGAAGTAAATTATTTGGGCCATCGAGTTACGGCAGACGGAATCTCAACGGATGAAGATAAAATACGAGCAGTAAAGGACTGGCCTCGTCCGAAAAATCTTCATGAACTGCGCAGCTTTCTGGGCCTTTGTACCTACTTCAGACGCTTTGTACCAAATTTTGCCAACGTCGCTGCAAGCTTACATGAGCTGACCAAGAAGTCGAGGCCGTATCACTGGGGCGAACAGCAGGAGAATGCGTTCCAGACACTAAAGGATTTACTGAGTACGTCACCAGTACTAGCCTACCCCATAGCTGGAGAAAAATTTTTGCTTGATACCGATGCGAGCGGCTATGGCATAGGAGGTGTGTTGTCGCAAGTTGTCAATGGCACAGAAAAAGTGATAGGCTATTATAGCCGTATACTCTCAAAGCCTGAGAGAAACTACTGTGTGACACGACGTGAGCTTTTGGCAGTGTTGGAGTGCATAAAACACTACCATAAGTACCTGTATGGCCAACACTTTACGCTGAGGACCGACCATTCTGCATTGAGATGGCTGTTGCAGTTTAAAAATCCTGAAGGGCAGCTAGCGCGCTGGATTGAACGTCTTCAAAGCTACGACTTCAGCATAGAGCATAGAAGGGGCGTAAAGCATAACAATGCAGATGCTTTATCGCGACGGCCCTGCAGCTTGGAGTGCAGACATTGTGTTAAGGCCGAAAAGAAGGAATGTGTTATTGATGTTCGGCTAACGCACATCGATTCCGATGAGGACTGGTCAGGGGCACAGAGAAACGACACCATATTGGCGACAATTATAGCAGCCAAAGAGGAAAATAGAAGACCTGCTCGCAATGTAATATCAGCTGAAAGCCCACTTGTGAAATGTTATTGGGCTCAGTGGAATAGCCTGAAGCTGATAAACGGGTGCTTGTACCGCGTATGGGAAAGTGCAGATGGTAAAATGGCTTCCAACCTAATAGTTGTGCCATCCTCCAAGGTGAATAAAGTTTTGCACGAGTTCCACAATGGTCCTAGTGGCGGTCATCTGGGAGTGACAAAAACGCTGGAGAAGCTAAAACAGCGTTTTTATTGGGTTGGGTGTCAACAAGCCGTAACCGACTGGATAGCAAACTGCCCACAGTGCATCGCAGCAAAAGGACCAGCAAGAAAAAGTCGAGGACAGCTGCAACAATACAACTCCGGTGCACCATTTGAGCGGATAGCAATGGATGTAGCAGGTCCTTTTCCCGTCAGCGACGCCGGGAATCGCTGTTCTTGTGGTGATGGACTATTTTAGTAAATGGCCAGAAGTATACGCCATACCCAATCAAGAAGCAAGGACAGTTGTGAATGTATTTGTCAACAACTGGGTATGTCGCTATGGTGTTCCAATAGAATTACATTCTGACCAAGGTAGAAACTTCGAGTCTGCTATATTTCGTGAAATGTGCGAATTGTATGGGATAAAGAAAACAAGAACGACGCCGCTGCACCCACAGTCCGATGGCATGGTAGAAAGATTTAATCGTACTCTAGAGGAGTACCTGCGAAAAGTGGTAAGCGCGCATCAAAGGGACTGGGACGAGCACATTCCCAAATTTTTGTTGGCATATAGGTCAGCTGTACATGACTCAACATCACGAACACCTGCTAAAATTGTCTTCGGGACGGAATTAAAATTGCCTGGTGATTTGGAATTTGGCGTTAAGCCTACACCAACAAGTGAAGAATGCACCAGCTCTTCCCAAGAGCAAGAAAATTTAAATGAGCTACATGAATTTGTACGCAACCGAATTAGAATGGCCAGTGACAAGATGAAGGCTAGATATGACCGAGCTGCAAATTCTGAGGGATTCAATGAGGGTCAATTGGTTCTACTTTACAACCCACAACGAAAGAAGGGATTGTCTCCAAAATTGCAGACTCATTGGGATGGACCGTATAAGGTTATTAAAAGGTCCAAAATGAAAATCGTACACCTGGAACGACTGGCGCACTATGGAAAAGGTGATTGTGTGCCTATTCGGGACGAACAGGCTTAAGAGGGCGGCAGTGTTACGAAATGAAAATGCAGATTCATATGTAACGGCACAAACTGACAACCCGATCATTATCTGCTTTATACCCCTAAATCACTGTAATAAAATCAAAACCTGGCAACCAAGTACCACAATTAAACTTGGCATCACTCGACAACTGCCAATAGAATTCAAAATAACGGAAAATGGAAGTTTCCGGAATCTTCAGGAAACGGTAGCTAGAACCTACAAGATTATTCGAGACTGCTTAATTGCAATTACAAACAGTGACATGAAACTTAAACAACATCAGCTGCAAGAGATGTGAACTTGATAACAGCATAATTTGCTTAAGTTGCGAACATTAGAGTATGTGTGTGTGCGAAGATAAACAAACAGAAGAAGAATCTCATGCATCTACACACGCACATACACTACACTATAGCAAGACCAAATGATTATGCCGTATACTTAAAGATGAAAAGAGACAACTACATTCCAGAAAGTTAGCGAAGTTACCAGAAGGTTTTATAATTTACTATATAAGGGGAGGCTGCCAGACGACATGGAGAAGTGTGTTTTTAAACTTAGACGAGTAAACATCGCCAAGAATAGTTAGTGTGTACATCGCGTTTAGTTGTACGTGTTTTTAAAGTAATAAATAAAGTGTTACTGAGAATTTATTTGTAAAACAAATATCCGTGTTTTATTTTATTGCAATTCAACGAATCCTGTGAAAATAATAAAACCGTTTTTATGTAAAGGACTAAAAACGTAACAATATATATATATATATATATATATATATATATATATATATATATATATATATATATATATATATATATATATATATATATATATATATATATATATATATATATATATATCTTATATATAAATATATATATATATATATATATATATATATATATATATATATATATATATATATATATATATATATATATATATATATATATATATATATATATATATATATATATATATATATATATATATTTATATATAAGATATATATATATATATATATATATATATATATATATATATATATATATATATATATATATATATATATATATATATATACCATATATATATATATATATATATATATATATATATATATATATATATATATATATATATATATATATATATATATATATAGATATATATATATATATATATATATATATATATATATATATATATATATATATATATATATATATATATATATATATATATATATATATATATATATATATATATATATGTATATATATATATATATATATATATATATATATATATATATATATATATATATATATATATATATATATATATATATATATAAATATATTTGTATATATACATATATATATATATATATATATATATATATATATATATATATATATATATATATATATATATATATATATATATATATATATATATATATATATATATATATATTCATATAGAAATGAACTTTCATAAGGCTTTTTGTTATATTGGATAAATTCGCATTGAAAATCTCTATATTTTTAATTTTAAAATCTTTTTTGCTTCTCCCGAACAATTTTCAAAATGTTAGATAGGTCGTTTTGCGTTTCAGCTAACGATATATGAAAACATTTCAGTTCTTAAGTATGCGAGGATTTACACAATGACGTCTCTTCAATAATATCGATTTATACGGGGGAGGGGTGGGGTGGTGTGGTATACCTGCCTTAAAACTTCGGTGTTTTTGAAATTTTTTTATAAAAAATAATTGCATTTAATGCGGACTTTTTTGCAATTGTGAAATAAAAATTACAGTAGATCTTCTTATGCTATATTCGACTATGCTATGCCATTTTTCCTATTTGCAAAAAATGTGAAAAGTTATATGTTGCGACCTCAGTCTTGTTTTGACCCACCGACCATTTAAAAAATTGCTTTAAGCATAGGGTATATATATTTTGAATACCCTCTTTCAGAATCCAAAAACTGTTTCACGAAATTGTTCCTGGTTTCTGAGATATCAAGCATTCAAGTGCTTGATATTATCATTTTTGATACATTTTTTGTAAAAAAAAATTTCTTAAATAAAAAAATAAAAATCAGAAATAAAGTAAAAAAGTTTCATCAATATTAACTTTTTATTCCATGTTTATTCCATCTTTTCTATCAACAGTTATACGCTTATTTTCAATAAAAAGTAGAAAATTTCATCTCAATAACAAGTTACTCAATACACAGCAGTTAGTATATACATGGAGCAACCAAAGGTATTTTTTACAAATAAAATAAAAAAGTGCCTACTGGAGCACAAAACAAGATATTTTACTTTCAGTAAAAATATGTTAATTTCTAGCCGGATTGATGAAAGTTCACAAAAATTTACATTTTCTTTCAAACATATGCCGGAAGCAGTGGTGAGAACCAATACTGAGGTCGCGATATGTATATGTATGTATTCCTAGCGTATAGCCTAGAGGCACTTGTGCCTGAATTTCTAGTGCCATAAGTATGTGCAAAAAACTGAAACTCTGGTTGGTAAATTTTTTAAAGAAATTTCCGTTTGCTAGTACAGAGTTCCAAAAGAAAAATACACGAAATAGTTTGCGTAGCGGTTGCACAAATTTACTGCATTTACGAATTCACCCATATATAACTTCTGTGCATAATTATAAA
>CATQFL010000040.1:12500-17500 GCA_956483635.1 Panzeria rudis | reverse complement strand
TATGTATGTATGTATGTATGTATGTATGTATGTATGTATGTATGTATGTATGTATGTATGTATGTATGTATGTATGTATGTATGTATGTATGTATGTATGTATGTATGTATGTATGTATGTATGTATGTATGTATGTATGTATGTATGTATGTATGTATGTATGTATGTATGTATGTATGTATGTATGTATGTATGTATGTATGTATGTATGTATGTATGTATGTATGTATGTATGTATGTATGTATGTATGTATGTATGTATGTATGTATGTATGTATGTATGTATGTATGTATGTATGTATGTATGTATGTATGTATGTATGTATGTATGTATGTATGTATGTATGTATGTATGTATGTATGTATGTATGTATGTATGTATGTATGTATGTATGTATGTATGTATGTATGTATGTATGTATGTATGTATGTATGTATGTATGTATGTATGTATGTATGTATGTATGTATGTATGTATGTATGTATGTATGTATGTATGTATGTATGTATGTATGTATGTATGTATGTATGTATGTATGTATGTATGTATGTATGTATGTATGTATGTATGTATGTATGTATGTATGTATGTATGTATGTATGTATGTATGTATGTATGTATGTATGTATGTATGTATGTATGTATGTATGTATGTATGTATGTATGTATGTATGTATGTATGTATGTATGTATGTATGTATGTATGTATGTATGTATGTATGTATGTATGTATGTATGTATGTATGTATGTATGTATGTATGTATGTATGTATGTATGTATGTATGTATGTATGTATGTATGTATGTATGTATGTATGTATGTATGTATGTATGTATGTATGTATGTATGTATGTATGTATGTATGTATGTATGTATGTATGTATGTATGTATGTATGTATGTATGTATGTATGTATGTATGTATGTATGTATGTATGTATGTATGTATGTATGTATGTATGTATGTATGTATGTATGTATGTATGTATGTATGTATGTATGTATGTATGTATGTATGTATGTATGTATGTATGTATGTATGTATGTATGTATGTATGTATGTATGTATGTATGTATGTATGTATGTATGTATGTATGTATGTATGTATGTATGTATGTATGTATGTATGTATGTATGTATGTATGTATGTATGTATGTATGTATGTATGTATGTATGTATGTATGTATGTATGTATGTATGTATGTATGTATGTATGTATGTATGTATGTATGTATGTATGTATGTATGTATGTATGTATGTATGTATGTATGTATGTATGTATGTATGTATGTATGTATGTATGTATGTATGTATGTATGTATGTATGTATGTATGTATGTATGTATGTATGTATGTATGTATGTATGTATGTATGTATGTATGTATGTATGTATGTATGTATGTATGTCTGTATGTATGTATGTCTGTATGTATGTATGTATGTATGTATGTATGTATGTATGTATGTATGTATGTATGTATGTATGTATGTATGTATGTATGTATGTATGTATGTATGTATGTATGTATGTATGTATGTATGTATGTATGTATGTATGTATGTATGTATGTATGTATGTATGTATGTATGTATGTATGTATGTATGTATGTATGTATGTATGTATGTATGTATGTATGTATGTATGTATGTATGTATGTATGTATGTATGTATGTATGTATGTATGTATGTATGTATGTATGTATGTATGTATGTATGTATGTATGTATGTATGTATGTATGTATGTATGTATGTATGTATGTATGTATGTATGTATGTATGTATGTATGTATGTATGTATGTATGTATGTATGTATGTATGTATGTATGTATGTATGTATGTATGTATGTATGTATGTATGTATGTATGTATGTATGTATGTATGTATGTATGTATGTATGTATGTATGTATGTATGTATGTATGTATGTATGTATGTATGTATGTATGTATGTATGTATGTATGTATGTATGTATGTATGTATGTATGTATGTATGTATGTATGTATGTATGTATGTATGTATGTATGTATGTATGTATGTATGTATGTATGTATGTATGTATGTATGTATGTATGTATGTATGTATGTATGTATGTATGTATGTATGTATGTATGTATGTATGTATGTATGTATGTATGTATGTATGTATGTATGTATGTATGTATGTATGTATGTATGTATGTATGTATGTATGTATGTATGTATGTATGTATGTATGTATGTATGTATGTATGTATGTATGTATGTATGTATGTATGTATGTATGTATGTATGTATGTATGTATGTATGTATGTATGTATGTATGTATGTATGTATGTATGTATGTATGTATGTATGTATGTATGTATGTATGTATGTATGTATGTATGTATGTATGTATGTATGTATGTATGTATGTATGTATGTATGTATGTATGTATGTATGTATGTATGTATGTATGTATGTATGTATGTATGTATGTATGTATGTATGTATGTATGTATGTATGTATGTATGTATGTATGTATGTATGTATGTATGTATGTATGTATGTATGTATGTATGTATGTATGTATGTATGTATGTATGTATGTATGTATGTATGTATGTATGTATGTATGTATGTATGTATGTATGTATGTATGTATGTATGTATGTATGTATGTATGTATGTATGTATGTATGTATGTATGTATGTATGTATGTATGTATGTATGTATGTATGTATGTATGTATGTATGTATGTATGTATGTATGTATGTATGTATGTATGTATGTATGTATGTATGTATGTATGTATGTATGTATGTATGTATGTATGTATGTATGTATGTATGTATGTATGTATGTATGTATGTATGTATGTATGTATGTATGTATGTATGTATGTATGTATGTATGTATGTATGTATGTATGTATGTATGTATGTATGTATGTATGTATGTATGTATGTATGTATGTATGTATGTATGTATGTATGTATGTATGTATGTATGTATGTATGTATGTATGTATGTATGTATGTATGTATGTATGTATGTATGTATGTATGTATGTATGTATGTATGTATGTATGTATGTATGTATGTATGTATGTATGTATGTATGTATGTATGTATGTATGTATGTATGTATGTATGTATGTATGTATGTATGTATGTATGTATGTATGTATGTATGTATGTATGTATGTATGTATGTATGTATGTATGTATGTATGTATGTATGTATGTATGTATGTATGTATGTATGTATGTATGTATGTATGTATGTATGTATGTATGTATGTATGTATGTATGTATGTATGTATGTATGTATGTATGTATGTATGTATGTATGTATGTATGTATGTATGTATGTATGTATGTATGTATGTATGTATGTATGTATGTATGTATGTATGTATGTATGTATGTATGTATGTATGTATGTATGTATGTATGTATGTATGTATGTATGTATGTATGTATGTATGTATGTATGTATGTATGTATGTATGTATGTATGTATGTATGTATGTATGTATGTATGTATGTATGTATGTATGTATGTATGTATGTATGTATGTATGTATGTATGTATGTATGTATGTATGTATGTATGTATGTATGTATGTATGTATGTATGTATGTATGTATGTATGTATGTATGTATGTATGTATGTATGTATGTATGTATGTATGTATGTATGTATGTATGTATGTATGTATGTATGTATGTATGTATGTATGTATGTATGTATGTATGTATGTATGTATGTATGTATGTATGTATGTATGTATGTATGTATGTATGTATGTATGTATGTATGTATGTATGTATGTATGTATGTATGTATGTATGTATGTATGTATGTATGTATGTATGTATGTATGTATGTATGTATGTATGTATGTATGTATGTATGTATGTATGTATGTATGTATGTATGTATGTATGTATGTATGTATGTATGTATGTATGTATGTATGTATGTATGTATGTATGTATGTATGTATGTATGTATGTATGTATGTATGTATGTATGTATGTATGTATGTATGTATGTATGTATGTATGTATGTATGTATGTATGTATGTATGTATGTATGTATGTATGTATGTATGTATGTATGTATGTATGTATGTATGTATGTATGTATGTATGTATGTATGTATGTATGTATGTATGTATGTATGTATGTATGTATGTATGTATGTATGTATGTATGTATGTATGTATGTATGTATGTATGTATGTATGTATGTATGTATGTATGTATGTATGTATGTATGTATGTATGTATGTATGTATGTATGTATGTATGTATGTATGTATGTATGTATGTATGTATGTATGTATGTATGTATGTATGTATGTATGTATGTATGTATGTATGTATGTATGTATGTATGTATGTATGTATGTATGTATGTATGTATGTATGTATGTATGTATGTATGTATGTATGTATGTATGTATGTATGTATGTATGTATGTATGTATGTATGTATGTATGTATGTATGTATGTATGTATGTATGTATGTATGTATGTATGTATGTATGTATGTATGTATGTATGTATGTATGTATGTATGTATGTATGTATGTATGTATGTATGTATGTATGTATGTATGTATGTATGTATGTATGTATGTATGTATGTATGTATGTATGTATGTATGTATGTATGTATGTATGTATGTATGTATGTATGTATGTATGTATGTATGTATGTATGTATGTATGTATGTATGTATGTATGTATGTATGTATGTATGTATGTATGTATGTATGTATGTATGTATGTATGTATGTATGTATGTATGTATGTATGTATGTATGTATGTATGTATGTATGTATGTATGTATGTATGTATGTATGTATGTATGTATGTATGTATGTATGTATGTATGTATGTATGTATGTATGTATGTATGTATGTATGTATGTATGTATGTATGTATGTATGTATGTATGTATGTATGTATGTATGTATGTATGTATGTATGTATGTCTGTATG
>CATQFL010000040.1:0-7500 GCA_956483635.1 Panzeria rudis | reverse complement strand
AGCAAGACTTTTTCTATACAATCTGTATGAAAAATAATCAAAGAATATCGGGACACATATTTTTATTTGTTTACTTCCGTTACAAAAATGTGCGTTCGATTACCCAAAAGTTTTTAAAAATTTTTACTGAACTTTACTGCATTTTACTAAACTGCGTTCGTTTACACAAAAAATAGTAAATGATGAGAGAGTAAAGTAACAGTTTATGACCGAGTTTTTAAAAATATTTGCTAGTAAAATGAGAAACATACCCAGATCCGGTACTCATGCTCGCTGGCCTTCTCAGGAAGGCCTTATGGAAGGTCTACCTACCCCCTTCTACATAGGTTGTTTTTGTGTGTATATATACATACATACTAGAGAGTGGCACGAATATACTCGAAAGTACTCGTATGTATGTTTATTTGTGTATACATGTATGTTTTTTGTATATATGTATGTGTGTATTTATGTATATGTATATGTATATTTGGTCGTGGCTATGTATGTACACACATAGAAATGCATGTATACATGAGTATATACATAAGAACATACATCTATGCACACACGAAATTCATACGAGTACATTCTACGAATATATTTGAGTACACTTTGCAGCCCTCTAATACATACATATGTATATTTTGTGTTCGTAGTAGAGAGTAGCAAGACTACATTCATTTATTTGGCCGCACACAAAGAAAACAACATTCATTCATATAACAAACACTCAAATAGAACGACGAGAGTTAATGTTGTAAGACACAAGAGTGAATGTAATGCTTAATGCTATTCAAACGACGCACATGGTTTACAAGTTTGTTTCGAATATGTATTAAGTAGATTTTTGTTCTTGATTTTGTTTTGCTTGCTCATTCTTGTTTGGATCACCATGTTTAATTTCTTCATATTGTCTTTTTTGGTATTCAATTGCTTGTGTTATTTGATGGTTTCTTCATAAACGTACATTATTTTAGTATTTTTTATAAAGTAAATAGTAGTTACCTTTTTGTTACATTTTTAATATCTCATATATATGTATGTATATGTGTATATATGTACGTATGTATGTATTTATGTATGTATGTATGTATGTATGTATGTATGTATGTATGTATGTATGTATGTATGTATGTATGTATGTATGTATGTATGTATGTATGTATGTATGTATGTATGTATGTATGTATGTATGTATGTATGTATGTATGTATGTATGTATGTATGTATGTATGTATGTATGTATGTATGTATGTATGTATGTATGTATGTATGTATGTATGTATGTATGTATGTATGTATGTATGTATGTATGTATGTATGTATGTATGTATGTATGTATGTATGTATGTATGTATGTATGTATGTATGTATGTATGTATGTATGTATGTATGTATGTATGTATGTATGTATGTATGTATGTATGTATGTATGTATGTATGTATGTATGTATGTATGTATGTATGTATGTATGTATGTATGTATGTATGTATGTATGTATGTATGTATGTATGTATGTATGTATGTATGTATGTATGTATGTATGTATGTATGTATGTATGTATGTATGTATGTATGTATGTATGTATGTATGTATGTATGTATGTATGTATGTATGTATGTATGTATGTATGTATGTATGTATGTATGTATGTATGTATGTATGTATGTATGTATGTATGTATGTATGTATGTATGTATGTATGTATGTATGTATGTATGTATGTATGTATGTATGTATGTATGTATGTATGTATGTATGTATGTATGTATGTATGTATGTATGTATGTATGTATGTATGTATGTATGTATGTATGTATGTATGTATGTATGTATGTATGTATGTATGTATGTATGTATGTATGTATGTATGTATGTATGTATGTATGTATGTATGTATGTATGTATGTATGTATGTATGTATGTATGTATGTATGTATGTATGTATGTATGTATGTATGTATGTATGTATGTATGTATGTATGTATGTATGTATGTATGTATGTATGTATGTATGTATGTATGTATGTATGTATGTATGTATGTATGTATGTATGTATGTATGTATGTATGTATGTATGTATGTATGTATGTATGTATGTATGTATGTATGTATGTATGTATGTATGTATGTATGTATGTATGTATGTATGTATGTATGTATGTATGTATGTATGTATGTATGTATGTATGTATGTATGTATGTATGTATGTATGTATGTATGTATGTATGTATGTATGTATGTATGTATGTATGTATGTATGTATGTATGTATGTATGTATGTATGTATGTATGTATGTATGTATGTATGTATGTATGTATGTATGTATGTATGTATGTATGTATGTATGTATGTATGTATGTATGTATGTATGTATGTATGTATGTATGTATGTATGTATGTATGTATGTATGTATGTATGTATGTATGTATGTATGTATGTATGTATGTATGTATGTATGTATGTATGTATGTATGTATGTATGTATGTATGTATGTATGTATGTATGTATGTATGTATGTATGTATGTATGTATGTATGTATGTATGTATGTATGTATGTATGTATGTATGTATGTATGTATGTATGTATGTATGTATGTATGTATGTATGTATGTATGTATGTATGTATGTATGTATGTATGTATGTATGTATGTATGTATGTATGTATGTATGTATGTATGTATGTATGTATGTATGTATGTATGTATGTATGTATGTATGTATGTATGTATGTATGTATGTATGTATGTATGTATGTATGTATGTATGTATGTATGTATGTATGTATGTATGTATGTATGTATGTATGTATGTATGTATGTATGTATGTATGTATGTATGTATGTATGTATGTATGTATGTATGTATGTATGTATGTATGTATGTATGTATGTATGTATGTATGTATGTATGTATGTATGTATGTATGTATGTATGTATGTATGTATGTATGTATGTATGTATGTATGTATGTATGTATGTATGTATGTATGTATGTATGTATGTATGTATGTATGTATGTATGTATGTATGTATGTATGTATGTATGTATGTATGTATGTATGTATGTATGTATGTATGTATGTATGTATGTATGTATGTATGTATGTATGTATGTATGTATGTATGTATGTATGTATGTATGTATGTATGTATGTATGTATGTATGTATGTATGTATGTATGTATGTATGTATGTATGTATGTATGTATGTATGTATGTATGTATGTATGTATGTATGTATGTATGTATGTATGTATGTATGTATGTATGTATGTATGTATGTATGTATGTATGTATGTATGTATGTATGTATGTATGTATGTATGTATGTATGTATGTATGTATGTATGTATGTATGTATGTATGTATGTATGTATGTATGTATGTATGTATGTATGTATGTATGTATGTATGTATGTATGTATGTATGTATGTATGTATGTATGTATGTATGTATGTATGTATGTATGTATGTATGTATGTATGTATGTATGTATGTATGTATGTATGTATGTATGTATGTATGTATGTATGTATGTATGTATGTATGTATGTATGTATGTATGTATGTATGTATGTATGTATGTATGTATGTATGTATGTATGTATGTATGTATGTATGTATGTATGTATGTATGTATGTATGTATGTATGTATGTATGTATGTATGTATGTATGTATGTATGTATGTATGTATGTATGTATGTATGTATGTATGTATGTATGTATGTATGTATGTATGTATGTATGTATGTATGTATGTATGTATGTATGTATGTATGTATGTATGTATGTATGTATGTATGTATGTATGTATGTATGTATGTATGTATGTATGTATGTATGTATGTATGTATGTATGTATGTATGTATGTATGTATGTATGTATGTATGTATGTATGTATGTATGTATGTATGTATGTATGTATGTATGTATGTATGTATGTATGTATGTATGTATGTATGTATGTATGTATGTATGTATGTATGTATGTATGTATGTATGTATGTATGTATGTATGTATGTATGTATGTATGTATGTATGTATGTATGTATGTATGTATGTATGTATGTATGTATGTATGTATGTATGTATGTATGTATGTATGTATGTATGTATGTATGTATGTATGTATGTATGTATGTATGTATGTATGTATGTATGTATGTATGTATGTATGTATGTATGTATGTATGTATGTATGTATGTATGTATGTTGTATGTATGTATGTATGTATGTTGTATGTATGTATGTATGTATGTATGTATGTATGTATGTATGTATGTATGTATGTATGTATGTATGTATGTATGTATGTATGTATGTATGTATGTATGTATGTATGTATGTATGTATGTATGTATGTATGTATGTATGTATGTATGTATGTATGTATGTATGTATGTATGTATGTATGTATGTATGTATGTATGTATGTATGTATGTATGTATGTATGTATGTATGTATGTATGTATGTATGTATGTATGTATGTATGTATGTATGTATGTATGTATGTATGTATGTATGTATGTATGTATGTATGTATGTATGTATGTATGTATGTATGTATGTATGTATGTATGTATGTATGTATGTATGTATGTATGTATGTATGTATGTATGTATGTATGTATGTATGTATGTATGTATGTATGTATGTATGTATGTATGTATGTATGTATGTATGTATGTATGTATGTATGTATGTATGTATGTATGTATGTATGTATGTATGTATGTATGTATGTATGTATGTATGTATGTATGTATGTATGTATGTATGTATGTATGTATGTATGTATGTATGTATGTATGTATGTATGTATGTATGTATGTATGTATGTATGTATGTATGTATGTATGTATGTATGTATGTATGTATGTATGTATGTATGTATGTATGTATGTATGTATGTATGTATGTATGTATGTATGTATGTATGTATGTATGTATGTATGTATGTATGTATGTATGTATGTATGTATGTATGTATGTATGTATGTATGTATGTATGTATGTATGTATGTATGTATGTATGTATGTATGTATGTATGTATGTATGTATGTATGTATGTATGTATGTATGTATGTATGTATGTATGTATGTATGTATGTATGTATGTATGTATGTATGTATGTATGTATGTATGTATGTATGTATGTATGTATGTATGTATGTATGTATGTATGTATGTATGTATGTATGTATGTATGTATGTATGTATGTATGTATGTATGTATGTATGTATGTATGTATGTATGTATGTATGTATGTATGTATGTATGTATGTATGTATGTATGTATGTATGTATGTATGTATGTATGTATGTATGTATGTATGTATGTATGTATGTATGTATGTATGTATGTATGTATGTATGTATGTATGTATGTATGTATGTATGTATGTATGTATGTATGTATGTATGTATGTATGTATGTATGTATGTATGTATGTATGTATGTATGTATGTATGTATGTATGTATGTATGTATGTATGTATGTATGTATGTATGTATGTATGTATGTATGTATGTATGTATGTATGTATGTATGTATGTATGTATGTATGTATGTATGTATGTATGTATGTATGTATGTATGTATGTATGTATGTATGTATGTATGTATGTATGTATGTATGTATGTATGTATGTATGTATGTATGTATGTATGTATGTATGTATGTATGTATGTATGTATGTATGTATGTATGTATGTATGTATGTATGTATGTATGTATGTATGTATGTATGTATGTATGTATGTATGTATGTATGTATGTATGTATGTATGTATGTATGTATGTATGTATGTATGTATGTATGTATGTATGTATGTATGTATGTATGTATGTATGTATGTATGTATGTATGTATGTATGTATGTATGTATGTATGTATGTATGTATGTATGTATGTATGTATGTATGTATGTATGTATGTATGTATGTATGTATGTATGTATGTATGTATGTATGTATGTATGTATGTATGTATGTATGTATGTATGTATGTATGTATGTATGTATGTATGTATGTATGTATGTATGTATGTATGTATGTATGTATGTATGTATGTATGTATGTATGTATGTATGTATGTATGTATGTATGTATGTATGTATGTATGTATGTATGTATGTATGTATGTATGTATGTATGTATGTATGTATGTATGTATGTATGTATGTATGTATGTATGTATGTATGTATGTATGTATGTATGTATGTATGTATGTATGTATGTATGTATGTATGTATGTATGTATGTATGTATGTATGTATGTATGTATGTATGTATGTATGTATGTATGTATGTATGTATGTATGTATGTATGTATGTATGTATGTATGTATGTATGTATGTATGTATGTATGTATGTATGTATGTATGTATGTATGTATGTATGTATGTATGTATGTATGTATGTATGTATGTATGTATGTATGTATGTATGTATGTATGTATGTATGTATGTATGTATGTATGTATGTATGTATGTATGTATGTATGTATGTATGTATGTATGTATGTATGTATGTATGTATGTATGTATGTATGTATGTATGTATGTATGTATGTATGTATGTATGTATGTATGTATGTATGTATGTATGTATGTATGTATGTATGTATGTATGTATGTATGTATGTATGTATGTATGTATGTATGTATGTATGTATGTATGTATGTATGTATGTATGTATGTATGTATGTATGTATGTATGTATGTATGTATGTATGTATGTATGTATGTATGTATGTATGTATGTATGTATGTATGTATGTATGTATGTATGTATGTATGTATGTATGTATGTATGTATGTATGTATGTATGTATGTATGTATGTATGTATGTATGTATGTATGTATGTATGTATGTATGTATGTATGTATGTATGTATGTATGTATGTATGTATGTATGTATGTATGTATGTATGTATGTATGTATGTATGTATGTATGTATGTATGTATGTATGTATGTATGTATGTATGTATGTATGTATGTATGTATGTATGTATGTATGTATGTATGTATGTATGTATGTATGTATGTATGTATGTATGTATGTATGTATGTATGTATGTATGTATGTATGTATGTATGTATGTATGTATGTATGTATGTATGTATGTATGTATGTATGTATGTATGTATGTATGTATGTATGTATGTATGTATGTATGTATGTATGTATGTATGTATGTATGTATGTATGTATGTATGTATGTATGTATGTATGTATGTATGTATGTATGTATGTATGTATGTATGTATGTATGTATGTATGTATGTATGTATGTATGTATGTATGTATGTATGTATGTATGTATGTATGTATGTATGTATGTATGTATGTATGTATGTATGTATGTATGTATGTATGTATGTATGTATGTATGTATGTATGTATGTATGTATGTATGTATGTATGTATGTATGTATGTATGTATGTATGTATGTATGTATGTATGTATGTATGTATGT
>CATQFL010000039.1:0-113000 GCA_956483635.1 Panzeria rudis | reverse complement strand
ATTACGTTGGGCGCCAAAAATTTGTAATCGTCTTTTGTAAATGTTGTTCTGGAATGTAAACTTCGCCCGAAGGCAAAATTTGATTCGTAAATGATTAAGGAGCTGGAAGTCAGGTGGGACTCATCATACGGCTAGCAAAACAGTGGCTGGGTGGTTCGATGACTACTCTCCCTACATCTTCATTACAAATCTTATTTAAAGAGTCCCTAAAGCCTTTTAAGGAAATCCGTACTATTAATGGATTAAACAAACTGAAAAATCTAAATGTCATTAAACGTAGGAATGTTGAAATCGGCTAGAGGATGATGACTAACAAGAATTTTCTTTTAGTTCCGGGGTGTCAGATATTATGACCCGGTAGCCTCAGTTACCCACCCTACCTATTAAGAAAGAACCCTAACGCTGAGGTTTCCTACCACATTACCAAAAAAAAAACGAAAATCAAAGGATTTTTTCACACATTCTATATGTTATTTTTATTTGCGCAAAATGTATTCATATCACCATTATAGGACAATGAAAGCTTAAGAAAAATACTCTAAATTATAATTACTATTTTCCTATGGTTTATAATTTCCAAATTCGAGAAATATCAATGGAACCTTACAAATAAGTTCAAATATTCTTAATCTACCTAAAACTATAGCCCGTGGCAAACGCGAAGTTGATTTAAATTTTTATTCCAAGGGTTATAGCGTAACTAATATAATGAGAATATTGAAAAGAGTATGTAAATGTGCATAGATCGCGATTTATTGACTTATTTGCCTTTTATAATAATATCAATTTTCTATAATCAATTAAATTTGGATACGAGAAATGGTATTTTTTTTGATTTAGTTTCTTTCGAATTATTTGGTTGTTTTATTTTCTTTGTGACTAATTTTTTTTGTTTTTTGATTTTTTGTTAAATTAAATAAGTGACAGTGGTGATATCAAATTTAGCACCAGGACCATTTTTATATGACTATTATTTTTTTTATAATGTACAAATGGAGGTTACTTATAAGGGGGGTTTTTTAAACGAAAATGGGGTAGTTTTAAGTCCAGTGATAACTACAATTTGGCACCAATAACTTAAAATGGTGGCTTCATTCGCCAACACAGTTATAATATTTTAATTTGCCCAAGTTTAATGGAGTTTGTCACCTAAGCCGGACTTGCAACATATATAATACGATTGCTTGACAAAGTATGTTGGGTTTCTTACAAAGAACTTTAATGTGATTTTGATATATATATATATATATATATATATATATATATATATATATATATATATATATATATATGTATATATATATATATATATATATATATATATATATATATATATACATATATATATATATATATATATATATATATATATATATATACATATATATATATATATATATATATTATATATATATATATATATATATATATATATATATATATATATATATATATATATATATATATATATATATATATATATATATATATATATATATATATATATATATATATATATATATATATATATATATATATATATATATATATATATATATATATATACATATATATATATATATATATATATTATATATATATATATATATATATATATATATATATATATATATATATATATATATATATATATATGTATATATATATATTTATATATATATATATATATATATATATATATATATATATATATATATATATATATATATATATTTATATTTATATATATATATATATATATATATTTATATATTTATATATATATATATATATATATATATATATATATATATATATATATATATATATATATATATATATATATATATATATATATATATATATATATATATATATATATATATATATATATATATATATATATATATATATATATATATATATATATATATTATATATATATATATATATATATATATATATATATATATATATATATATATATATATATATGTATGTAGTAATTATAGGTAAATAAAACAAACTTACATGCAATCGATGAAGGCCTTCAGTGCTGCTGTTAAGTGATGATGTTAAATTTACGGTGTTGGAGCAAAACTCTTCTTGTTGGAGAATCTCTTGATTGATCATGTACATGTGTATATATACATACTTTTTCTGTTTGTCTTCTTGTTTAAGAATTCTTTTGCTGCTGTTTTTAATGTTGTTTTTTTCACTTACATTTAAAATTCGTTAATATTGAAAAAAAATTGTTAATCCTAGGAATTTATTAGATTAAAAGTTGGCAGAAACAAAAAGAAATGTCTTGTGGCTAGAAATACCTTTAGCTTATGATACCAGAAAATTAGTTTCCCAAGCTATAGTTCCATGATAGGTGTGATATCTTTAACAGGTTACAACAGAAAGAATTGACAAGCATATTTTTTCCATCATTCGATTTTTGCCAAATCGTGATATCTATATATATATATATATATATATATATATATATATATATATATATATATATATATATATATATATATATATATATATATATATATATATATATATATATATATATATATATATATATATATAGATATATATATATATATATATATATATATATATATATATATATATATATATATATATATATATATATATATATATATATATATGTCTGTATGCACTTCAAACGGTTCTCAAAGATAAAGGAGCTGGGATTGTATAATCAACAGAATTCTTGTATAAGCATACATTGATGAAATATTGTAGTTGAAACAGAAACAATAAAAAATCATATTTAGTACATAATCTAATAATATAATTTTATAATAAGAAGAATAGCAAATAAATACATAGCTTTTGGAGAATATTGTAATAAAATTTACTGATTTGTAATCAGACAACTATAATGGAAATTAGACTTACCATAATCTCTATTAACTCGTTTAGTATTAGGAATAAAGATAATCATTGAAATGATTTTCTGTCTGAAGAACAGATACAGCATTCAGATAAACTTTGTTCGTAGTTGTTGGACTCAAGTGTATATTGATGATAGAGGTTTTTTTTATTAAAGTGTGTGTTAAAGGTATTTACATATATTTTGGATACAAAAGGATAAATCATTATGTTCAATACTGATTAAATTTCAATAATTTTACTCTACAAATAAATCTTATTAAATCTGTTCATATCTGTTCGTTCATTTACTTATATATTTGATATACTACATACAGCAAGATAATAATAATAAATTAATTAGAATGAGTGATCTTATAGTGCTATAAGCACATAAATCAAATATTATAGATACTCGTACATATTGGCTATTAGCGCCTATTTACATATATAAGCACATAATATAGTTAAATTTGAGGCTCGTCATGATCTACAATGTATCCCGAACCATTTTTTATATGAATATTTTTGATACAATAGCGCTTCGCACGCTTCTGCAAACGAGTGGAAGCTGCTAATTGTTGTTGCATGTACTTTTTTTTTACCAGATATGCTACTCGAGCAATCTAGCTTGACTCAACTGGACATCGAAGAGGAACGAAGTGTAGTTATATTCGTTAGACTTTACTCTACAGTCTGGATACTTTAACTAACATTAGACACATATATCAGTTTTCAGGTACCTCGACTGTTAGATAAAGGATCTATTAAATATGCTTTGCTTTTCTGGGGAATTCATCGAAAGATCATCATCGATCTCAAATGAACTTCCAACCAGATCTATGCTAAGTTGTTCTGCTCTATGAGTGGATACTCAAGTTAAAGGATGTGCTTGAATCCATCTTTACCGTAGAATATTTAAATATTTTTTGAAAGAAGGGCTTACGTATAAGATGTCAGAAGAACTGATGCCCACGACAACAGTTGCGTTCATACATACATATATACAATTATATATTGCTCTTATATACTAACATACATATATATATAGTAACTTTATCAGAATATTAGAATAATACACGCTTTCAAAATAACAGATATAACCTAATTATGTTTCTTTCTATCACTTTTAAACCAATGTTACTCCTTCACCTTATAATATATTTACTTGAAATTGTCAATAAAATGAAAGTTTAACGGATGTTATTATTAAAAAGGGGAACAACAAAGACAATTATTAAAACTCTGTAAATGTAGTAGGCACGTGAATAGGTATCAATCTAATAATTTAACCAGCAAACATAGATCGAGTACTGCATACATAATAATCCTGATATGCTTCAAAACAATAAAAAACGATCTGTAAGACAAGGGCTAAAGCATACAACCTTTTAGCTATATTCTTTCATTCACACACACTATTTCAAAATCTTTTTTCCGACGGCATTCTTTAATAAAAATTTTTTGCTAAAATGAATTTTTATCTAATAATCGATGATGGACATTGAAACTAGTATTCTTCCCTAACCTATTCAATTACCCTAGATAGAGAAAAGAACCTGTCACAAGACAGTTCACGTGACTGGTTCGTCAAGGGGTCAATTGACATAATTAAGATACCCAGTGATATGTTCTAGACCCAAACTTAAGCTACTTGTCATGTGATGGGGTCTTAATACTAGTTAAATTACTGTACTATAAACAAATGATTTTAATTTGGAACAAAATCTGCTGTATAATGAAGGAATTTTCCTATCATTTTTGTTTTAGTTTTGTGATGTGATTATTTTGTACCATTCCCATTTTCACTAGTCATACAACAAGTACATTAAAAACAATTGGTATAACATTTTCCTCAGAGCAGTTAAACTTAAGAGTTCTATGTGTTTTATTTGAAATGAATCCTTGTTGAATACATTGTTAAATATTTCTAAAGTTAGTGAGCTACATCTTATATATAAATAGACTACACAATTTTGTCGTACACTTTTAAGTATCTTATTGTCCATTAATATTAATGAAACATTCATATATGGTTAAAAAGATATTTGTGTATAGATGTGCGTAATATATTTTTTTTTTACCGAAAATCCTAAAAATTCCAGAAGTTACCCAGAAATATCCCGTTTGAATTTCGGACACCCGGCGATCCTAGTATTTGTTTTATTATTTAAATGCGTTATTAATTTAATTTGTTTCATGCTTTGAATTTTCTTGTTTTCTACACAAAATGATAAAGCATTTTGACAATTGTGTAATCTTGATGGTATTTTAAGTCTAATCTAATAACAATTAAGTTATTAAATTTCTATGGGTCTAATCTAATATGAATCCAAATGTTTGTAAATGATGTAAGCTTCCCCTACATAATCTAAATTAAAGTTTTATAAATCTTTAACCAATGAAGAATGGAATATGGTAGGTAATAACATATACCATAGTCATACTAGTTGTTTACAACTAAATAACTTAGATAATTTGATTTATTTGTTTGTATCTGTGTTACATCATAGTACTACATTTGAATGTAGTACATACTTTTCCAACATATTCATAATCATCCGTAGTATATGACTATTTAGTAATCATTTCTTCGAAACTAATTCAGATGATTACACGAGGAGATACCTGTACATATAATTAAGTAGAATTCATTGACAATTTAGTTATTTTGTTAGCAACGTCATCATATCAACCATCATAGTATAAAAAACCTTCTAGTGTGTTCGAACTTGATGACTTGATAATATAAATCGAAATTAGTCAATAAAATATAGTTTAGTAATGCGTTTTTATCGTTCACTATAACTTTCTTTAATATGAATATGCATAGATACATAATTATTTAAAAATTCTCTTATAAATATTCTAAATATGCATGTATATATAGTACATATGTCTAGTGTTGAATTAAAGGAATACTTTATATGATAACTGTAAGCAAATGGAATATGCTTTTACAGTTATCTAACAATATTTGAATTTGGTATATTCACTGATTCCTAAATACAATCGAAATCTGTACATGTATACTCTAAAAGGCCTATATATTTGCTTTTTTAAGTTCTCCCCTTATGTTTTTATTAAGACTATCCCATTATGGTATTGAATTAAGCACATGAATCTAATGGGAATATTTTGGTAGTTGACTTCTTATCAACCTGTAATTTAATAATATTCAAAAAGATATCGATTAATAATATTCCGAAATATATCTACAATTAAATTGAATTTTCAAGGATATGTGTAGTAATATGAGTTTTAAAAATAGTACGTATTTGTATATTCAGTTTCGGTATGGAATTAGTCAACAGATTTTACAGAATCTCATTCATAATAATAATAATAATAATTTGAATTTACATTAATTCAACTAATACCATATTTACACTACGCAACTTTGTTGCATGCAACTCTCTTTTTTCAGTGAGAAAGACAGAGAAGAAATACAAAATGTATACATTTCTATTTCAACACTCTCACTTAAAATGAAAATTGCATGCAACAAAGTTGCATAGTGTAAATATGGTATAATTGAACTAGAAAGCCTAAATAATTACTTTCATCTTAGATTTTGCATTTATTTGTATCAACATTTTTCAAACATGTAATCATCACAATCTCTATAATAAACACTTGCTTCTTTCGTATTTTTAGAATGTTTTATTAAACGCTGGTGTTTTAAAACAACCAGCTTTACTCTGCACATCAAAAATAAAAAAAACTAACCTTGTTTAGCAAATCAGTATAAGAAAATGTATGTATTCAGAAAAATAAAACAAAACTCAAACAATAGAACATATCAATACAAAGATTATCTATCGATCACAGCATACTAATACCATCTACTACCTTCCAGCGGTCAAGAGAAAAGTTAACTTATAAAATCCCTACTTGATAAAATATTTAATGTAAAGAAATATCTTTGTATATCAAATAAACTCATTAAAATTATTAAAAATATCGGATGTAAAAGTGATAGAAATAATTAATGTTCCTGTCTTCCATGTATAGGTATAAGCATTCAAATTAAAGAACAACAAACATGTAATAAGTATATTGATAGACCTTTCGCCCTCAAATATATAACAGCCGAATACTAAAATAAATTTCCTGAGTCATGAAAACCTCCCATGACTTCCTCCCAAAAAAATTAATCTTCTGGTCCTCGTGTAGAGCTCATTGTAGAGCTCATTGTAAAACAATCACACAAAGTGATAAAAAATAGTGATATACATGCAAAACAACTCCCACTACAGCTCAAATCTATACAATCTTTATCTGTACAGTTCAAATGATAAACAAAAATATCCAAGTCAGCAGAATTAATAATATGTACATAAAAAATTTTAAAAGAAAAATGAATATGTACAACCTCAAAAATAAATTTATATACATACATACATAAACAACAACCTACAAAATAGCTAAATTTATATACATAGATACTAGATCGATCATAACAGACATATATCGTATACACACACTCGACCCAACACACACCTACAAAAAAGTGATGAAGTAATACTCATACACAAGCATAACATATAATAAAATTTATACTATGTATTGTGAAATTCAAATTCCTTTGTCTTGCAATACGAAACACTGTTTCTTAAATAAACAACGACACCTTCATCTCACCAACGAAGCAATAGTCGGACAGACAAAAAACCATAAAATAATAATGTCACCTTAACATCTATCTACAATTGTTACATTAAAATAACGAAATCAAAATATCCATCACAAGTTCATTAACCCTATTCAAAAACTCTGGTTATCAATACTATGGTCCCAAAATATTGAACAACTGAAATGCACTTGAACATAAAAAATCTGTGCAAACAAAATATATATTTCAAATAAAATATAACAGCATATTTATTAGCTACACACAACTACAAATCCAAACGATCATGCGAATATTTTGCAAGAAAAAAACAAAAGTTCTCACTTGAAAAAAATTAATACAAACATAGAGCATACACTTATTTGTATGTATTTACATGCATACATCAAATAAATTTGTAGATATGTACATAAGTATGTACACTTATTGGCAGAACATTTAGTAGAAATTAACACAGCTCGTCCTCCCCTCTCACACTTCCATAACCACATAATGAAAATATACAAATCGTTCACCAACCGACTGACGTTGAGTCAAAAATGGACGGACACGCCTAAATAAATAGAAACAAAACATTTTAAAACTTTAAATATAAACAAATTGAATTTAACATACATAGAACAAAGATAAGCTTGACAAAATAAAAAAATTTCATGGTCCACAGTATTATAAAACAAAATATACAAACCCTCCACCAGTCAATTGGTGGACGGACGTGCTTAAGTAAACACAACTACATGTTAAATGTAAACACAAGCACCACAAAAAATTATCAAGAACAAAAAAATAATAATAGCCACACAATAAACCCCGTAGGAACCTAAGCCGACTTTTTTATCTACAAGTTTGGTGACGTTGTCACCACTCTATATTTCCACATATAATCTAAAACACTACCCAATCTCTCAATATGACCCCATAAGAACCACATTGTCTATAGTAAGCCAATACTTTCAAGCTCCAAACTCACTACCCAATGTCTCAATATCACCCCATTAGAACCACATTGTCTCTATATCACCCCATTAGAACCACATTGTCTATACTAAGCCAATACTTTCAAGCTACAAACTCACCACCCAATGTCTCAATATCACCCCATTAGAACAACACCCTAAATTACTATAACACCAAAAAGCATTACCCACACTATAATTTTTCACAATCTTCACTATACACATTTTGCCTACAGGGCACTTTCATTTTTTTCCCACGGGTATCAAATTACACATTTGTTTATTTAATAATTAAAATTTCAAATTTTAATTACCCAAATTTTAAATGGTCTCAGACGCATAGTTCCTATCTACTCGCAAGCTCACAAGACCGCTGCAGTATTTTTAATAAAAAGGTAAGATTGAGTTCAAAGTATAAGTATTTTGAGGTGGTTAATCACATAAAATTCTGTTTTGTATCTATAACAATTTTCCTTGAATTCAGACGCTTCTGGAAGTGCTCTCTGAAACTGATGCCGGAAACCTTATAAAATGTTTCTACAATGAGAACAAGCGGCTAACATAAAATAAAAGAGAGAGGCACGTTGATATAATTATATCCAAAGCTGCTGCAAGTAATTGCAAGTTGAGCCCAAACGACTTCAATGCAATATTGTTAGAAATTGTTGAAGCTTTTCCTGAAGAACAATAATTTTCGGTAGGAACTTAAATAGGAAGTTATGTTGACTATATGCAAGCAAATTTTTTTTTGGACTGCTATTATATTCCCAGAAGGCATGGAAAAGCTCCTTCTGGAAAAGTGTTTGCAAAGTACCAAACCATTGCACATAAGCGCCGAAAATTAGATATTTTGGAAAAAACCCATGCAAATGAAAAGGAAATTAATAACTGCAATTCAGAAAGCCCACCAGATGAAACACTGAAACAATTAAAACAGGAGTTAAAATTGGCTCCTTTCCAAGTGGGATGACCGATTAGACCGATGGGCTCGAACATTCTCTCTAAGACAGCGTGATTTGAAAAAGTTCAACAACGCAGAATTCCTCAATGAGTGGCTGCTGTTAAAAGATGATAGGGCGAAGGATTTGGTAAATCATAATGATTTCAATTTAATGTATCTTTTTCAATTTCAGTTTATTTAGATCACAATAGATTTCGACATTCTTCATTCATCGAAGTGAAACAACCTGTTTGAAAAGTGGAATGACTTTTCAGATACCGTGGTGAGCTACTAGCAAAAACCTTAATCCACGTTGCAAGGAAGTCTTGAAGGATGCGCTGGATTCATCCGACATAAGTAATTTAAATTACTTTTATAAATTGATTTCCTTTTGATGTTGATAAGATTTTTTTTATTATTTTACAGATTGCCTCAATAAAACGTTGCTGCAATTAATTAACTACGTAGTAACATCAAAGAGAATCGGTAGAAAACAATACTCTTTGCTGGATGCCGAAGAATTTCTTATACTAGATATAGTGAGCATAAACAACTTAGATATAAAATTGGAGGAGTTACAAAAAAGATGTCTGAGCCCCAAGTTAACCCTTCAACCCCTTGTTTTGTGGAAGGGGTCGTTAAAAGAAACTTTTACGTAGTATTCGACAAAATTTTATTTCAATTTGACTCTTTGCTGGAAGGATTTGACTTCACATTTAAATTAATGCAGGTTTTAAATTTAAAATATCCGGACCGTTGTTTGCTTACGTGGACAATTGTCCAAAAGTTCTTTTATGAAATAGAATCACCTTCTGATGCAAGGTCAGCTACCTTAACTGTATTTCTAAAATTCTTTACTATGTATTAAAAAACATGGCAATACTCATATATTTGAAAAATGTTAACGATATATTGAATGGACATTTTTTGTACGAATTTTTAGTTCCGAAAAAAGTGAAGAAAATGCTAATTTTTCATATTTAGCGCGATGCTGTAGTAATATGATAGCATATACCATCATATTACTCATTTGTCTCACGCGTCGGCCAAAAATTGGAAATTCACGTTTTCTTCACGTTTTTTTTTAATTAAATGCCTGTCCCACAATGTCGACAAGTCGATTTCGTTCTCATATTTATATTGAAAACAAAAACAAATTTAAATATTTTATTATTAGTTTCAATATAAATAGAACGAAATCGACTTGTTTATATCGTGGGACAGACAGTAAAAATTCGTAAAAAATGCTTGTTCAATATATCATTAAAATTTTTTAAATATAAGAGTACTGCTATGTTTTTAACCCATGAAGGACCTGCGTTGCGTTTTCGCAACGTTCACTTAAACCTCCCCTCAGGCATTTTGTGATTACTGGATATTGTAGTAAGGCACATTGAAGTAAAATTTAACTTAATCTAATCTAATCGACCTGTTTTTGGATTTGTATCATACATAACTTTTTTTTATAAAAATTTTTTATATAGAATTTTATTTTTTCCTGTTTTTTGGGTACTTTAGGAAATTATTAAAATAAATAAAGTAATATATAATATATGTACCTATCTCAAACTTTCGACGGAGGTAGTTAACATACGAACATTATTATTTCTACTAAAAAATCCAATGATCTCAGACATTCTTCACTACTTTTTTGATTGGATATAGCCGTAATGCAAAACGCAACACTGGGCCTTAACGGTATGTAAATTACATAATATTATCAAATGCAAACATATTTATACAATCACTTGCTATTTAAAACAGCATAATAAAAACCTGTATGTATGTATGTTAATTGTTAGTTGTTGTTACTTAACATCGCTTTCGCACTAACAGAGTTAATTTTGCAAAGTTTTAACTCTCATCTGTCTTTATACCGGTTGAATTCAAATTTTGAGTGGCGTCATAGTGTCGCGTGTAAGTAACGGTAGTTTACATATGTGCTCAATGGAACAGCCCGAAGCTGATAAAAACTTGTACCGCGTATGGGAAAGTGCAGATGGCAAAACGGCTTCCAACCTAATAGTTGTGCCATCCTCCAAGATGAATAATTCCACAATGGTCCTAGTGGCGGTCATCTTGGGGTGACAAAAATGCTTGAGAAGCTAAAACAGTGTTTTAATTGGGTTGGATGTGAGCATGCCGTAGCCGAGTGGACAGCAAACTACGCACAAAGCATCGCAGCAAAAGGTCCAGTAAGAAAAAGTTGAAGACATATGCAACAATACAACTTGGGTGCACCATTTGAGCAAATAGCAATGGATGTAGCAGGTCATTTCCACGTCAGCGATGCCCGAAATCGTTATGTTCTTGTGACGATGGACTATTTTAGTAAATGGCGAGAAGTATATACCATACCCAAGCAAGAACAGTTGTGAATGCATTAGTCAACAGCTTGGTATGCCGCCATGGTGTTCTAATAGAATTACATTCTGACCAAGGTAGAAACTTCGAGTCTACCATAAGCCCAGAAATGTGTGAATTATATGGGATAAATAAAACCAGAACGACGTCACAGTACCCACAGTCTGATGGCATGGTAGAGAAATTTAATCGTACCGAAGAGGAGTACCTGCAAACGCGTTAAGCGTGCGTCAAAAGGACTGGGATGTACATATTCCCAAATTTTTATTGGCATATAGGTGAGCTGTAGCTGCTAAAATTATCTTCGGAACGGAATTAAAATTGCCAAGTGATTTGGAATTTGGCACTGATTCACTATCCTACACGATCGCACGATTCACTCACAGGAAAATTTTACAAAAGTCTGACCGACTTTGAAAAATGGTTTTAAAATGGCGTTGTAGGTGCCACACTATTATACAAAAATGATGCAAAACATCTGTTTGTATTGTGCATGGTGAGATAAGCACAGGTGGTCGTATAAGGGCAACAAATACAACATTACAATAAAAAATTAGATAATGCTTGTCAAAAAAATACAATTGTTGGAGGTGGCTTATGCACAAAACTACCAAAGCATAAAATAATCAGCTGACGCTATGCTGTCACTTGTATACATATTACACCAAGGTATTGTGTAGACACTAGGGATGGGCAAGTGAAAAAATATATCGATATATATCGTTATCGATATATTCTTAAATATCGATCGGCGTCGATATATATCGAATAATAAATATCGATATATCGAAATATCGATATTTTTCAACAATGATAATTCATACGTAGTCCCCAATTTTTTTTTAATAAAACAAATATAGTATTTTTCTTATAAATAATTAAGCTGGAAAGAGTTAATTTCCAAGATCCTTACTGTTCGACCAATATTTCATGGAACATACATCAACAAAATTACACTAAAAAATGGTAATTTTTCGAATAAACAAAATATTAGAGTCCGACCGAATATTCGGTTCCGGCTGGTATTCGATTTAGGCGAACTTTTTGGCCGAATACCGAAACCGAAACTTTTTATTCTCTATAAATAAGGAAGTTAATGGAAATAGTATTTTCCAAATTTAAAATATATCACCGCCATGAATCTGTTTTTCCCGTCCTATATCTTCTCAAATTGAATGAAAATTTTACTTAGTTTTATAAAGCACAACCAAAATATATACGTTACTATGTATAGGTATATATAAAGTTTGTTGCCAAAATAAACTAGGGAATGGTAAACCGATTTCGATTCCAATCAAAAATTTATTTTATGTTATAATAAATCGTTTTTTTTTGCACTGAAATTTATTATTTATTTTTAAAATAGATTTTTTTGGAAAAATTCTTTATTGTGCATATCATCGATGAAACGCGGCCGTAAACAAAAAAAAAAACTTCACTTTAGTAGAAATGAATGAAATCTTATGAATTTAGTGGCAAAAATAGGTAAATATTCCACTTTATATCTTTTTAGTTATTCCGACTCAACTTTTTGATTGGTGTTCTTGTAACGTCATCAATAGTGATAAAACACTCCTCAATGTATATGTACCGAACCCAATATTCCAGTTCCATTCATTATTTAAGCTAATTTCATGCCAAGTTTTTATTAGTCATATGCTCATTAATGGTTAAGTTTTATAGTTGCTCGATGGAATGAAATATATTCAATTTCTACTATTATTTTGACTGACACTGTATGTATGTAGATATACTTTAACGCCCTCTTTCACAGTGTACAGTTAAAAGCTAACGTCTACTTTAACGAAGAGTTTTGTATGCCGAATTTGCCGTTAAAGACCTCGTTAACATTTAATCACATTGTGAAAAGGGCCGTTAATAAAGTAAATGACTTTTCAGTTCTGTTAAGTCTTATAAATGTCAATATCAGTTAATGCAAAAAAAGTTTCGGCAAGTTTCGAATTCGGCCGAATATTCGGCCTTTTTGTCGAATATTAGGTTCGGTTCGGGCTCGGCATCAAAAAACTGGTTTCGGTCGGACTCTACAAATAATTATAAATAAAACAAAAGATTTTGTTAGTAATATTCCATTTGATGAAGACTATGCCGAAATGTTTTTAAAAATTGCACGAAAAACAAAACCAAAGCAAAAAAAATATAGAATTTGATACTGTCGAAATATTTGGAAAAACTATCGATATATCGAAATTAAAAATATCGACGATATATATCGATATATTTTTAAGAAAATATCGATATATCGTAATTGTTGCCCATCCCTAGCTGGAACACTCACAACAAACTGCCAATTTTTGATTTTTATAATAAATTTTAAAACTGAAATGATTCAACAGCTGCATATGTAAATAAATAAACTGCATTGTTTAAACCATTTTTGGATTCGAAACCACAAAAATAAAAGAACTGTTATAAAAATTATCTCTATATTATTTTATTTATGTTGTTATTTTATTTATGTTTTCGTTTTTATCTCTAAATAAATTTTAATTTTTATTGTAATAAATTGAAATAAATAAATATTTATCCATGTTTTTATCTTTAGTTTATGTTTTTTAAATTGTTGCCCCTTTTTTCTAAAAATCCCTTTTTGCTCCACTTTTTCTTTTCAAATCCCCTTTTTGTGCCACTTTTCGAAATTTCTCAACGGACGCTGGCTGTTAGAATACGAAATGAAATTGCTAGAAATATTATTTAAAAAATTTATTTTTAACACCCGACTAAAACAAGGGGTGTTATAAGTTGGTAGTGTGCGTCTGTGTATCTGTGTGGATGTACGAACCCTCGTACAGACAAAACGGCTAGACCGATTTTGATTTAGTTTTTTTCTGTTTGAAAGGTGACTTGATCAAGAGGGTTCTTAGCTATGTTTGAATAAAATTGGTCCAGCCGTTTAGAAGATATCACATCTTTTCTAGATGTATCCTGTTGAATCTGTATATCTTTGACATTGTAGCTCCCAAACGGCTAGATCGATTTTGATTTAGTAAATTTTTTTTTGAAAGGTGACTTGATCGAGAGTGGTCTTAGTAATGTGCGTCCAGCCGATTATAAGATATCATATCTTCTTTAGCTGTATTCTTTTCAACCTGTATGTTTTGACGCCGTAGCTCCCAAGCAGCTAGACCGATTTTAATTTTCATTTGAAAGGTAACTTGATCTAATATCTTCTAGTCTATACTTGAAGAAAATCGGTCCAGCTGTTTGGAAGTCATCATAAATTTTTTTGTTGATGAATCGATATCATTTCTGAGGTACATATGTTTGAACAAAAATCGGTTAAGCCATTGGAAGTTAAGAACTTTCTTCTGTCTGTATCTGTGGCTCCTAGTCGCGGACTACAAAAAATAAAGCAATGGTAAACTAAATGATAGTGTTTAGTACATTTAATTTAGCTAATAGCAGCTTCAAGTCATATTTGCGAAGTATTATACTATACATTTATGTGAAAAGTAGTTTTAGAACTATATTTTGTAAATAACTAGCCTATTAAAGTACTACTTCTAAGTCTATGCAATTCTGCTAAAGATGATCTGTCTTGAGGATTATTAAACAGCTTTCTTTAGTTGAGCTCAAAAATGGCAATACCCTGCAAGGTTTTAACACGACTTAAGGCCACGTAAGCTTCGCCTTTGTCAAAAGTGCGTTTGCCTAAGTAGACCACAGCTTTTTCAACGGTGGTACTTTGCAACTTATGGACAGTAACTGCCCAACTTAAAATTATGGGAAACATAACTCTTTCGATATTGCCATACCCTCTAAGATCTTGAAAGGTTAAACTTTGTGGTTGTATTGGAATCCATCCGTTTTCATCTTTGAAACTCTCTCCAGTCGATATGTCGTCAAATTTTATAAATAGTTTTTTCGTTCCCCTTTCAATTGATCTCTTCGTATCCCATTCCACTCAAGTTTTTTTTATAATCCCCATGCTACCATTGACTAAGCGTTCCGAAACCTTCAAGTTCATCCTCAACATAATTCTTACACCGATTGCAACTTTAATTAAAGTAAGCAATCCTCCCGTACAGTTTGGATCTTACGGAACACAAGTTTGATTGGGTTTTTGGCCATAAGTTGCAGGTTCTTTAGATTTATCGAAAGCGTTTAATGTATATATTTTTACTTTTTCCATTAGTTCTATTATTGTAGCATTAAGGCCGGGGCACATAGAATCCGTCGTACGTTATACGTCGCCTTTTTCAACTGACATTAACGTAACGACGGAGGAGGTTGACACAATGAGTACTTTGTTGACGGATATTAAAACAACTGTTTTTTCTTCGCATGTTTCTGCAGCTAAATTTGATTTGATTTTATTTATTTATATTATTTGTTTTTATTGTTTTATTTAATTTTTGGTGCCAAACAGCAGAAAAAACTAAATCGAAACAAAGCAAAAAACCAACTGATAGCTGTCAAAGTACTCGACGTACGTTAAAAGTTAAAAGTTGGCCAACTTTAGTACTTTGCGTTGACGGAAACGTACCGAATGTGACTAAGCTCATAAGAAAACATGTATTTCAACTTAGTTGTCAGTTGAAAAAGGCGACGTATAACGTACGACGGATTCTATGTGTCCCGGCCTTTAGAGTCATTACCAAGTTTCACCGTGGGAAAAATACGAACAGCTTCGGCAGCTGCAAATACACCATCCAAAGAGACACGACTTCTTTCAAGCAAAATCTGATATTGTTCCATACTCAACTCACCCACTCGAAGATTATTTAGAAGGTTTATAAATTGGACATCGTTTTGTTGTCGGACGTTGGTTTGTAGCTCACAAAGCCCAAAGTAATACCACAAATGTGGCTCTCCTTGGAATATAATTGGCTACCTACTGCCTTTAACAGGTGGCAACTGCATAATATCACCAAAAACTATAATATTTACACCACCCAACATGTCTTGACAGTTTTTTAGTTCTTGTAAGCGGAGATGAATAGACCTGAATACCATCTACTTTTAATCAATTCATACTGTCACACTTAGAGCTGTATTTCCTTTGATAGTTATTTGTCTTCTGTTAAGCTTCTTTTTATTATTTCTCTATTTTAGTATGAATTATCATTGATAATTACAAGTACTAGTGTGTGTGAATGTTTGTTTGTTCAGTTTTATTTGAACACTAGATGTGCCCGCCCGCTTCGAGGTCGCTTTATGACTATAAGGTGTCTGTAAATATAATAATTTAACTTTTTTTAAAGTTTAACAATTTAGAGTTTAACAATTAAGTTATGAGTTCAGTCGAACTGTATGGGTTTATATCTGTAGCATGTAACCTGTTTATTTGTAGTGTACATATGTTAATTCCTGTTTGAGTTTAGTATCGTAGCATGCAACTTAGGTTCCGGCCTCCGGCTCGTCGGCAAGTGGGTAGGTTCGCGATACTGAATCTCAATAAATACCACATTAACTACAGACATAACTATTTTAAATGTGCATGCTGTTGGGTGATAGAAAATAGCAAACATACAACAGTAATAGAAATGATCACTTTAGTTGAAAACTACCCAGTCTATGCTGACCGTAAGCGTGTGTAGGTGTTAACACGCATAATCCCCGCCCTACCATGACCATGCTGTGGAATGCGTTATTAATCTGCATGATCTCAAATGTTTATTTAATCTACCTCTTACAGCTGGTTAGAAATCAGACAACACACGAAGTTTAGAATTTCATTTTTTTTTAATTCTTTTATTAATTTAAAAAAAAAACATTATCGATATTCTTAAACACAAGTTTACTTAGAAACGAATTTCCCTCAACTACCTATTCACTAACTACTTACAAAATCCATTTTGAAAATAAACCAAACACCTAGTGTAAATGACTAACGATTGGGCAAAAATCGGTTATATAAAAAAAACTGAAAGCAAGATTATATTATACATCCAGTTCGGATATATTAAATAAATGTATATCTAAATAAGGTAACAAAATTAATGTGCACGAAAAGTAAGTTATGGTTTTGCTTTTGCAATAAAAAAAAAGTTCGATGCCATTAAGTTTCATAGTACATCCGTACCATAATTGCAATATCTTTTAATATATGAATACTTTTTCGAAATAAAGTCAGCATTAACCCGACCGGAATTTACTTGATAAAAAAAAATTATAATTTTAGATTTGGTGATTATGACACAAAGGTTGTACATTCAGGGTTTTTGTTTAATATGTAACTTAACATGAAATAATATGTAATTTAACATGATATGTAAGTCCTGAAAATTAACATGAAATAAACGCCATTAACATAGCACATAATGTTAATAACAGGGCAGTATTATTAGCATTTTATTTACATCGAATGTACAATCTTTAATTTTACCAAAACTTTAATACACATACATATAGACAAAAGTAAATCACTTACATCGTTTCATACAGGACTTCGGCGAAAGATCTTTCTCCTTGTTCCTCCTGGCGATGGATTAGGCGAATATATAAAGCTGGTAAGGTTTTAAGTTTTATGTTAATTACATGACATTAGCTACTCGCTAAGGTGCACCAAATCACAGCATAGTTTAAGGATGTGAATAAAAATGTTTTATTTTTTACTGAATATATTTAAAGCAACATAGAAAAAATTTTTGTTTTGTTTATGTATCACATTTTTAATTTTATGTGATATTATTGACAGATCAATTAACTATTATTATTCTTTTTAATTATTTATTCTGTTTAGCTCACGTCTTCACTATATCAGGCACATTTTTGTTATATACTTGATTCTAATATGTATGAATTTAAATCGATTTTTACCCAAGAAACATTACCGAAGTTGGTAAATCTAACTACTTATTTTTAACTTATAATGCCACGATTAACTTCACAACTGATTTATATTTAGGGTTAAAATGGAATTTTTAGTGATAAAACTTTGAGTATATCTTTTTGTTACTAATATCTTTTTAAAATTATTTTCTTCATTTGTTACTGATTGGTAATTTGAAACACTGTGATTATTCATATATTTTCTGTGATGTAGGCTTAAGACATTTTACATATAGGTTAAGTAGCAAAATTTAGTTTTATATATTTATTTTTAAGCAAATTTTTTTATTTATATTTTCACTTTCTTTAGCATTACATGAACCTCTTTATAGATTGTAAGCACTTCAACTGTGATATAGGTTTAATGAAGAATTTTTTTAAGGCATTGGTTGTTTTATTTCATTCCCTATTTTTATATTATGTGTTTTGGTGTTTTTTTTTCCACTAGTTTTTTTTTCAAGGTTTTACTACGCCCTACTTTTACTGACAGTACACTTTGGATTTTGTAATTGGTTTTGATTCCAATCTTTTTTTTTTGATGTTCTTATGATCGCATTAACATGATGTTTGGAGCACGATGATGAGAATTTAATTTTGAGTGTTTTACTAGCTGACGGGTTTTTCCAAAGGGGTTCCCGTCCCCTTATGAAATGATGACACAACGATTGTTGTAAAAGTGGCCCTCGTGTTAGTTTTTTTTTAAATTGGGTTTTCTCGCATGTAAAACCAAAGTGCGTAGTGATGATTTAAATAAAAATTTTTCCTCCTTTATAAAGAAACCCAAATACCCATTATTAGAAGATATTTTGAGGTTATTTTTTTGTAAAATGTTTAGAACTTACTCTTAGTTCACGTAAGACAACCAACTTATTCCATCAATCAGAAGAAAGTATTAGCAAAAGGGAGTTTCTTTTGTATTCTCGCCCTTTTTACAAATTTTGTTTACCCAAATCTCTCCAAGAACTTATAGGCCTAATTCAACAAATCGAATTTTATTTTATATTTAGCTTTAAGCAAATTTATAAAATAATGCTGAAACTCACGTGTCTGCTAGGTTGATCGGCTTTGCATTTCTGTACTAACTAAAATATTGTACCGTTTCGGATGATTCGTCTGCGTTAAAGAAATATCATATCTCGTGATATTTCTGGTATATATACCCCAAGTTTTTCTGGAATTATCAGGTTATAACAGCACTTCTCGTCTTTACTAACACATTAATTTTATAAAATATCACCTGACCACTTGTTTTACAGCAACACACATTCATACGATAATTTACTACTATTATCAACCATTCGAACGTGTACTGTTTTACCCCGGGGTAGCCTACATTATGCAAAACAATCGATCGCAATTAATTGTGCAACATTTGTATTATATGTTACATACAGGGAACTATGTATGACCATTATGTTATGGTAAATTAATAAAAATATTTCTCTGGTACAAGCGCCCTACATTTGCCCCCCATTAAAATCAGGTTTGGGGCTCAGACACAAAGCTGATCCCGCTTGTACATTAAGTAAGATATTCTGAATTATTTACTGTTATATAGGTCTCAAATCTTTGGCGTGATAAACTCCGATTAATTTTCCATTAAGGTCCTCTAATTGGTAGTAACAATAACCCGTTTTCTTTCTTATACGAGCTTTAACGTATGGATGCGCAAGTTTTGCGTTATAGCCTTTTTCCAGATTGCTTTGCCTAAAATTTCGCCTAAAAACTTCTTGCCCTACCTCATAGTCAATTTTCCGCGATCTAAGATTATAAGTTTTTTAATTTCTGGTCCTTTGGCGTTCTGCATTTTGTTTTGCCCGATTTCTCATAATTGAAAATGAATCGTCCCTATTAAACCTTATGGTTCTATCTTCTAACATCTCCAAATTACGCAATAAGGCATATGATTTGCCGTTGTTAATCATATGTTGTCCGAACGTCATGTAATAGGGTGAAGTGCCTATAGAAGCATGCACTGCTGAGCGTAAAGCACAACTAATGCTGCTGAGGTACTCATCCCAATTACTTTGGTCGTTTTTTATATATGCCCTGACTGCAGCAAGAACTGAACGATTAACACGCTCTGAAGCATTGGCTTGGGGCGAATACACAGCGGTATAAATATGATTAACACCATAGTTCTGTAACAATTTATTAAAGTGGGATGACCGAAATTGGGAACCGTTATCTGACACAATAGACTCCGGCGTGCCATAGGTATGGAAAAGTTCCTCCAAATATTTCACAACTACATCAGCTGTAATTTTTTTTATAGGTTTGAGAAAACAGAATTTAGAGAAATGGTCTAGAATAATGCAAATGCCTATGTTTCCTGATTTGGAACGCGGATAGGGTCCAAGAAAATCTATATAGAGTTTCTGAAAAAATCGTATTGTTGGTAATATTGCACCCATTGGTGGCCTAGTTACAAAATTCGGGTGTTTAGTGCCTTTACAAATATCACACGAATTGACATAGTCCTTAACATCGTTAACAAAATTTGGCCAAAAATAAAAACGTCTTATTCTCTCTAGTGTTTTATTAATTCCTCCATGCGCCGCTAAGTGACTATCATGAGCCTTCTCCAAAATTTCAGGTATCATTGGCTTTGGTATCCACAGTTTCCAGGCAAGATCGTCCTGCAGCTGCTCTCCTGTACAGTGCTCGGTCCGTCTATATAGATAACCATCAATTATTTTAAGGTCAGGTGTTTTGCTGATAGTTTGTGTCACCTTTTCTAACAGTAGCCTATATTCCGAACTTTTGAAATGATCAGATTCGAGATCGACGTAAACCCCTGAGTCATGTAAATCGGACAAATCGCAGATTGAAGACAAATCTTCCGTATTAGTACGCGAAAGCGCATCAGGAACTATGTTTTTGCTACCCTTTCGATCCTCAATTTTGAAGTTGAAGCCCTGAAGTTTTAAAGCCCATCTTGCCAACCGAGAGTTTAGATCAGTTTGGGACATGAGCCACTTAAGCGACGCGTGATCAGTAATCACCTTGAACTCATGTCCTTCCACATAAGCTCTAAATTTTTTTATGCTTAGCATCGCAGCCAAGCATTCTTGTTCGGTAACCGAATAATTGCGTTGGGCTTTGTTGAGTTTCTTTGACATAAATGCTATAGGAAACTCTTCATCTTCCGCATTTTTCTGTACCAAGACACTTCCTATACCAGTATGGCTTGCATCACAGTGAATGTAAAAAGGCTGTGAAAAATCTGGGCTATGTAATACTGGGGCTGTAGTCAAGATGGTCTTCAATTCCTCGAAAGCTTGTTGAGCTACATTATTCCAAACAAATCTTCTATTAGTCTTTAATAAATCTGTTAGCGGAGTAGCGACAGAGGCATAGTTCCTAATGAACTTCCGGTACCAACCGGACATACCTAAAAATCGCCTGAGTTGGCGAATAGACCTCGGTGCTGGAAATTCCTTAATGGCGGATACCTTATCTGGGTCGGTCTGAATTACACCGTTCCCTACTAAATGTCCAAGATAACGTACTTCCCTAACACAAAATTTTGATTTCTCAACGTTTATTGTAAGGCCTGCAGCACGAATTTGCTTCGAAATTTCGCGTAAAACTTCAAGATGGCGTGGAAACGTATCTGACACAATCAACAAATCGTCCAGATACACAAACACTTCTGTCCTTAAATTGGCCGGTACCACCTTGTCCATTAGCCTCGACATAGTTTGAGGCGCATTGCACAAGCCGAATGGCATGACCTTGAAATGGTACAAGGGGCGGCCAGGGACAGTAAACGCTGTTTTATCCTTCGACGATTTGTCGAGAGGTATTTGCCAGAACGCGTCCTTTGAGTCAAGACTAGTAATGAACTCTGCTTTGGGTAGCCGACTAAGAATGCCATCTATATTTGGTAATGGATATGCGTCCTTAATGGTCACAGAATTCACTTTTCGACTGTCGAGACATAACCGTACTTTACCTGGTTTTTGGACCAGGACAATTGGAGAAGACCATGCGCTATCCGACTCTTGGATGACATCATTTTCTAGCATTCTGTCTAGTTCAGCGTATATCAACTTCTCCATTGCTGGAGATACCGGAAAGTGCCTCTGCTTTATAGGCGTGGCCTTGCCAACATCTATGACGTGGGAAATAATAGATGTTCGACCCAAACCTTCTCTAGAAAATGAGGGAAACGTACCTATCACCTGCCTTAATTGATTCCCCTGTATGTCAGACAATGGGCGCTGATCAGATAATTCTAAAACGCTAGCAGTGTCAACACTTGTGTTAATCCCAGAACTTAATCCTGGCGGCAATAAATCGAAAATCTGCCAAAAGTCTATACCTAAATACAAGGATTGAGAGAGATTCGGCACAATATACAATTTAATTTCGTGCGTTATCTTTCGAAAGGTAATGTTAGCTATCACGTATCCTACTACATTTTGCGACTTTCCGTCAGCTGTTTTAATTGAAGAGTTAATTTTTTTGTATACACTATTTGAATTAAGAAAATCTCTAGCAGCCTGAGAGCCTAAACAGCTTATAGAAGCGCCTGTATCTAGAAGGCCTACGAAATTTTTCTCAAAAAGGATTACTTGTGCATACGGGCGAATATCGTCAGGATTATCGAAAATAGTACTCAGCAGACAACGACGCGTACTACGAATGTTCTTCCAAAAATCCCTCAAGCGTTTAGTAGATCGTTTTTGTGTTACAAAAGAAAAAGGCTCGTTGAAGATTTTCTCTCTTTTGGCATTATATTCTGCCAGTCTTACGTGGAATGGTTTCATATACGTTGGCGGTGGTTTGGAATTATATTGTGATATGTCACGTTTATTGTCAGAATCATTATCGACTGCAGTATTACCATTTGTTACACCTGAATTATCGGAAATTGTTTTTAAGGGAAGGAATGAATTGGTGTGACCATCGGGTAGAACAGTGTTGATGTTCTCATTAGTTCGCTTAAGTAAATTTGGGTTAAAGGAATTTTCAATTGATTGGTTTGTAGTATCTGTGAAAATCAATCTGTGGTTGTTCCTGTTGTTCTCGTAAGTTTGAGTGCACTTTTCTGTGCACTCGACTTCGAGTTTTTTGAGTTGTTACACTTGGCACAATTAGGTTTGAAAATTTTTGGTGCTCCACACCCATAGCAAAAAATTTGACGTTCGTCTAAGCAATCCTGATACCTATGACCGGTCTTCTGGCAATTCCAACAAACCAAGGCAATTGCAGAAATGTCATCCTCACCTATATCGGGGACATCTTCCACAAGTTCATGCACATGTCGCTTTGCTATAAATGGTTTCGCCAGTATCTGTTTCTTCCCAATATCTATCATAAAAAACTCCCTACGACGACAAATTTCCCTTAACTGCGACACAGAATTAATAGAAAGGTTCAAGAGTTCGTGTTGAATTTCGGGCAGTAAATTTCTGCGCAGGATTTCAACCAAAACTTGTTCTTCAAAAGGAGTTGTTAGCCGATCCGCAATGTCTACAATGGCTTCATAAAAGGTGTCAAAACTTTCATTCTGCCGCTGTTTCCGGTCTCTTATCATTTCCCGTAGGTCAACATCTGTTCTGGAGTCTTTGTATTGCTCACGCAAAGCAGCACACAATTCAGGCCAACGTATTTCGTCCACCGAGCGATGATACCTCCAGAACCATTCTGTTGCCTTGGAATCGAAAAGGGTCGATATATATTTGCACAAGATTTCAAAATTACCGTTTAAAGTTTGTGTTGTAAGGGCTTCAACGCGATAAATAAAGTTGTCGACAGATATTCCTTTGAAGTCACGAGAAAACTTCAACTTCCAGTTATGAATGATGTGACCTATCTTGTCAGGTCTGATGCATCCATCATTATTTGCTCCATTGGCGTTTAAATTTCTATATCCAAGAGGTTGTGGTAAATGCTGATCTATGTTCCTATTGGGCAAGCCTAAAAGTTGTTCTAGTGTTTGTTGTTCAAGAGCAGGCAGTTGTGGTCTTCGTCTATTTGAATTGTTTTCTTGAGTCGATTCATTTTGAGTAGCACCGCTATTAGGATTTCGATTTTCTAAAGATAATCGTCTAAATCCAGTCTCAATTTGCGTTTGTATAATCTTAGTCAGTTGCTGACTGAGATTTTCCAGCATTTCGGCTTGTTGTGCACCTACAGCAGCGGTGACCAAATTCCTAATCTGTTCCCGCTGTTCCTGAGGAGAGCTACTGGACATAGAAAGATTGCTTGGACACAATTTTTCAGGCTCAGCTTTTGCGCCTGGCAAAACATTAGTACTTGCCCGGTTTAAATCAAACTCTAACGCGCGTTGGGTTTGCGATCGAGTAATAATTGGGGGCGGAATAGAAGAACTAGATTGAGGTGTGAAAGAGGTCGCTGGAACTGATAACTCTTTATTGCAGACAGGACAAGTTTGGAGTGTTTTTATACTTTTCATATAGCATGATTTATGAAAATAATGACCGCACGACGATTTGCACATATATCCGGTTGAAGTAATAGCATTGCTACAAATCCCGCAATTTGGCAATGTATTCCCTAATTGAACTAAATCATCTGTACTCCGTTTAAGTGACATGTTATAAATATATAGCGATGAAAAAACAAACTAAAAATTACGGTCGATCTACAGACTATGTCAGATATGTTTTATAAATCAGGATAAGTAAGGTTATATTTATTCTCTTCAGGTAAAAAAAATTGCTTATGTATTACAAAATACAATTTCGGGAAGACTAATTTTTCTTTTAGTTTCTTTTTTTGGAGGAAGAAAACAAAAGTTTTGAATTTTATGCAATTTAATTTTCACGTTCAAACAGAAGATTTTTATTTATTTATTTTTTTATTAATACAAAAAAAATGATTCAGCGGAATCAATAATGGGTTATTAAAAGATCAAACATTTATTTTAAAAACAAAAGTAATTCAAAGATATACTTTTTAAATGAAAAAAAAAACTTCGTAATATAATTGTAATAGTTCAGAAATATACTAACCGATGAAAAACCAGTAGAATATTTTATGATGAAAAAAAATCTTTATTTCAAGATATATTGCGATAGCTCATATGTTCTGATTTCCAAACCGAAACTGTTAATAGATTTTAAAAACGAAGGTCAACATAAAGCAAAATAGACAGTCAACAAAAATGATCAATAGAAAAGGAAATGTAACGAAAAGAAGAAATTGGAAAGCTGGTACTCTTTCAGACAAATTCCAAAATAGTCATTTCCAAACTGATCATAACAGCACAAAGGGATTTAACTCTAATAATGTTAAGTTTAGCGGTCTGTGTGTAGCTTATCATATCCAAACAACAGCATTTCCGGAAAAACTTATGAACAGAATTTAGAGATAAAACAGAAGAATGAATCATCTAGTGATGGTTAACGTGAAACAAGTAGTCTCTTCATCGTTACTATTCCAATCATTTCATGTTCATTCAAAAGAAAATGTGAAAAATTATAAAAATTGTGATAGAAAAAAAAATTAAAGACAAAGATCTAGGAAAAATTAAAGAAGTTGTTATGGAGCCCCACTGTAAAACTAGAGCAAGTCAAAAGATGTTACTGTGACAGCGAATTGTGTGGGCCCCACGTTGGGCGCCAACAATAATTAACTGTAGCATGTAACCTGTTTATTTGTAGTGTACATATGTTAATTCCTGTTTGAGTTTAGTATCGTAGCATGCAACTTAGGTTCCGGCCTCCGGCTCGTCGGCAAGTGGGTAGGTTCGCGATACTGAATCTCAATAAATACCACATTAACTACAGACATAACTATTTTAAATGTGCATGCTGTTGGGTGATAGAAAATAGCAAACATACAACAGTAATAGAAATGATCACTTTAGTTGAAAACTACCCAGTCTATGCTGACCGTAAGCGTGTGTAGGTGTTAACACGCATAATCCCCGCCCTACCATGCTGTGGAATGCGTTATTAATCTGCATGATCCCAAATGTTTATTTAATCTACCTCTTACAGCTGGTTAGAAATCAGACAACACACGAAGTTTAGAATTTCATTTTTTTTTAATTCTTTTATTAATTTAAAAAAAAAACATTATCGATATTCTTAAACACAAGTTTACTTAGAAACGAATTTCCCTCAACTACCTATTCACTAACTACTTACAAAATCCATTTTGAAAATAAACCAAACACCTAGTGTAAATGACTAACGATTGGGCAAAAATCGGTTATATAAAAAAAACTGAAAGCAAGATTATATTATACATCCAGTTCGGATATATTAAATAAATGTATATCTAAATAAGGTAACAAAATTAATGTGCACGAAAAGTAAGTTATGGTTTTGCTTTTGCAATAAAAAAAAAGTTCGATGCCATTAAGTTTCATAGTACATCCGTACCATAATTGCAATATCTTTTAATATATGAATACTTTTTCGAAATAAAGTCAGCATTAACCCGACCGGAATTTACTTGATAAAAAAAAATTATAATTTTAGATTTGGTGATTATGACACAAAGGTTGTACATTCAGGGTTTTTGTTTAATATGTAACTTAACATGAAATAATATGTAATTTAACATGATATGTAAGTCCTGAAAATTAACATGAAATAAACGCCATTAACATAGCACATAATGTTAATAACAGGGCAGTATTATTAGCATTTTATTTACATCGAATGTACAATCTTTAATTTTACCAAAACTTTAATACACATACATATAGACAAAAGTAAATCACTTACATCGTTTCATACAGGACTTCGGCGAAAGATCTTTCTCCTTGTTCCTCCTGGCGATGGATTAGGCGAATATATAAAGCTGGTAAGGTTTTAAGTTTTATGTTAATTACATGACATTAGCTACTCGCCAAGGTGCACCAAATCACAGCATAGTTTAAGGATGTGAATAAAAATGGTTTATTTTTAATATTTTTTTTTACTGAATATATTTAAAGCAACATAGAAAAAATTTTTGTTTTGTTTATGTATCACATTTTTAATTTTATGTGATATTATTGACAGATCAATTAACTATTATTATTCTTTTTAATTATTTATTCTGTTTAGCTCACGTCTTCACTATATCAGGCACATTTTTGTTATATACTTGATTCTAATATGTATGAATTTAAATCGATTTTTACCCAAGAAAAATTACTGAAGTTGGTAAATCTAACTAGTTATTTTTAACTTATAATGCCACGATTAACTTCACAACTGATTTATATTTAGGGTTAAAATGGAATTTTTAGTGATAAAACTTTGAGTATATCTTTTTGTTACTAATATCTTTTTAAAATTATTTTCTTCATTTGTTCCTGATTGGTAATTTGAAACACTGTGATTATTCGTATATTTTCTGTGATGTAGGCTTAAGACATTTTACATATAGGTTAAGTAGCAAAATTTAGTTTTATATATTTATTTTTAAGCAAATTTTTTTATTTATATTTTCACTTTCTTTAGCATTACATGAACCTCTTTATAGATTGTAAGCACTTCAACTGTGATATAGGTTTAATGAAGAATTTTTTTAGGGCATTGGTTGTTTTATTTCATTCCCTATTTTTATATTATGTGTTTTGGTGTTTTTTTTTCCACTAGTTTTTTTTTCAAGGTTTTACTACGTCCTACTTTTACTGACACTACACTTTGGATTTTGTAATTGGTTTTGATTCCAATCTTTTTTTTTTTGATGTTCTTATGATCGCATTAACATGATGTTTGGAGCACGATGATGAGAATTTAATTTTGAGTGTTTTACTAGCTGACGGGTTTTTCCAAAGGGGTTCCCGTGCCCTTATGAAATGATGACACAACGATTGTTGTAAAAGTGGCCCTCGTGTTAGTTTTTTTTTAATTGGGTTTTCTCGCATGTAAAACCAAAGTGCGTAGTGATGATTTAAATCAAAATTTTTCCTCCTTTATAAAGAAACCCAAATACCCATTATTAGAAGATATTTTGAGGTTATTTTTTTGTAAAATGTTTAGAACTTACTCTTAGTTCACGTAAGACAACCAACTTATTCCATCAATCAGAAGAAAGTATTAGCAAAAGGGAGTTTCTTTTGTATTCTCGCCCTTTTTACAAATTTTGTTTACCCAAATCTCTCCAAGAACTTATATGCCTAATTCAACAAATCGAATTTTATTTTATACTTAGCTTTAAGCAAATTTATAAAATAATGCTGAAACTCACGTGTCTGCTAGGTTGATCGGCTTTGCATTTCTGTACTAACTAAAATATTGTACCGTTTCGGATGATTCGTCTGCGTTAAAGAAATATCATATCTCGTGATATTTCTGGTATATATACCCCAAGTTTTTCTGGAATTATCAGGTTATAACAGCACTTCTCGTCTTTACTAACACATTAATTTTATAAAATATCACCTGACCACTTGTTTTACAGCAACACACATTCATACGATAATTTACTACTATTATCAACCATTCGAACGTGTACTGTTTTACCCCGGGGTAGCCTACATTATGCAAAACAATCGATCGCAATTAATTGTGCAACATTTGTATTATATGTTACATACAGGGAACTATGTATGACCATTATGTTATGGTAAATTAATAAAAATATTTCTCTGGTACAAGCGCCCTACATATCCAAAGAAATTTTAATTATTTTGGCTTGAGTTCGGTTTTAATTTAGATTTTCAATTAAATTATATTTTTATTTAGAGATAAATGTACAGCATGTAGACAAATAAAATTTTTAAGAAGATTCATGGTGAATTTATATTAAACATGAATGAAAATTCACTTGCAACTCTTGAACACGTAAATATTCTACATTAGCTTCGGTCAAATCTGGTTGCCTTCAAGACTGTAAACTATTTGGGTACAAACGATCACCGAAAATTAAAATTGAGTCTATTAAATCCGAAGACCATATATGGGTAGGTTGAGTTTTTGTAGCTACGATAGATACAGCGGCGTTTGCGCTACACTGCTTACTACGAGAAATATCAGGAAATTTATTGTGCCCTTGATGAAATAAGCCTCTGAGTATACGACGATTATTACTCAAATCTTCGAAAAAATTATTCGAGTTGCTTGTTTGTTTCTGTTCTATTATGTCATTCTGTAGTACATGGCAAATTTCATTGACGCTGCAATTACAATTTGTAAAGTTTATTGTAACGTTTCTGTATAGAGGGTTATTAATAACAAGCCAATCTAATGCATCTCACAGCTTTTGAATATTTGCTGAAAAACGACGCAATCTTTCAACGGACTCCAATTGTTCACAAACAATTATTCATACAGCATTACTCATTTGCAAAGGAACCTACTCAGCTATTTCCTCAACATCCTGACCGAAAAGTACAGCCTGACCATGGAAACTATGTTGTCCAAAGCGACCGCTAAGTTTAACCATTTTAACAAATAGAATTATACTACTTAATAGGCGTATTTTAACATCGGATAATGTCCCTATTTCTGTAGGAATTTCATCTAATGACATGCCATTCCAGTGAGCTTGCGTAGGTGTTCTTCCCGTGCGAAGATAACATCATATTGAGTCATTAGTTCATTTGGTAGTTTATCGCTTGGTAAGTTATCTACTGTAACTATTTCTACTTGCTTGTGATAGCAAAGTTTTTTACATATCAAACATACTATGACAGCAAATGTATGTGTAGACTTTTCAAAATCTACCCTAAGATTACCTCTGGACTCAGCGGTAGATTCAGCATTTCTGGCAAGCCTTACCGAACGATGCTCACAACTCTCATTTAATCTAGAACAAGCCGTAGTTTCTGAATCCCTAAGAAGCCTGGACCTACGTTGCTCCTGAGTTTCATTTAAACGAGATCCAGCAGTACACTGCACATTCATGAAACGTCTTGCAGATAATTGATCAGGAGTCTCATTTAATAAAGAACCCGCCTTAGCTTCTGAATCCTTTGCAAGCCTGGAGAAATATTGGTCTGGAGTCTCGTTTAAGCGAGACTCAGTCGTTATCTGCGCATTTCTGGTACGTCTTATATTTCTTTGCTTACTAGTCTCATTTAGTAAAGATCGCACCATAGCTTCTGCATCCTTTTGAATCCTGTAGGAATGTTTTTCTGCAGGTTCATTTAAACGGTACTTACCAGTACACATGTTTGCTCCGAAGTCTCATTTATTAGAAACTGAGCCTTAGCTTCTGCATCTCTGGCGACCGTGGAAGAACGTTCTTCCAGTCTCATTTAAACGAGACTCAGCAGTGCACTGCGCATTTCTGAAGCGTCTTACAGTTTTTTGCTCAATAGTCTCATTTAAAATACACCGAGCCGAAGCTACTGCATCGTCATCGAGCCTGGAAGATCGTTCTGGTGGAGTTTCATTGTATCGTGAAATCTTAGAATATCTGGTATTTTGGCTTTGTCGTAAACTTCTGTCAATACTTGTCTCTTTTGACCTCTTCAAAGTCTTCGCCGCTGCAACTCTCTCTAACCGACGCTCCTTGTTTTCAAAACTTTCTTTTCAGCGCAATTCAGATATTCGACTAACTTCTCACATAAAAAACTGGTACATTTCAGGGGTGTTTTCCTCACCTTATACGTCTTTGCGCCATTTAGCAATATATTTTGATTTTTGGGTTTTACACCCCAGCCCCATTCTAAAGTCGTTGAATGATTATAAGTACCATCTAAACAAAAATGGCACAATACTCACCCTTAATAATAAATTTATTTCATTTATATATATTATTCTAATGAACATGTTCGTTTAATTTTCAAGTTTTTAAAAAACGAATAAACCGAATTTTTATATAATCAGAGATGACAATAGGCCTGATTGTATAAGGCGTAGGCGTAAACGCCTAAGTCGTTTTTTGTAGTAGATTAAAGAACACGGGTTGTGTGTTACTTTAATCTATTACAAAAAACGACATAGGCGTTTACGCCAACGCCTTACACAATCAAATATTAAAAGGCTGTTCACACTATATATATCATAAGTAGTAGCAACGTAAAATGTTTGCGTAGAAATACACGATTGGTATCGTATAAAGCGTAGACAGTAAAAATAATATTTAATGAAACTATCCGGCATTGATACAAAACGGAAGAAGTGTTATTTATCGTTTTGATTTTTGACATTTTTTAATTTCCGTAATCGAAATATGTACGACGCTAAAGGATTTTCCTTATAACTATTAAATGTTCTAAGTACATTTCTGGTTGAAGAATCGATCATTGCTGATCGAGTTAATATTTGCGATTCTATTACTCCAATAATATTAGTGAAACATAGGGTTATTAAAATTTTGATACAGCGTCAACTGCATCGGGGGTTTTTTAAATTTTTAATTTTTCTTATTTATTTCTATTAAATAAAGTTCATCAATTCATAAAACAAATAAAGTATTTACATAACTGTATTAATTGATATTTGTTGGTGTATCAACTAATGATATTATCTTTTTTATAGCGAGGTTGAGGGGTAGGGAGAGACTACTTCGTCTCGATCTATAACTGAGATCTTTTTAAATTAAAGAATTATACACAATTGCTTTTCGTTAGATAATTCACAAAAGCTTTTTATGTTTATTGGGATAAGTTTAAATTTTAAGTATTTAGGGTTAAGTATATAAGTATGTAGACTAATATACATTAAGTAGGGTAAAATATAAGCTATTTTTAATGACTTTAATTAAGTTCTTCTTTACAGCTTGGCGGCTAAAATGTAAGTAAGTTTGATGTTTTTATGTATTCAATGCAAAACGCATCGGTTTCTACTTTTATGTAAACTCGAATGCAAATTATTGGAATACGACATGTACGTATGTACTAAATTTAGTGTTAGCAATTAGTTTTATATATAAACCAGGGTAAATATACATCAGGGATAATGCAGTTTCTAAACATTTAAGTTTCATCAAAAGGTACAAATTCAATAATCGCTACAAATTCAAATTCAATAATTAAGATACTTTAAAATATGTATATTTTGCTAAGATTGTTCAAACATTGTTTGGAGATGGCGCCGGCTATAAATTAAGAAATTAGTGACGCCTTGTCAGTGGAGGACAGCACATTTGCGAGGGATTGAATTGCTTGGATAATTATCTGAGTATTTGATGTTGTTGACAATCCAGGCGTTGTATGTGTTGAAGATGTTGTGAATGTTGTTGACAATCCAGGCGTTGGATGTGTTGGAGGTGTTGTATACGATTGCTTTTGTGATTCATTCGAGCGTTGTCGCTGACGTAGTTCACTCGTTGTAATAGTTTTCTTCTTTGGTGTAGATTTTTTAAAACGATGAGACCTGGAATACAATAAGGTATGGTGGAACCTGTCGCACCGCTTACATGTTTCCATAGAAGTGCATGATCTTAAGTCATGGCTCCGTGCAAAACAATTGACGCAATATTTGTATTTTTCTACTGTTTTTTCACGCATTTTGACGCTCATTTTTAAGAATTGTTTGCACAAGCGCAATGCATTGAATTTCTTGCATACCATACACTTATAAATTTCTGCATCTTGACGTGGCGAACGGCTACGCTGGCGGTGATGGTAAGGACCGTTATTTGGTTTGTATGCCATTGTTCGGTTGTTCCTAAAGTAAAGATAATTTGTAAAGATTAATAGAAAAGCGCTTCTTAACAAGAGAGCTTTAAGGCAAATAGAAAAAATATTTATTTTAATACAGATAAAGTTGTCATGAGTTAGTGATGTTAGAGTAAATTGTGTTATAAAGTTTCATCATTTAAAAGAGGTAAATAGCATAATTTCACTATGGGTCGAGTAATGACACCTGGGTACGTCTTTTCGATTCTTCCCAAGCGCCACTCGTGAGGTGATTGTAAATCGTCGATGACGACTACGAGATCACCTACCTTGAGATTTGGAGCAGAGTTTTTCCATTTGTAACGCTTATGAAGGGATTTCAGATAATCCTCCGATAATGCTGAAATGGGACGAGAGTTGAGAATTCCTTCAATTCGAGCTAAAATGGTACTGAATTCTTCAAAGTTATACTTCTGGGCACCTGCTATGCATTTTAAATGGTACTTAAAACTTTTTACCGCGGCTTTCCATAAACCGCCAATATGTGGTGCGTGTGGCGGGATAAATTTCCACTCAAAACCGTATGCCAGGTGTTTTTGGGATATATCTTTCGCTGCATTTCGTACAAATGCATTAAATTCACGTTCCAGAGTTCGACTAGTACCTAAGAAGTTTCTACCATTATCAGATATTACCCTATGGGGTAGCCCCCGCCTCCCGACAAATCGGGCGAATGCAGCTTGGAAGGCTAGTGACGTTAAGTCAGAGCAAAGCTCTAAATGAATGGCTTTTGTGCTAAAGCATTCAAAAACACTTACATATGCCTTGTCATATGTAGCCTTTCGTAAGGATGACAGTTTCAATTCAAAAGGTCCTGCAAAGTCGACTCCAGTTGTCTGAAAGGGCAGCGACAAACTGCATCTTTCTGGGGGCAGTGGTGTCAGTATTTGAGAGCTTGCTTGCTTTTTGTATATTATGCAAGGCTTACAGTGAAGTACTATGTTTTTTACCCTGGGTTTAAGCCTAAAAACGTAAAATTCTGTCTGCAGCATTCTGCACATTTGGCTGCAGTCTGCATGTGCGAGAAACTTGTGAAGATGAGCTAGATAAAACTAACAAAATCTTGAGTTACCGGGTAATTATATAGGGTAACGTTCGTTATATGGTAGATAAGATTGGGATAACCGGCCATTTACTCTCAATACTGAACAAGAATCGATAAATGGATTTAAGGTCTTTAATGAGCTTTTGTTGGATAAATTTTGAGCATTAGATAAACTTTGATATTCTTCTTGATAAAAAGTTTTTTGAGCTTGAGCAATGAGCCGAAATTTTACAAAGTTTATTTCGCTTTGAGTTAAGTCGCCTGAGATTTCGTCGACAGTTTGCCTGATATTTCTGACGCATTTGTTGAAAAATCTGAAAAAATAACAAATGACACGAAGTACTCTGGTATATGATGAAAAAGTATTTAAGAGGTTATTTTCTTCAACTTGCGTATGCAGGGAATGGGTTTCAATAGCGATCTTAATTGTTTTCAGGGGATTTCGATTCGGCCATTCAGATGAGGGCTTGTGTAAGTAACCATGATGGTCCGTGCCACCAAAGAGAATTTTGGGCGAGATCTTGAGGCTTACAGCCTCGTGTTCCAAGATCCGCTGGGTTGTCGTGAGTTGGTACATGTCGCCATATTGCATTCGGTGTTAAGAGGTGAATTTGCGAAATTCTATTGGCAACATATCGCACCCTAAATACAAAAGGGTCACAACTCAAAATTTTCCAAAACTGACTTTTTTCCATAAATTAATTCAGAGTACACATCTCTAACTACTGCAAAAATTTCTTTCACATCACTATCTTCTTTAACTGGAAAAAACAATTATGTCTATTTTTATGTTAGTGTGTTGCTTCTGCACGATGAACTAAAGAGAATTATTTTGAGTTGCGTTAATGTGCTCAAGAGCAACTGATTACTTTTATTACACATAAAGAGTTTTATTTTCAGTTCTGCCTCTATTACTGTAAGAAGTGATAAATTTCGTGGTATATTATTTTGCATTGTGCTTCTTTAGTTGGAAAAAGTGAGTTCAATTATCAGTTGAAGAGGCACAACCTGAGATAATATCACTAGTTACTCGAAAAAATTTCAGTTAAAGAGTGATAAATCAAAATTTTATTTTATTTTCGCAAACATAATATAAAATTTAAAAAAGTATAGCAGAAGCTTCTTCAATATTGAATTTTTTCATAATGGAACAATATTTTCTTTAAATCTTACAATCATTTTTACATAAACAGTTTTTTGTCTCTCCTGAAAATTTTAGTATTTTGAGTTGTGACCCTTTTGTATTTAGGGTGCGACATATTAGCATTTAAGTCAAAAGTTCATCAAATTTATACCAACTAACTAAATAAGGTTGTACTTAGTTATCAAGATGATAAAAGACAAATACAATGTGATGGTATCAATACATTAGCATTGTAAAATTATCGAATTGAGGAAACAAATCCAGAATATGAACTGGATATGTTGCTAATGGAAATTGATAAGCTTCAAGAAGAAAGATGAGTTTTCTACTTAAATGTAATTTGTTTCTGTTTATATGTAAATATTTAGTTATTAATGTTTAGTTATTAATGTTTAGTTACTAAGAAAATTGGGTTTGTTATAAAAACAAAATAAAAAAAATATAATAATAATGAAAAAAGAAAAAAATTAAATAATAATAAAAAAAAATCTTATTAATATCAAAAAAAATATTCAATCTTTGTTTTATTTCCTTGTTCAGCCCTGATATCATCAATTTGAAAAAAACGCTGACGTTGACTGTGCATACACGTCTTGCTGCTAGCAGAGAAAACAATTTTTGTTGGATCAAAACAATTCTTGTCTTGTTTTTTGCTTACTTGCAAATTTTTCTGTTTATAAGTTTAACTGTACTCTTAGATCCTGCATAATCTTGATTTGAATTGTGTATTTCTTGAATTTGAATTTCACAACATTATGAAATTATATTAAGTTTCTTTCTTTCGACATTTACAAAGTCAAAAAAGTTTTGATAATCTGATAAGTTATTCAATCAATTTTTAACTCACAAATTTCTTTTATATTCCTAAGGAAAAGATGATTCTTAATTATCCTTTAGAAAAAATAATACAAGACAATGAATATTTTATTTTTTATTTATTAAATTTAATTATAATGGTTGAAACATTGTATAATAAGATTTCATAAGTTTTCTAATATAGCTTTCCGTAGAAAGTATATCGAGCACCTACATGTATCAGGTCCTTCCTCACAATTCGGATCATACCAGGGACAGCATTTAAAATGTCCCCCTGTGTTGTCCTCATCTTCTATAACATCAAATTCATCATTCTCGTCCAGCATATTTTGAAAAGATATGATCGTACAGTCTAAACTTATCAAAATCCGATATAAATTTATTAAGAATCCTTCTTATTTGACTCATTTTTGTTAATATTCCGTATTAATTTTGTTGCTGCTTACTTTTTCAAAGGATTCGTCGATACTGATAATTTTTTCCTAAATATTTAGTTACAAAGTGAATAAAATTCAATATTATTTTTTCCTCCTCTTATATCCTTCTCAATTTTCCAATAATCCTTCTAGAATAGAGGGTATAGAATATACATATTTCTCTTTCCAACTCATTTTCAAAGAGACTATTAAAAAATTAAAAGCAGGAACATTCATATTAATTATCCCTATATATTTATATATTTATCCGTATTGTTTAATTCAGTAAATGAAGAGGGTTAAACTATTTTGTTTAACCTGTTTGGGTTATCTTCAAGGCGATTCACCAGGAAGATTTTTTGATGCAACCCAAGCACTTGAAACTTGGTTGCGTGGAGATGGTTAAATCACTTTTGGTAAAACAACTTTGTTTCTTTGCAAAAATGTAATTGAACAATGTTTTATTTAACTTTCTTTCTTATATACTAACTTATTGATATGTCATTAAAATTTTCTACTATTAATTGTATTGCTTAATAAAATTGAGGTCATAAAATTTTGCTTTATTAAGCGTATTGCTTAAGTACAAGTTCATTGTACAAAAAACAACCATTTATGCATGATTGCAATTTTGCAATTATTTATGATATTGCAATTATTTTGATATTCTTATGCAGAGTAATTATAAACAGTGTCTTATTTCTTTTGTTTAATTTTGAAGTGCAATGAAGGGTTCAAAATAATAATAAGTTTGTTTAATTGTGAGGTGCAATGAACTACAGGAGAAGTGAAGTTTTAAAATATAGGTCAGTGTTTTTTTCTTTTTGTGAAAGTATGAACATGCACCCCCCGTTGAGGCTATGCTCAACAATTAACTACAATTATGTCATTAATAAAGTGCTTACTACTTGGATTTACAGTTGAATAACTATTATTTGTTTTTACAATTTGGTTATGATAAAGGCAATGACTTTATAGTTATGCAAAACTAAGTAAAATATAAAACATATGTAATAAAACTATTAAAGTTATTATTATGTTTTCAAACATGTACGCTGAACTTCTGTCGTGGAGCTGGTGAAGGTGTTGTTGCTTCTATTTTTCCAGAAACTGTCCATCCAAGCACAGTATTCTGGAGGGTTGGTAGTTGTGGAGATAATTCGATTTGTCCAACTGAAAGTAGTTGAAGAAAGTGTTCAGCGCCCAAAAAAATGTCGATTTTGTCCGGTCGGTTGAAATGTGGATCAGCTAGTACCAAGTTTTTGGGTAATGGCCAGTCATTTATATTGATGAATTGTGTCGGCTGGGGAGAAATAATACGCGGAAGGACAAATGCTTCGAGTTGTGTTGTAAATCCATTAATTCTAGAATGCAGTGCTATGTTAACTCGGTGCTGTGTTTTAGTGGTGGTGCTGCCGATTCCACTAATGTTTGCCGATGACAGCTGCATTGGGATACCAAGTCGTTTGACTAGACGCTCGGTGATACAGTTTACCTGGGATCCTGAGTCAAGTAATGCGCGGCATTCAATTTCTGATGAATCAGTTTTGAGTTTAACTACTGCAGTGCCAAGGATCACAGCTGATGACGACTGTTGACTTGCTGTGGTTAAAGAAGTAGCTTTTGATTTAGTTGAGCACCCTGGTGTTGCAGGATAAGTCGTAGCTTCTACAATGGTTGTTGCAGAGGATGATGCTGCCTGTGGTTTTTCTTCATTTAATTGTTTTGACGGGTAGTTCTTGTTTTCTAGATGCAATAGCGAGTTATGTTTCTTATTGCATTTCGTGCAACCCCTTGAGGTACATTGTTTTGAAGAATGACTAGATTTCAGACAATTTACACATGATTTTTGTTTTTGGATGAAATTTAAGCGCTCGTATGGCTCGAGTTGTTGAAATCGTTGTCAACGATATAGCTGATGAGGACCTATTTTACAAAGCACGCACGAAGGCTCAATTGATTTAGATGGTGCAGCTGTTGCACATACCTTCGAAGATGGCTTTTCTTTTTGGCCCATTGCCTCCATTGATTGAAATCGAGTTTCCAGAAAAGCTAGGAAGTGTTTGATTTTCTCTAGCTGTTTTGGATTTGTGATTGATCTTTCATATTGGTTATGAGTGTTTCGATCCAGTTTCTTTACGAGGAGGTGCAATAGAATGGGGTCCCAGGACGTAGTGTCGATTCCAAGATTTTGCAATGCATGCAGACATTCCTGAGTTGTGTCATGCAGTTGCTTGATTGATGCAATTGTTGGTCCGACTGCAGGTTGTTCGATCAGCTGCTGTATTAATGATGCGACCAAAATTCGTCTATTATCGTATCGCTCTTTTAGCATTTCCCAGGCTGTCTCATAATTTTCTGCAGTCGCTGAAAGGTGACTTATGAGCCTTTCAGCTTCACCTGCTACATCAGCCTTCAGGTACCACATTTTTTGGACCGCAGGAATCTGCTGATTGCCTACAAGTTGCAGAAATAAGTCATAGAAGGTCCTCCATTTGAGGTAGTCACCGTCAAACCTAGGAATTGTTATCTTAGGCAGGGGTACTCCAATAGGCTGATCATATGGAGTCGGTGGATCGGGAGCCACTTGGGAAGCCTTCTTAAAATTTTCAAATATCCTTGCTTCTAAGGTAGTGTATGCAGTCATGTTGTATCCTTCTTGAACCGGATCATGACTGGTTTCCCATATGGTGAAATGTAGGTTCTGGATTTGGTCCCATAATTTTTCTTTCAGCTTCATATTCTCGGCTGTCGGATCCATTGTGAGCAATCGCTCTAGAGACCCCATCATTACACCTTGCCTTCTTATTAAAGCGATAGTTGCAGATGTCTTACATCCTACCTCACCAGCGGGTTTAATTATTGGTGTGGGTTTGTCGGTGATTGGTTGTTGAACTGCCTCCCCTGTAGATGATTTCATCAGAGCTGTCTCAAAAATATCCTTGTATTTGTCGACAAGCTGTGAGATGTTTTTGTAGTAATCTTTAGCAAAGTAATCGAGGTCTAACGGAATTTGATCGAGGCAACGAATTTTGCTGTCCGTGGTCTCAAATTCCGACCAAGCGCTATCTAGCCTTTTGAGTCGTTCCTCATAGTAAACAACAGTTTTCCTGATAGCTGAGTCCTTTTTAAAATTGCGGACTATAGTTTCGATTAAGTCACCTGCTGCCAGCTGTGATTCTATCAGCTTGTTGAGAGTATCCATATTTGGTTTCTCAGGAGTAACGATTTGAGTTGTTGAGTCTTCTAGCTGCCTGAAGGGGAATGCTCCAGTGTAGAAATTTGTTGATAAATATTGATCCTAGCTGCCTGAAGAGAATGTTCCAGTGTAGGAAGTTTTACGATGTATGTCAATCCTAGCTGCCTGAGAGGAGTGATTTCAGTGTAGGCAACTTCAAAGACGAATATTGATCCTGTGTCTATCCCGTCGGGGTCACCAATGTTTAATTCAGTAAATGAATAGGGTTAAACTATTTTGTTTAACCTGTTTGGGTTACCTTCAAGGCGATTCACCAGGACGATTTATTGATGCAACTCAAGCACTTGAAACTTGGTTGCGTGGAGATGGTTAAATCACTTTTGGTAAAACAACTTTGTTTCTTTGCAAAAATGTAATTGAACAATGTTTTATTTAACTTTCTTTCTTATATACTAACTTATTGATATGTCATTAAAATTTTCTACTATTAATTGTATTGCTTAATAAAATTGAGGTCATAAAATTTTGCTTTATTAAGCGTATTGCTTAAGTACAAGTTGATTGTACAAAAAACAACCATTTAAGCATGATTGCAAGTTTGCAATTATTTATGATATTGCAATTATTTTGATATTATTATGCAGAGTAATTATAAACAGTGTCTTATTTCTTTTGTCTTTTTGTGAAAGTATGAACACCTATCTCTCTAGCACTATTTCTCCACATATACATACATATTAACCTTCTCACAATAAATATTTTCGGTTAGGCTTATTGGACTCATCATCGCTACTTTCAAGATCAATTTCAATTAAAGATTCAAAGTGACAAGATCTATTGAAAAAATGAGCTCCTCAAAAAATTTAATAACAAAATTTAATTCTCTAAACAACAAAAGTTTAATTCACATAAAGGATCTAGATGTAGCTGCTAAATATCCTGTTCAAAATATAACACGGGTAACAACAAAATATCGACCAACACTAAGAGTTGACATGGAAAAATATATAATGTTTCTACATAAAAGATATAATACTCTGACAGATGATGAAATTAAGGATCTCTCGAGTGGAATATTTCAACTACGCAGAGATTATAAATAAATAAAAATGCATTAAAGAGTTTTGTGAATATATATATATATATATATATATATATATATATATATATATATATATATATATATATATATATATATATATATATATATATATATATATATATATATATATATATATATATATATATATATATATATATATATATATATATATATATATATATATATATATATATATATATATATATATATATATATATATATATATATATATATATATATATATATATATATATATATATATATATATATATATATATATATATATATATATATATATATATATATATATATATATATATATATATATATATATATATATATATATATATATATATATATATATATATATATATATATATATATATATATATATATATATATATATATATATATATATATATATATATATATATACATTTGTCACAAAATATCATGATCAGTTGTGTTTCCACGTCTGTACTATCATATATACAGGCCAGTTTTCAAGAAAAATAGGCAGTTATGCATATCACAAGCTGTCTCTCTTTTTTTAAAGCATAAAATTAAATGTCACGTTGTCGCAAAATACTATTTCCGTTTTCATTACCAAAAATCTTGTGCATTCTTATTCAACCTCCAGACATATTAAGAAGGTATTTTCCATATCTCAAATAAATCCTGTTCAGATTAAAGTCCTAATATTCTTTGTTTTATTTCATTTTCTTTCAAATTTCCTATTGGGATTTCTTGGAATTTCTGAGCAAACAAAATAAGAAAACCTTATTTTGTTTTATAGGATCGGACCGTTATTACATTGTTCCAACTTCCTCTCCAGCATTCCAGCATCTCGTCAATTGATATAATCATTAGGTCCCATCGAGCCGGATTGGAAGAAGAATATAATAAAAGCTCTCTGAGATTTCACTGCAACTGAATTCGCATTTGGAGACATACGTACAAACACTTGAATAAATATTTACTCTCCATATACATACTTCACTAACAAGGTACGTTTGATATTTTGCTCTTATTTAGCCTAAACCAGTAAATAAGTGCATTTCATGTGGTTTGGTTCAATTAATTTTCTATTGCGTACATCGTGTTAATTTACATAAATTAATTCCTAAAACTAAATCAAATAAATAACTTAAAAATAATTAAAAGAAGTAAATTCAACAAGAATTGAATATTAATAAGTTTGAGGAAGAAAAATCGGAAAAGGTGTGGTTCATACAAAAAAAAATGAAGATTACGATAAAAGAAGCACAAATCTAAAACTAAAGATGTAAGCAAGTGAGCCCTGCCAGCCGACATGAGGATATATTAAGTAAGTCATATTACTTTGCTTTTCGAAGGAGAAAAAAAGGTTAAGTGCATTAAAATTGAAAAAAAACAGTAAAAGATAAAATTAATTTGTGCGCGTTCCCAGTATTTTGCCTTGCATTCGTGGTGTAGGGTATTCTTCGTAGTTTTCGCGCCATTTTTGTATTCATCAATAATGTATGCATGGTTAAATCATTTCTTCCAATATATGCCGTGATTTCCCCTTTTTTCAGTTACATATTTCTCTAAAACCTTTTCTTATTTTTTTAATTTTTTTTGTTTGATTTTGTTTCTCCAAACTCAGCTATCTATCCTGCGGCTTCCTCTTTTTACATATATCATGTTAATTGCAAACTCTTTGATTGGACTTCTTGCAGTATTTGCTCTTATTATTTTCATTCTTTTTAACATGTTTAAAGATATTGTGATTTAAACATTATTCTTTCTATGTAACTATGTATCAATATTATGAAAATCAAAATAAATTAATTGTTTTTCACATAAATCATAAGGATAGTCTTCGTTATCTACGTACATAAATATATTGGTTCATATCAAAATAACAGATTTTCTTTGATTAAAATGAAAAGCGAAAAGTAAAAAACCATTTGTTTTTTATATAATTTATATATAATTATTTTCCTAATTGACACTAGCTTTTATATTGAAAGTGCTAGACTTGCGTAAAAGTTTATTTGGTCCTATCACAATATATACATATTCATATATTAATTTAATTTCCCAAAATAATTGATTGCTGCTAGTCCGAGGAATCGACCTACTATTTTACTGCAATTCCAAAAAAAAACAATTTCAGCTCCAGTGAATGCAAGTTCAACGACCTGTTCCAACAAGTTTTGCTAACATCAGCTGCAAATTTTTTCCCAGTTCTTTAAACGAATGCAAACATTTATTTGCAGAAAAGTGAAAGTGTGAATTTTTTTGTCTTTTGTTAAGTTTGTAGTTAATTCCAACAATATAAACGGTTGGTTTGCTACCCGTAGAGTTGTTTTTTCAGTTCAAGGTTTTAAATAAATTAATTAATTTAATAAACAAATTAATTAATTTTTAAAAGGGCAATTAAATTCAAGAGGTGTGGAGTTTTCGCTTCGTTGTTTTCAAAGGAATCGTTTTTATTTTTGTTGGCATTTCTGGAATCACTAGAATAATCCTAGTTGTTTCCCCTGGTGATTTCCAATTGTGAACATGTCTCTAGAGCAGTTTATTTTCACGGCTGACACTTTTGTCTTGTTCGAGAGAGGTCTTCAAGAAAACGAATATCCTGTGTCTACACTGTATGCTATCGAGGTCCACCGGAATGAGCTAAGGTCAGAATGGGGACGTCTTAAGACACTGTATGCAAACGTTTTAAGTGAAGCGAAGAATGACGAAGAGTCAGTAATTGAAACGAGGGGTTGTAAGAAAATGACGACGAGTGACTTAGAGTCATATCAAATGAAGTACAAAACTACGTACACTGTTTACTGCAATTGTTTGGCGAGGTTATCCGAAATTACTGACGGGATCAAAAAGTCAGTAACTTCTTCTACTAGCGAAAATACAGGGAGTTCAAACTTTTCCGAAGGACGTAGTCTTCACTTGCCTCCAATTGAAATTGAACCGTTCCATGGTGACTACGCATCGTGGCCTACATTTCGTGACGTTTTCACCGCTGTAGTTGCTAACTCTAAAGCCAGCAATGTAGAAAAATTGTTCTATCTGACGCAAAAGACAAAGGGTGAGGCACGAGAAATAGTCAAGAAAAGTCCACTCACGAATCAAGGCTTTGACTTAGCGTCGAAAGAGTTATGCTTACGGTTCGAGAATCGAAGAGTTTTAGTTAATGGCCAGTTAAAGACGCTTTTCAATCTTCCAACCATTGCATCGGAAACCGGGAAATCATTGAAACAACTTCAAAGAGATATCAATTCCTGTATATCTTCTCTGAAGCTCTATGAGGTCGCCGATGAAAGCTGGGATCCAATATTTGTATTCATTTGCACGAACCATCAACCAGAAACTACATTGACCTTATGGGAACAAGGATTAAAGGATAAAACCGCTATTCCTAAATGGTCTGAGTTGGATAAGTTCCTGACCAACCACTATGGGACCTTGGAATCTGTATCTGAAATTCGTAGTTCTGGTAGCAACAAAGAAAGTAGTTCCAAATCAAGAAGTGGTTTAAGTTCCAATGAGAAACTAAATAGCTACCCTGCTGTTTCCAAAGTGCCAATTATGTCCAAAAGAAAATCATACCATACGAAAATGCCCGAAATTCTTGAATATTGATTGCGATCAGAGACTGAATGAGATTAAAAGGGAGGGCTTGTGCTTGAATTGTTTTTCCAAAGCTCATAACATAAAAGGTTGTAATAGCAAGCACAGCTGTTTCAAATGCAGCAAAAGACACAATACTCTTCTTCATAAGGAAACTACTAAATCCAATAATTCTGTTCCTACCCCTAGCACAAGCAAAGTCTTGAGTCTTAATCCTAATTCAATGCCCTTTACTCGATCCAGTCCTAGTAGCCTACAGTCCACTAATTCTTTAAATTCTGGCGTAGTTCAGTCCTGTTTCGCAGCCAATTCTAGGGAAGTTCTTTTAGGAACAGCCATCGTAAACATTATAAATAGAGGCGTGAAGTATCGAGCAAGAGCGCTGAGCTGAGCGTTTATTCCATTTACTTAAACTTCCATTCCAACGAACAAATGCTCAAATTTCCGGCTTGAATAATTCAGTTTCTGCTAAAGTTCAGCGGAAATGCTCATTCGTGTTAGGTACTGAATTAAATGACAGCGTTGAGATTTCAGTAACAGCACTTGTGGTTCCACAGCTCTTCAAATCTTCCATCTCACACTATTCCCAGCAGTTCATTTGCTAGTCTTCCTGAAATGAGACTGGCTGATCCCAATTTTCATTGTGGTGACATATTTCCATCCATTATATGCTCCGGGGTTAGACAAAAGGTGTGTGATTCACTAGTTGCTCAGGAGACCATATTTGGGTGGATTCTACCTGGTCCCATATCTCATAACTCTTCTTCACCCACCAATATAATTTCATATTTCTGTGAAATTTCTGTAGATAAAGAAATTTCTCGTTTTTGGGAGGTGGAGAATCTTCCGAAGAAGAACATAATGTCTTCTTCTGATCAAGCGTGTGAGGACTTATATATTCGAACTACAAGAAGAAATGCTGATGGTCGTTATATAGTATCGTTTCCTATCAAAGAAGGTTTCCCCGATTCTTTGAATATTGGTAATTCAAGGTCCAGTGCAATAGCTCAATTTTTCCGCAACGAAGCCAGACTAATTAAAAGTCCTGGATTGAAACTTGAGTATGACAGAGTTGTTAACGAATATGAGGAACTTGGTCATATGATCAGAGTTAAGCCTCCTGATAATTTTCAAAATTCTACTTTTTATTATCTACCACATCATGCGGTCATTAATCCTGATAGTGTGAGTACCAGAGTCTGTGTCGTATTTAATGCATCTTCTACATCGTCAAACAATTTAAGTTTAAATTCGTTGTTGCACACAGGCCCAATTTTGCAAAACGATTTAATGCTACTAATTCTAAAATGGCGATTCTTTCGTTACGTATATAATGCAGATATTCAGAAGATGTATCGACAGATTTTAGTTGATACTGATCATACCCCATATCAAAGAATTATTTTCAGGGATGATCCAAATGGCCCTCTTAAAGATTACGAACTAAAAACGGTCACCTTTGGAGTAAATTGTACTCCGTATTTGGCAATTCGCACTTTGTTTCAACTAGCTGATGATGTTCAATCCATGTACCCCCTAGCTAGTTATATCCTTCGGAAATCTATGTACGTTGACGATGTGTTGGCGGGAGCCCATTCAAAGGCTGAGTCACATAAATCTAAAAACGAGCTAGTCCTAGCTCTTCAATCAGCCGGTTTTTCATTGCGGAAGTGGACCTCTAATTGCAGGGATATATTAGCTGACATCCCACAAGACCACTTGCTGCATGAAAACTTCTTGAAATTTGAAGCTGACAGTTCAACCAAAATATTAGGCGTTCGTTGGAACGCATGCGCAGATGAGTTTTTCTTTGTCGCAAGCCAAATTCAGACTTCGGCAAACTACACAAAAAGGAAAGTTCTATCAAAAATAGCCAAATTGTTCGATCCTGCCGGTTGGTTAGCTCCCTGCATTATATTGGCTAAAATTATAATGCAAAAGATATGGATGGATGGAACTGGATGGGATGAAGTTCTTCTCCCTGAGACTCTTGTTCAATGGAAGTTATTCGAAACAGGTTATCCTGCTAAAAAATCCATGCGTATTCCTCGATGGATTAATTATACTCCTGAAACTGATGTCCAATTCCATGGATTCTGTGATGCTTCGGAAAAGGCATATGCAGCAGCTTTGTATATTCGAATTTCCGCAAACCATTCTATACACACGCATTTAATATCATCCAAAACTAAAGTAGCTCCCATTAAGACATTGTCCATTCCGAGACTGGAGCTATGTGGAGCTGTACTTTTGGCGAAAATGCTTGAGAGCCTGCTGCCTAGACTGGACACAGAGAAATACGCAACATTCTGTTGGACGGATTCTACGATAGTACTCTCCTGGCTGGCTAAGCCACCTTGTAATTGGCTGACCTTTGTGGCGAACAGAGTCTCAAAAATTACACAAATTACAGAATTTTCCCGGTGGAGTCATGTGAATTCTGACCACAATCCAGCAGATTTGGCAAGCCGAGGTCTCTTTCCAGAAAATCTAACAAACAATGACCTGTGGTGGTTCGGTCCCAAGTGGCTGAAGAATTCACCGACTACATGGCCAACATGTGATTTATCCAATCTTATTAATACCGACATGGAAGCCAAACCATTGCGAGTCCACTTCTCATACTTTTCAAATTCCGAAGATTTACTTGAACGATTTTCCTCCTTTCCTAAGGCAATGCGTGTAATGGCGTATGTTTACAGATTCTTTTACAGAACGAATTCAAAATTTCGCTCATCGTTCCACAAGGACTCAATTCAAATTTCTAGTTCCGAAATCCTTGCTGTTCGTGACCGAATGAAATCAGTGTGCCAAAAAGTATCATATCCAAATGAATATAAAGCCCTGTCTTCTAAAAAGGAAATTTCCAAATCCAGTAACATTATGAAGTTAAATCCGTTCATGAATCCAGAGGGTATAATACGTTCTTGTGGTAGATTGGAATTATCTCCCGGACTTTCATATAATGAAAGACATCCGATAATTGTTCCTTATAATTGTCAATATTCCCGGCTTTTAATAAAATTCATTCATGATATTAGTCTCCATGGTGGTAATCAGCTAGTTTTGAGGCTACTACGAATGCAGTATTGGATTCCTAAGGCCAAAAACCTGATTAAATCTATCAGCAGCAAATGCAAACCATGCTTAATCTATAAGAAACGATGTCAAAAACAAGTCATGGCTGCGTTACCGCCTGAACGTTGCGATATTTCTCGTCCATTCACACATACAGGGATTGATTTCGCAGGTCCCTTTGATGTAAAAAGTTACTCAGGGCGAGCCTGTAGGATCACCAAAGGATACGTTTGTGTATTTGTATGCTTCTCTACCAAAGCCATACACTTAGAAGCTACTTCGGACCTTTCTACTCCTGCTTTCCTAGCCGCTTTTAGTCGATTTGTGGATGTCCATTGCATTTATACTCTGACAATGAGACTACGTTTGTCGGCGCTTCCAAAGTCATAGCAAAGGAATTCATTCAGACCACGAGGGAACGGATTACCGCCTGTTATGCCCACCACAATATCCACTGGCATTTCATTCCCGCAGGTGCGCCACATATGGGTGGGCTATGGGAGGCGGGAGTAAAAAGCTTTAAAGCGCATTTCCGGAAAACTACAGGGTGTCAAAAATACACTCATGAAGAGTTGTCAATATTATTGTCGAAAATTGAGGCATGTCTAAGCTCTCGACCAATATCACCCTTGTCCACTGATCCTACTGATATTTGTGCTTAGACTCCAGGCAATTTCCTCATCGGGTGACCAATTTTATCTCCCGTCGATCCGCAGACCAATGAGTCCCTATCTACAGCTAATCGATGGCAAAGATTAAAACTTATCCATCAAAACTTTTGTCAGCGATGGAAAAACGAATATCTAAAGGAACTCCATAAACGCCTAAAATGGCAAAAGCCAGAGACTAATGTTAAAGAAGGCGATCTTGTGGTGATAAGAGAAGAAAATCTCCCACCGAATTCATGGAGGCTTGGCAGGGTCCAAAGGGTTTACACTGGCACGGATAATGGTGTACGTGTGGCAGACGTCTTGACACAACGAGGTGTAATAACACGGCCTATAGTCAAACTTATTATTCTTTTGACACCGCCTTAAGTTTCGATTTTCCTCTTCATTATTCTCCATCTATTATTAGTTTCTTTTTTTCCAGACCACCATGCCTAAAATCTCCTCTCATTCCTCGAAATCTAAAGAGTCCGAAAGGCTATTACCTAAAAAATATAACGCTTTTCCCTGCCGAATCTGCAAAGGTGCTCATTCATTGAGAACCTGTCGTCAGTTCTTGGAATTGAACATAAGCGACCGTATACGTGCTGTTCGAAAAAATAAATACTGCATAAATTGTCTTGCACATGATCATTCGAAAGGAACTTGCTTTTCCAAGCATGGTTGCAAAAACTGCAAAAAGTTTCACCACACGTTGCTTCATGTACAACCAAGATTAAAAAATGATATTCTATCCAAGCGATCTCGTGCAAGATCTAGCAGCCCTGAAGCTTCCACGTCCAAGAAAAGCAGTACCGATTTGTGCAAAAGGCCAAACACCACCGAAGAAAAAATCAAAAAAATATTTCTACGCCCGCCACTTTGGGATCATCCTTGACTGCAATCTTGCGTCAAAATGTTATCATTCTTCTGCCAACAGTTGTCGTCAAAGTAGCATCCACAACATCGCATGCTCGATGTCTACTAGATTCTGGCTCTCCTGTCAGCAGGGTTTCCAAAAAATTAGTAGATCGGCTCAATTTAACGGCTTTCACATTACATGAGGAGACCGTTTGTCACATTACTTTAAAGTCAAGATATGATCCACTGTCAAAGATAGAGGCCACATTTCGAGTGGACAATCGCATAAGTCTTCGGACCCCTTCTGAGTCACTTCCTGAGTCCTACAAAAGAAATTTTCGCAATATCTTCCTTGCAGATTCTAATTTCTATGAATCCTCATCTATTGACATTATTATCGGTGTGGATATTTATCCGAAAGTAGTACAAGACGGAGTATTTTCTAGACCAGGGTTTCCAACCGCTCAAAGCTCGCTCTTTGACTGGGTCATATATGGACCGTGCAATATGTGAACGGAAATGCACTTTTATACAAGGCGATGCAAAATATTAAGCGTATATATATATATATATATATATATATATATATATATATATATATATATATATATATATATATATATATATATATATATATATATATATATATATATATATATATATATATATATATATATATATATATATATATATATATATATATATATATATATATATATATATATATATATATATATATATATATATATATATATATATATATATATATATATATATATATATATATATATATATATATATAAATATATATATATAAATATATATATATATATAACGGGTGATTTTTTTGCTATTATCTTTTTGGCAACACTAGTTTTGACAGCTCACGCACGTTTTGTATCTTGTGTCACTGTCAAACATCTTCAGTTTGGTCTATAATTTAATCATGAATCGTCTTACAAACGAACAACGCTTGCAAATTATTGAATTTTATTACCAAAATGCGTGCTCTGTTAAGAAAGTTCATCGCGCGCTTCTTCCATTTTATGGTCAGTTTAATCGACCTACTGAGGCTTCTATTCGGGCTATTGTAAAAAAATTTCGCACCAAATTTACATTGTTGGACATTAAACCACCAACACGTTTACGTAGAGTGCGAACTGAAGAAAATATCGCAGCCGTATCGGCCAGTGTTGGTGATGATGCGAATCACAACGTTACTGTGAATGGTGAGCGCTACCGTGCGATGATAACAAACTTTTTTCTGCCCAAAATGGAAGAGCTTGACTTGCATGACATGTGGTTTCAACAAGACGGTGCCACATGCCACACAGCACGCGAAACAATGGACCAATTGAGAGGCGATTCCGGTGAACAGTTTATTTCACGCTTGGGACCAGTCAATTGGCCGCCCAGATCGTGCGATTTAACGCCTCTAGACTATTTTTGTGGGGCTATGTTAAGGCTAATGTCTATAGCGACAAGCCCGCTTCGATTGACGCACTGGAAGCCAACATTGCCAACATTATTCGTGAGATACCGGCCGAAATGTTGGAAAGAGTATGCCAAAATTGGACTAAGCGGATGGACCATTTGAGGCGCAGCCGCGGCCAACATTTGCATGAAATAATCTTCAAACGTTAAATTATATCGACCCAACTATCGATCCAAATAAATATTTCATGCATTTTTCTGAATTTTATGTGTTTTTTTTTACTTTCCGATAGTTCTTATAAAATCACCCATTATATATATATATATATATATATATATATATGTATATATATATATATATATATATATTGTTAGGGATTGGTACTTAAATACTTCTTTACACATCCTTAATAAATACCCTATCAACAAAAATTCCGTTAAATACACTCTAAGCTCTAATGGCTGTACAATTGCACACGGCACTAATGCTTATTATTATGAATTTACATAAAGATCCCATAGTATAAGCCTTTAACATTATCTTTTAATACACCCTGTATGATTGGTATGCCATGTAAACTTTATACTCTCTTGGTATATAGCAATTCTGTTGTTAGCTGCTTTGCACACGGCACACATGATCCGATACCAACTCCTTATTCATATCTGATGTAGACATTTCCCCTTAAAACGGTTCGAGAATCCCGTTATATATTTCTTGTGTATTCAATTTAGTTAACTGGCAAAAAAAAGCATAGAAAAATAATTGCAGTCAGTCGGTGATAATGAGCGTAGAAGCGTGGTAGTCGAGGAAAGAAAAGTTAAAAAACTTCAAATAATAAAAAACAGCAAAAATGTGAATATTTTTGTTAAAAGAAAATAAATTCTTAAGTGTAGCCGCTTTTTACAAATAAAAATGGCCTTAACAAGACTGGCAAGCCAGAAAAGTGTAAAAAACATGGAGGCAATAAGAAAAATCTAATTAAATTGATGTGCAAAAGAATATAAAAAAATTTAATAAAACTATACACACAATCAATTAATGGAAAAACGAAAATCTCTCATATTTTTTTAATATCAATCAAACTAAATGCAAAAATTATTTGTTACATCAAAGGAACAAAATTTAGCTAAAAAGATTTAAAAAAAAAACGAGAAAGATAAACAAAGAAATATCCGTTTTAGAAAAGGTATACATTTTTGTCAGAAAAAAAAATAAAACCAGAAAATGGAAGTGAATTACCCTAATGTGTCATCCCATTTAAACTTTATCTGGGAATCTGCAACTACCAAAATTAAAACTAAATAAAATTACCCCTGAAACGATCTGCGAATCAGACCCAAAAAAAAAGACAATAGTCAAAGAAAAAACAAAAAAAAACTGAAAAAAAGAGAAACTAAAATAAGACAGATTGGGGAAATTTTTAAATATGAAAGAAAAGCAACAAACCCTAAACTATAGGAACCATGAAAACACTTTTAAATAAAGACAATAAAGAATAATGTAAAATCAAAATAAACTGAAAGCTTATACCTAAGCAAAACCAATAAATTAAAGAAGAAAAAAAAAACAAAACAACACGAAATATGTAAAGCAACTCCGTGACAGAAAACAAAACAAAATAAAAAAAAGAAAGAAAAACGAAACATAAGATAGAGAACAAAAATATAAACTAAAACCAAAACAAAAGAAAGAAAACTGAATATAAACAGAATAAGAAAAAGCAAAAAGAAACTTAAAGAACTTAAGATCAAAAGAAACCATGTCAAAACATTGTAAAATAATAACATGGCGGAATTTAAATAAAAACGACCGTACAACGAAAAGAACACCTACAAGAACATAAATTAACTAGCTAAAAGAAGGAAAAAAATTAAACAAAACGCAAACAACCAAAACAAAGCTTAGAGAAGAGAAGGAAGGCATCGGAAAACAATCAACAGAAATGAAGTATATTTTATGTATGTAAGAAGTCATAAGAATAGAGTAGAGTAAGATATTTAAAGGAATGCAATCATTGAAACAATTTAGATTCTTTTATGTGCCTAATTAATGACACAAAGTAAATTCATACTATCAATGATTGCCTTCTTATATATATAAATTTGCTTTTCTTAATTAATTTCACTATTTTATTTAAACGTGTATTTAAATAAAATAACTATTACAATTGTAAAGCTAAAACAATTAACTACTAACCCAAAATTTTTTTCTTGTATAAATAAAAATGTATAAGGCATGAATTATAAAATTAAAATGAACTTCTAAGTTTCTTAATTGAAGAAGGAAGGCTATCATGGGGTAAGTTCACGTAAACAGTGATACAGATTTTGCATTTCAGCCACATTCATTTCCCGATTTTCCCCTACACATACATATATATTCCGTTCGTGGATTTCTTATATGGCATAGTATATATGTTTTTTTTATGATTACGTCGCGTTGACATTTGGGTCAAGAATCACGCCACGATTGCGGAGCTAGCCGGTTTTTTCCATCTTTATGCCTATGACTTGTTTTCATGTAAATTATGAGCTCGAAGTGTACCGCGCGTAACATAAATGGCGCCCAACGACAAAAGGCCGAAGCATGTTTCCTGGATACATGGCAAGGTCAATATACAAAAAGAAGACTAATTTCAATTGGCTACTAGGCTAAACATACAATTTTGGCAACATTATAATTACTAAGAGCAAAAACGTTCTACTTCAGTATAAGTCCTAGAATTTATGAATACAATAATTCAAGATCTAGTTGCGATACTAAAAGTAGGGTTTTCTTATTAGCCATCCTTACTATGTGATTTGTATAAGTCTTAGATTCTGAATAGTTAGTTCGGTATTTAATTGCGATACAAGTTACGTGTGAGTGTCAAGCCAAGATGTCTTAATAGGTGAAATGAATTGTGGCATAACGTGAATATGTAAGGAAATCAATTGTTGTAGTTCTTATCGCTAATGTCAAAGCGAACCTAGTTTTAACACAAGACTTATAAATAGCACAGCGATTTTCTGATATAGTTTAAATCATGCATATATCTACGCAAATACATACACATTTGAATGGGAGTATTTGAAACTGGGTTTGTTTCATATACAATATTCAAAAGGTGTGTAAAGCCTCAATAATTAACATCATGTTCAAGTTATTGTCTCAGAGACTTTCTAAGTCAACTGTCAAAGTATGTTATACTTTGGAGTTTGGCGAGAGAGGATGCTGACTCAAACATCTTGAACAGAGGTTTCTTAGGAATTTACAAGTCTTAATCCATATGAACTTTAATAGATAGGGTTTAATTGCGGTAAAGTCTGAAGGAACCTAAGAAGTATTAGTGGCCAGCAAGCCTAATGAACACTTAAGAGGTCCAAAAATTTATAGACGTAAGGTATGTGCATTTTCATTTGAACTGGTTTTGAAAAAAAAAAAAAAATTATTTTGTTCGCTGGTAAGCGTGGTTGTATCTCCGTCGCTGTTTGCTCGTCTTGCTCCGCTGATAGCTGGATTTCTTCTTATACATATATATATTTTACATCTTCTTTTCAGATACATACATAATTATACATATGTATACATACCTACATTTTTTTTTACTTTACGTAAATAATCCTTTCCACAAAATTTTAGAAGTACAGCAGATAATATTGTTATTTACAATAGTACAAGAACAGCTGCCCTCTCTTGTCTAAGCAGCGTTTAAGGATATAAAAAAATTAATTAAAAAAAAAAATTAAAGAATTTAACTAAATAAATAATTAATAAAGATAAAAACAATAAAGGTAGAAAGGTATAACTTCACCGACACAGTGGGTAAAATTTCATTTTTCTTTCCAAACTCATATTATGCAAAGAAACACGCGCAGTGCAACACGTGGTCTTTCTAGCAATCTAAATTCTTCAAGAGGTAGAGGTAGCTCATTAGCTGCACATGTCAAATCGTTTGATGCATTAGATATTCCACCAGCTTCCAAACCGAAAATTTCGCGTACTCCTCCGCGTAGTTCAAGCGCCCCTGCCGACAAAACCTTATTAGAATCCTCGAATGGTACTAAAGTTACGGCCCAACTACCTGATAGCTTAATAGACTTATCAGATTTAGATCACGCTTCGTCAGCATATTACTTACTTCCAACTAGTCTTAGCATAAATACTATAAAACAGGATAGCATAGATTCGAGTACAAATATGGCTTCAAATGAGATGAACCAACCTGATGCTCCACCCAGCGATGATATAGCTGCAGGAAATGTAGAAAATTGGCTGGCAATATTACAACAGACAATTAAATCAGGTCAGGAAGAGTTTCGATCTGAACTTAATGAGTTGAAAGCCACTTTAGCAAATGCGTCTGGCAATCCAGGTACGTCTAATCCTACCGTATCAAGTTTCTTGCAGAATATAAATCCTGCAATAGGCCCCCCTCCTTTGCCACTGCCTACCTATGGTCTGAACAATATCAAATTAGAAAAGTGGAAGATTTCCTTTGATGGTACTGGCAGCGTGGCCGATTTTCTCTTTAAGGTAGACACCTTGCTAAGACGTACTAAATGTTCAGAGGAGCATTTACTTAGCAATTTTCAGATTCTTCTCAATGGCAAGGCAGAACAGTGGTACTGGGAGTTCATAAAACAAAACAGTAACCCCACTTATGCCTCGCTGAAATATTCAATTAACCAGGAGTTTGGTACTTTAGATACTGATCATGACATATTAATGAAAATTCATATGCGTCGACAGCAAGTTAAAGAAACCTATGATGATTTTCATTCCACCGTAGTCTCCTTGAACTCTCGGATGCGGGAACCAATAACTGAGAACAAATTGATAGAAATTTTGAAGAATAACGTGAGCTCTCAAACAAGACTCTTGCTGTTTAATTCGAAACCAAATAGTTTGCACGAGCTTAGAGATCTTGCTAGAAATGCAGAAAAGATGCTTCGCGAAAGCAAAGTGCTAGTAACTACTACGCAGATGTCTCGCCAAGTCAATGAAATAGAGTTAGACTCAGCTAGTAATGATGATGTAGACGAACTGACCTCAGACCCTCAATTGGAAGCGTTGCAGCTATCGCGTCGGACAACGCAACCTGACTATTCCAAAATAAAATGCTGGAATTGTTTGGCATTAGGCCACTCTTACATATACTGTCCGGAAGAGGCTAGGTACATTTTTTGCTACAAATGTGGTGAACGTGGCGTGGTGACCACGAAATGCCAAAATCCGCATTCGGGAAACCGGAAACGTGGCGAGAGGGCCACCGGGGACTCTCGTTCTACAGCTCAAACCCCGAGTTCATAACGGACCATGCGTCCACCTTTCGACAGGAAAGTGTCCCGCAACCAGAAAGCAAGCAAACATTATCATTACACGTAACCAACTCTTCTAACAGCAAAACTCAGCCCCTACGCTGCAGGGTAATCAAGTGCAGATCTCGCTTTAAAAAAAGAAAACAAATGCGAAAACTGCTAGAGTCTTCCACGTTAACAAATTTAGCTGATGAACGACCTTTTGCGAACATCAAAATTTTAAATGAGAATTTTTACGGCTTACTGGATTCGGGGGCTAATGTCTCAGTACTGGGTAAGAACAGTCTAGAATTCATTAAACGAAATAATATCACACCTCGACCTTTTCATTCAAGATTATCGACAGCTGATGGCTCTACAAATACTGTTTTAGGGCATTGTAAACTTCCCGTTTTGTATAAGGGGGTTTCCAAACTTTTAGATTTTTACATTGTACCTAACCTGACACAAGAAGTTTATCTTGGTTTAGATTTCTGGCGTAGTTTCGCTATTGCACCCCATATAATACCTACCCTGGCATTCCTAAACATTAACTCGTCCGGAACAGAAGATCATTGTTTTCACCAGCTGTCAGCTGAACAGAAACTACAGCTGGAAGCCATAGTATTAGACTTTCCCTCATTTGAAAAACAAGGACTTGGTAGTACCAGTCTACTAGAACACCACATAGACACGGGTGATTCTGCTCCAATTAAATGTAAACATTATCCCCTATCACCACCACGGCAAGCTGAAGTTTACCAAGAGCTTGACCGCCTTCTAGAACTAGGCGTTATAGAAGAATCCAACTCACCCTGGTGTTTTCCAATAGTAAATGTCAGGAAGCCCGGTAAGGTGCGGTTGTGTTTGGACTCCAGGAAATTGAACATGATTACAAAGAAGGACGCATACCCTCTTCCCCATATCAATGGATTGATTAGTAGATTGAGTGATACTCACTTTATAAGCGGGATCGATTTAAAAGACGCTTTTTTCAGATCCGCCTCACGGAAGCATCAAAAGAAAAAACCGCTTTTGCAGTACCTGGTAGACCGCTCTACCAGTACCGCGTAATGCCCTTCGGTCTCTGTAACGGACCGCAAACCATGTCCCGCCTAATGGATAGAGTAATTCCATCTTGCTTAAGGGAAAAAGTATTTATATACCTAGATGACCTTCTGGTCTGCAGCGCTAATTTTGAAGAACACTTGGAATTGTTACGGCAAGTCTCGAAATGCTTAAAAGACGCAGGGCTCACGATCAATGTGTCCAAGAGTAAATTTTGTCAGGCTGAAATCAAATATTTAGGCTATCGTATCGGCAGTGGTTGTCTAAAGGTGGATCCTGAAAAGGTATCAGCAATTGCGGAATTCCCCCTTCCGAAAACCCCTCGTCAAATACGCCGTTTTATGGGCATGGCAAACTGGTACAGATCCTTTGTACAAAATTTCGCCAGTTTAGCAGGTCCTTTAACCGACTGTCTACGTAAGCGATGTGGAAAGTTTTTTCTGACCCCGGAAGCCAAGGATAGTTTTGAGAACCTGAAAAGAGCCTTATCGAGTGCCCCTGTTTTGGCCCAGCCGGATTTCTCTAGGGAATTTATCATACAGTGCGACGCTTCTCGTATCGGTGTAGGTGGTGTTCTATACCAGGTAGATAATGAACAGAGAGAAAGACCTATAGCCTTTGTTTCACAAAAACTAAATAGTGCCCAGCGGAATTACACCGTAACGGAGCTGGAGTGCCTAGCGGCATTTATCTCTGTAAAAAGGTTCAGGCCATACATCGAAGGATTACCTTTTCGAATAGTTACCGATCATAGCAGTTTGAAATGGTTGATGACGCAGAAAGATTTAAGCGGCAGATTGGCTCGTTGGAGTCTTAAACTGCAAGGATTTGACTTCCAAATGGAACATAGGAAAGGCTCTCTGAATGTCGTTGCCGACACTCTGTCTCGAATCGATCTTGACGCCATTACGATAGATCACTCTCTCCAGGAAATTGACTTAACTTCAAGCAAATTTGATAACCCTGATTATGACGATCTGAGAAGAACAGTTGCCACAAATAAAGATATGCTTCCTGATCTGTGCCTCAGGGAGAAACATGTATACAAAAGAGTACATTTCAGACAAGGAGTTGACCTTGAGGAAGAAAGCCTCTGGAGATTATGGCTCCCGGAATCCCTAACCAAAGACGCTATAAAGCTCGCACATACCTCTAGCTGCCACGGTGGTTATTTTAAAACCCTTTCCCGAGTTCGTCAAAAATACTATTGGCCCGCTATGGCTCGTGACGTCAAAGCATTTGTGAACAATTGTGATGATTGTAAAGGCATTAAATCCCCTACCCAAGTTCTTCGACCCCCCATGGGCGACGCTTTTGTAACAGTTAGACCGCTGCAGCGCATATATTGCGACTTCTTAGGTCCATATCCGTCTTCAAAGTCTAAAAACACCCAACTGTTTATTGTTATTGACCATTTTACCAAGTTCCTCTTTCTCAGGCCTTTACGATCCGCTACATCAATAAATATCATAGATTTCTTTCAAAACTATTTGTTTAATACTTTTGGTGTTCCGCAGTTTGTCCATAGTGACAACGGGAAGCAGTTTGTCTCAAAAGAGCTAAAAGACTTCTTTTCACTTTACGGAATAGCTCATATAAGGACCGGTCTGTATTCCCCGCAGGCTAACGCCTCAGAACGCGCCAATAGGGAGGTAATATCCAAGATTAGATTTTTCCTCAAAGATCAAGCAAACCATTTTAATTGGGACGCAAACATACCACGTATCCTATCTGTCTTGCGTAGCGATTTCCACACGGCCATCCAGTGCTCACCCTACTATGCCATGTTCGGCCAAAACATGTGTATGCATGGCTCAGCATACCCCTTATTAGAAAGACTCAATATGCTAGAGGATGATACTGTCATTAAAAGGGGGGATAAACTCACTCATATTAGAGAGAAAATTCTCAGAAATCTCGATAAAGCACACGAAAAGGCCACTAAAGTATACAACACTCGTACAAAACCTGTAACCTATCGTATTGGACAAGAAGTCTTCAAAAAAATCATAACCTCAGCAACTTTGAAAAGGGAATAAATAATAAATTTAGCCCTAAATTCACAAAGTGCCGAATTAGGGCCAAAATCGGTAATGCTCTATATGACGTAGAGGATCTACAAGGAAAACTACTTGGAAGATTCCATGCTTCAGACTTAAGATCCTAAAAGATGATTTCAGCTTAAATTCTTTTGCCCGGCTTATCGTGGGTCGTGCCACACGTTTGGCAAACTTATTACAGTAAATCCTTCTCCTGTTCGTTGAGTATTTACCAATTTCTCAACGAAGCAGTTTTGTTAGGGATTGGTACTTAAATACTTCTTTACACATCCTTAATAAATACCCTATCAACAAAAACTCCGTTAAATACACTCTAAGCTCTAATGGCTTATTATTATGAATTTACATAAAGATCCCATAGTATAAGCCTTTAACATTATCTTTTAATACACCCTGTATGATTGGTATGCCATGTAAACTTTATACTCTCTTGGTATATAGCAATTCTGTTGTTAGCTGCTTTGCACACGGCACACATGATCCGATACCAACTCCTTATTCATATCTGATGTAGACATTTCCCCTTAAAACGGTTCGAGAATCCCGTTAAATATTTCTTGTGTATTCAATTTAGTTAACTGGCAAAAAAAGCATAGAAAAATAATTGCAGTCAGTCGGTGATAATGAGCGTAGAAGCGTGGTAGTCGAGGAAAGAAAAGTTAAAAAACTTCAAATAATAAAAAAACAGCAAAAATGTGAATATTTTTGTTAAAAGAAAATAAATTCTTAAGTGTAGCCGCTTTTTACAAATAAAAATGGCCTTAACAAGACTGGCAAGCCAGAAAAGTGTAAAAAACATGGAGGCAATAAGAAAAATCTAATTAAATTGATGTGCAAAAGAATATAAAAAATTTAATAAAACTATACACACAATCAATTAATGGAAAAACGAAAATCTCTCATATTTTTTGAATATCAATCAAACTAAATGCAAAAATTATTTGTTACATCAAAGGAACAAAATTTAGCTAAAAAGATTTAAAAAAAAAAACGAGAAAGATAAACAAAGAAATATCCGTTTTAGAAAAGGTATACATTTTTGTCAGAAAAAAAAATAAAACCAGAAAATGGAAGTGAATTACCCTAATGTGTCATCCCATTTAAACTTTATCTGGGAATCTGCAACTACCAAAATTAAAACTAAATAAAATTACCCCTGAAACGATCTGCGAATCAGACCCAAAAAAAAGACAATAGTCAAAGAAAAAACAAAAAAAAAACTGAAAAAAAAGAGAAACTAAAATAAGACAGATTGGGGAAATTTTTAAATATGAAAGAAAAGCAACAAACCCTAAACTATAGGAACCATGAAAACACTTTTAAATAAAGACAATAAAGAATAATGTAAAATCAAAATAAACTGAAAGCTTATATCTAAGCAAAACCAATAAATTAAAGAAGAAAAAAAAAACAAAACAACACGAAATATGTAAAGCAACTCCATGACAGAAAACAAAACAAAATAAAAAAAATAAAGAAAAACGAAACATAAGATAGAGAACAAAAATATAAACTAAAACCAAAACAAAAGAAAGAAAACTGAATATAAACAGAATAAGAAAAAGCAAAAAGAAACTTAAAGAACTTAAGATCAAAAGAAACCATGTCAAAACATTGTAAAATAATAACATGGCGGAATTTAAATAAAAACGACCGTACAACGAAAAGAACACCTACAAGAACATAAATTAACTAGCTAAAAGAAGGAAGAAAATTAAACAAAACGCAAACAACCAAAACAAAGCTTAGAGAAGAGAAGGAAGGCATCGGAAAACAATCAACAGAAATGAAGTATATTTTATGTATGTAAGTAGTCATAAGAATAGAGTAGAGTAAGACATTTAAAGAAATGCAATCATTGAAACAATTTAGATTCTTTTATGTGCCTAATTAATGACACAAAGTAAATTCATACTATCAATGATTGCCTTCTTATATATATAAATTTGCTTTTCTTAATTAATTTCACTATTTTATTTAAACGTGTATTTAAATAAAATAACTATTACAATTGTAAAGCTAAAACAATTAACTACTAACCCAAAATTTTTTTCTTGTATAAATAAAAATGTATAAGGCATGAATTATAAAATTAAAATGAACTTCTAAGTTTCTTAATTGAAGAAGGAAGGCTATCATGGGGTAAGTTCACGTAAACAGTGATACAGATTTTGCATTTCAGCCACATTCATTTCCCGATTTTCCCCTACACATACATATATATTCCGTTCGTGGATTTCTTATATGGCATAGTATATATGTTTTTTTTATGATTACGTCGCGTTGACATTTGGGTCAAGAATCACGCCACGATTGCGGAGATAGCCGGTTTTTTCCATCTTTATGCCTATGACTTGTTTTCATGTAAATTATGAGCTCGAAGTGTACCGCGCGTAACAATATATATATATATATATATATATATATATATATATATATATATATATATATATATATATATATATATATATATATATATATATATATATATATATATATATATATATATATATATATATATATATATATTATATATATATATATATATATATATATATATATAAATATATATATATATATAAATATATATATATATATATATATATATATATATATATATATATATATATATATATATATATATATATATATATATATATATATATATATATATATATATATATATATATATATATATATATATATATATATATATATATATATATATATATATATATATATATATATATATATATATATATATATATATATATATATATATATATATATATATATATATATATATATATATATATATATATATATATATATATATATATATATATATATATATATATATATATATATATATATATATATATATATATATATTCAACATTCGTGAGATTGAACACTATATTGCGGGCTTAAACTCGAAAAAAGCACCAGGCGCTGATAAAATAATCAATAAAATGCTCTTAGAGCTACCCTATACTGCAAAACGGATAATTCTATTTATTTTTAACAGTATTTTGCGCCTCAAATGCTATCCCGCAGAATGGAAGGTTTCGCTGATTACCATGATACCTAAACCAGGCAAAGATCATACGAAGGTGGAGTCCTATAGGCCTATAAGCCTGTTGTCTAACATGTCAAAACTATTTGAAAAGCTACTTATGAGTAAGCTAACACCCATACTGAATCGTACTGGATGCATTCCAGACCACCAATTCGGTTTTAGGAGACAACATAGTACGATTGAACAAACACATAGACTCGTGAACGTGGTTAGAAAAACCTTCGAAGAAAAGAAATATTGTTCTGCGCTCTTCATCGATGTTTCTCAGGCATTTGATAAAGTATGGCACGAAGGTTTAATACATAAACTAAAGCAAAACCTACCCGAAAACATCCTCAAACTTTTAGAAAGCTACTTAACTGAGCGAAAATTTGTTGTTAAAGAAGGTAATTTTCAAAGCCCTCCGCAACCCAATGAAGCCGGAGTTCCTCAAGGCAGCATCCTCGGTTCTATATTATATCTGATATATGCCTCTGACTTGCCGGTAAGCAGTAACATACACATATCAACATTCGCTGATGATACAGCTTTTCTAAGTGTTCACAAAAGCCATCAAGAAGCCACCCGCAATTTGCTAGATTATATACCCCAGTTGGAACAATAGCTAAAACAATGGAGTATAAAAATTAACGAACAAAAATGTCTACACATTACTTTTACATTGTGCAAAGAAACCTGTCCACCTATACAAATAAATAACCAAACTATACCTCAACACACTGAAGTAAAATACCTCGGTGTTCATCTTGATCGTCGTCTAACATGGAAGTCACACATAAATGCATAGGTGACCCAAATGAAATTAAAAGCAGCTCAAATGAATTGGCTCATTGGAAGGAACTCTACTCTAAGCCTAGATTGTAAACTTCTTCTATACAACTCCATTCTAAAACCAATATGGTCCTACGGAATCCAGTTATGGGGCACTGCCTCGGCATCAAATTCAACGGCAACAAAATAAAATACTCCGTACGATTACAGCAGCCCCATGGTATGTCAGAAACAAGCGAATGCATAAAGACCTAGATGTGCCGCCGGTTAAGACAGTGTTTTCTAAACACGTGACAAGCTACATAAAAAGACTTGAGTTGCACCCAAATCCCCTAGCCCGACACATCATTAACTTTAGAGGCCACACTCGGCTGAGGAGGGACACTCTTGCTCTCAGCCGAACACGAGAGACGTAAACAACCAAACAACCAACCGCTGAAACAAATATTTTTGTCTGGCACTGGCTGGACTTAAAAATTAAAATTTTAGAATTAAGATTTGATTACTTATTGTTGGTTCAATTTTATTGAAGATACAATAAATAAATACATATAACCGAAAAAAAACAGTGCTGATCAACTACTCGTAGAGCTAGTGAACTTATCTCTCTGGAGTTCACCGGTAAATAGATGAGATTACGAGGTATCTCATCTATTTTATAGCCTGTAGCCACATTAATCGGAAATTCATGTAGTGTATGCGCCTTGGAATTAATTATATATGTATTAACAGCCATACTACTTTCAATTCGCAACAGATTCACCTTGAAAATATTAACTGGAAGATCAGAATAATGATCTACGTTTGGAGTTAGGATTTTACTATTGAATCCCAAGAGTTTTCCAATTGTATTTTCTTTATTAAAATATATTGCATCCTTAGAGCTGTTGACTTTAACTTGCATTGTATTGTTATTGGCTTCTATAAAAATTCTATTTTCTGGATTGTAGCGTTTATATTTTTCCTCTATATAATCAACTATATCATTCAATTCATAAGATCCAATTGGTATTTCAATAACAAATTGTTGTAGACATCAACATTTGGGATGCTATTATATGAATGAAAATCAGTTAGAGCACACTCATATGCCCCATTTAAATCAATGGGTGGGAAGTAATTAGCAGATAACTCTGATGAGTTGGAGCTTAGAGTAAGTGCTATTGACATTATAACTGTCTGATTACGAATAAATAAAGTTTAACACAAAATTGTTTATAAAAAGGATTTACATATATATTTCATCTTTTTTATTTTAAATTTACATTATAATTATAATTTGTTTGTTTGTTTGTTTGTTTGTTTGTTTGTTTGTTTGTTTGTTTGTTTGTTTGTTTGTTTGTTTGTTTGTTTGTTTGTTTGTTTGTTTGTTTGTTTGTTTGTTTGTTTGTTTGTTTGTTTGTTTGTTTGTTTGTTTGTTTGTTTGTTTGTTTGTTTGTTTGTTTGTTTGTTTGTTTGTTTGTTTGTTTGTTTGTTTGTTTGTTTGTTTGTTTGTTTGTTTGTTTGTTTGTTTGTTTGTTTGTTTGTTTGTTTGTTTGTTTGTTTGTTTGTTTGTTTGTTTGTTTGTTTGTTTGTTTGTTTGTTTGTTTGTTTGTTTGTTTGTTTGTTTGTTTGTTTGTTTGTTTGTTTGTTTGTTTGTTTGTTTGTTTGTTTGTTTGTTTGTTTGTTTGTTTGTTTGTTTGTTTGTTTGTTTGTTTGTTTGTTTGTTTGTTTGTTTGTTTGTTTGTTTGTTTGTTTGTTTGTTTGTTTGTTTGTTTGTTTGTTTGTTTGTTTGTTTGTTTGTTTGTTTGTTTGTTTGTTTGTTTGTTTGTTTGTTTGTTTGTTTGTTTGTTTGTTTGTTTGTTTGTTTGTTTGTTTGTTTGTTTGTTTGTTTGTTTGTTTGTTTGTTTGTTTGTTTGTTTGTTTGTTTGTTTGTTTGTTTGTTTGTTTGTTTGTTTGTTTGTTTGTTTGTTTGTTTGTTTGTTTGTTTGTTTGTTTGTTTGTTTGTTTGTTTGTTTGTTTGTTTGTTTGTTTGTTTGTTTGTTTGTTTGTTTGTTTGTTTGTTTGTTTGTTTGTTTGTTTGTTTGTTTGTTTGTTTGTTTGTTTGTTTGTTTGTTTGTTTGTTTGTTTGTTTGTTTGTTTGTTTGTTTGTTTGTTTGTTTGTTTGTTTGTTTGTTTGTTTGTTTGTTTGTTTGTTTGTTTGTTTGTTTGTTTGTGTGTGTGTTTCTTTTTTCTTATCTTTAGATTTGTTAAGAATGTGTGTATGTCGTTCCAAAGTCCGTCTTGTTTATTTCTTGGGATAATAATTTGATTATTTGTTCTACAGAATCATGTTTATTGCTTTGTTTATTCAGCTGCACATGTTTTGAGACTGAGTCATCATTTGAAATGTCCGTCTGATTATTTTTTTTTTGCAGAATCATGTTTATGGCTTAGTTTATTCAGCTGCACATGTTTTGAGAATAAGTCATCATTTGAAATGTCCGTCTGATTATTTGTTTTGCAGAATCATGTTTATGGCTTTGTTTATTCAGCTGGATATGTTTTGAGAATGAGTCATCATTTGATAACAAAATTTCATTAGTCATCATTTAGTTCTGTTGTATTTGAAATAAAAAAACAGTTGTTTTAATTTTTTTCTATGCATTTCAATTTTATTAAATATTTTTAAGTGATTAAAAAGTTTTAAAATTGTTAGTTTTAAGACAATAATAATAATAATTTGTATACATAAATTATTTTAAACAAGATGTTTCTTTTGTTAGTAAAAGAGCATTTCTTAATGCGCAAACACCATTGGGGTATTCACAAGGTGTCTTATCATGTCATAATGTCATAAAGTGCTAATATTTTAAGATGGTTTAAAAACATTGTTGTTGTGCTTCAAATAAAAAAGTCCTAAAATAATAAGACTTTTTGTGCTGTGTTTATTGTTTTGTCATAACTCACAGTAAAAATCTGAGCCGAACCGGCGAAACTATTTAATCGAGCCGGCGATAATATTTACAATCCGCCGCCATTGATATAAATGCACATAAGTAATTTGGCCTAAAATTGTTCACAGTTTTATAACTTCACATTTGATTACATTTTTATACATTTGATTACATTTTTATAAATAAAAAAATCGAGACATTTAAAAATATGCAAGTGAGAAAATTTTTTTGTATACTTTAGCTGGCTGGCAGCCAACTAACGTTTTTCCGCTAGCAGTCGCGTGGAAAATTAGTCGGCTCAGTAACCGGCAACAGCTGGTTTCGTTTATTTTTATGTATTGAAACAATTTCATTTTCGGTGTGCGTGGAAATTTGTTTTTACTTTAATTTAAAAAAGATATTCAGCTGGGTTTTATTTACTTTATGAACAAGTTAAATAATTTAAAAACAAACTGGCTATTATTTTAATTTTTTCACTTGTTCTTGGCATTCTGATTTCAAGTATTTATAATTGCTTTTTGTATCAGCTGACACAAATTTTAAAGAGCACACTTATGAGGGTTTGCTCACAGCAGTCATATTTTTTCGTGTTATGATTTTAAAACGTATGACTTTACTACATTGTGAATCCCCCACATATGTATGATAATTACAATAAAAATAATAGGGATATTTAATTTCCATTTGTTTAAAGTTGATGCATCCAAAGTCCTCGATGTTAAAAACTCTTTTTTTTAAGTATTTTTTCTAGCCATTGTCTCTTTTCTTCTCCTTTAACATATGTTTTAGAATAGCGTAAATTAGGGTTTAAAAACTTGCAGACGCTTTGAAATGTGACTGATCCATCGTTCCACTTTAGGTGATGATAGTTCTTTGTTAACCAGTTTACTTCTTTTTGCTTCTTTGGCGATAGACATTTAAAATCAAAGGGTGGTTCTATAATGAAATTTATGGCTTCATTGTTGTTGTTGTTGAAAACGATCGCTACTTCTTTTGCGATGGAATCATTTGAATCGCTTTTGAATCCTTGCATATCTATACAAACTATATTATCATCCATATTGTTTAATTTATAAGACTTTTCGGACTTGTCCTTTTATGGGTACATATTCAATTATGCGATCATGATTAAGAATGCAGTAAGCTGATGTCTTTGAGGCAATATTTGTAGCTGTTTCAAATTCAAGTTTTATATCAATTGGTCCGTTATTGAGCGATTCGTTTTGATGGCTGACATCTACTACAATAATCGGTGCATTATTTTTAAATTCTTGAGCAGCTAGAAGTGGTTGAGATTCTCTCATGTAATAGCTCTGTTGAAATCTTAGATACATATCATATAGAATTGCATTCTTAAATTTGATATTTAGGTCATCATATGGATATGATACTGAATTTAAATGTACTTTTAAATTTGTCAGGTCACAATGAACAAACTTATTTTCTTGTTGAAAAGCAATCAATACAAAACGGGGTCGTTCTCTACTTGCAGCTAATTTAACATTCCAGATATGATTTGTTCCTGTATTAAGCTGTGGATTCACATGAAAATCCCAACTACGGAATGCCATTGGTATAGAAGCACCATTGTTAATAATTTTTATCATATTCAACTTGCTAAAATCAGATAATTGTACATGTGGAATTCTCCATGAGATGAGTGAAATTGAAAGTTTTGCTTTTTCCGTGGAAACGCTCGAGTGTACAAGATCTTCATCGTTCTTATTACGCAAGAGTATCAATTCATGTTTTCCATTTAGTATGACTTTGTTGTAGTCTTCAGCGAAACCCAAAAGCATTTTTAAGGGTACTTAAAAGTTAAAATATCCATTAACAAGTTTTAAATCATCAATTTTATTCCAGCCAGCATTCTGCATTCCAGTACTTTCCGTTGGTGATAAAGAAACCAAATTTTTTTATGGTACTTGTACCTCCTAAATATCTAGTATGATCAACTTCAATACCATTACGTTCATAACGAATTTCATCAAAGAGATATGCAACAAAGTTGTTTTTTACTTTAAAGTTGTCTGTAGATGTGGAGGTTTTCTCATCTACAACAGATCCCTCGACATATATATATATATATATATATATATATATATATATATATATATATATATATATATATATATATATATATATATATATATATATATATATATATATATATATATATATATATATATATATATATATATATATATATATATATATATATATATATATATATATATATATATATATATATATAGATATATATATATATATATATATATATATATATATATATATATATATATATATATATATATATATATATATATATATATATATAACTTTCACTAGGTAACACATACAAATCTTGATTTTGAATTGAAATGCGAATTTCATCATTATTGTTGTAAGATTGTAGGTATGGCACGTATGTATGATAGTCCTTTTTGATTATATTTTCATCAGATAAGGGTTTATCTAAGATATTTATTATTTAACTCATTTTGTCTTCAATTTAAAATTCAATGACTTGAGAAATTTTTTATTTGCTGTCGTTAGAGTTTTTTGATGAATTGACCTCTTTAATTGTGGTTTAGGTCGTAATAATATTTTAGGTTCGTATGCTGATGGTGTTGTTGTTGTTGTTGTTGCTATATTCTGTGATATACTCGAGTTGAATATTTGCATTATTTAGTTGGTCTTAAATGAATTCGTATTGTTATTTCCTCTCCTCGGAAATTTATTAAATCGCCGTGCTGATCAACTACTCGTAGAGCTAGTGAACTTATCTCTCTGGAGTTCACCGGTAAATAGATGAGATTTCGAGGTATCTCATCTATTGTATAGCCTGGAGGCACATTAATCAAAAATTCATGTAGTGTATGCGGCTTGGAATTATTCATATATGTATTAACAGCGATACTACTTTCAATTCGCAACAGATTCACCTTGAAAATATTAACTGGAAGATCAGAATAATGATATACGTTTGGAGTTAGGATTTTACTATTGAGTCCCAAGAGTTTTCCAATTGTATTTTCTTTATTAAAATATATTGCATCCTTAGAGCCGTTGACTTTAACTTGCATTGTATTGTTATTGGCTTCTATAAATATTCTATTTTCTGGATTGTAGCGTTTATATTGTTCCTCTATATAATCAACTACATCATTCAATTCATAAGATCTAATTGGTACTTCAATAACATTTTCACCTATATGAAACAAATTGTTGTAGACATCAACATTTGGGATGCTATTATATGAATGAAAATCAGTTAGAGCACACTCATATGCCCCATTTAAATCAATAGGTGGGAAGTAATTAGCAGATAACTCTGATGAGTTGGATCTTAGAGCAAGTGTTATTGACATTACGACTGTCTGATTACGAATAAATAAAGTTTAACACAAAATTGTTTATAAAAAGGATTTACATATTTATTTTTTTTTTATTTTAAATTTACATTATAATCTTAAGTACTAAGTATGTATGTATAATAATTGCTGATAATTGCTATAATATTTCATCTTTACTTATCCATGAATTGTGATCGTTACTAAATCCTAACCATTTAACAAATGCTTTGGCTCCTCTGGTTTTAATAATCTTTTCAACTAGATATGTATTACGAAATCTTGTTTTTCAAAGTTCTTCATCATAAAATCCACCTTCAATAGGATTTCCACGATAATCTTCTAATATGTATGTTGTGGGATATGTATTTTGAATAGATTTAATTGTGAAAATTTCTGTTGTCCAATTTGGAGTATAACCTTTTCCAAAAATATGCTTATATTTGCTTATGCGCACATGATCACCAAAGATCATTAAATTTCGATATTTTATACATTTTCAAATGACTGTATACTGTATTCAATAATTTTTTTCTCATTTGAAGAGTTGACTTTAATTGGAGCCATTTTAATGGTACGCTGAACTTTTCTGTTATATGCTTCTAATAGATATTTGTAGATATCAAGCCAATTGTATGTACCATAAAAACTAAATTCTTTCCACATCATCCCTTTTAATGTTCTATTAAATCGTTCTACTATTGCTGCTTTCATTCTGCTATACGTTGAATAGTGATTAATGTTGTACTTATCCATCAATTTTCCAAAGTGTTTATTGAAAAATATCTGACATGACTTGCGTTGTTTCAAGTGCAGTTTTTGTTTTAAGTGGTACTGCCCATGCAAATTTGGAGAATGTGTCAATTACGGTTAACAAAAATCTATAATTTTTATTGTCCATAGAATAATTTTCCATTTCAACTAAATTAGCTTGCCAAAAATCATCTATTCCTTTCATCACAACTCTACGACGTAAAAAAGATTTTCGAGCTTGTTTATGGAGTTCATTTACTAAAATTATTTTTGAAGTCATTTTTTAGTATTAAGAATTATTTTCGATGTGTTGTGATCTATTTGATACACTTTTAGCTATTGACACAAACATGTAATTTTCAAATCTATAAATCTTTTCATTAACTTTTCTTTTGTATACTTTTATAGAGGCTTATGAATAAAACAACCTTTCTATACAAAAGTTTTAAAAGAACTTAAAATATTAATTTTATTACAAAAATATTTGATAAATAAAAATTGGTAAAAGTGATTATTATTTTTTTGAAATTGACAGTAGTTTAAGTATTTAAATTATTAACAAGTATTATAAGTTATAGCGTGTCTCACTACATTACCTCCTTCCCAGTTTAAGGAATATTAAACGTAACAGATCTTTGATTTGATGTAGACAAACTTTCAATTGATGGCTCAAAAAATGCGGGCTTAAGACGGTCTATTGACACTGTATCAGTACGGGAACCAATCTGAATTTTGAAATATTTCTCATGTCGTTCCAATACCTTGAATGGTCCCCTATATTTAGAGTAGAGTGGTTTTTTACTTCATTTCGAAGATCCTTGTAAATAAAAGGTACTTCTTTACGATGATTACTTCCTGGCGGAGGTCGAATTGAGTTCATAGATTTATATAAATTTGAAAGGAATTCAGATAAGTTTTCCATTTTTTCAGATTTCTTAAAAAATTCTCCTGGTAAACGAAGTGTTTCGCCATAAACCAGTTCAGCAGGTGATGTTTTAATGTCTTCCTTAAAAACAGTTCTCAGACCAAGAAGGACAGTAGGCAATGATTTGGTCCATTGTTGATTTCTATGTGCTATAAGAGATGCTTTTAAAGTGCGGTGAAACCTTTCAATCATCCCGTTTGATTATGGATGATACGAAGTGGTTTGATTTAATTTTGCTCCAACAAAGCTTGCTAAGTCATTGAACAACTTCGATTGAAACTGCCTTCCTCTGTCTGTAACAATTATTTGAGGGCATCCAAAACGGCAAATCCAATTTTCATAAAAACATCTAGCAACTTTCTCTGCTGTGATTGCATCTAATGGCACTACTTCGACGCATCTAGTGACACGATCAATCATCGTGAGCAAATATTGAAAACCTTCCGATGGTGGCAGCGGTCCTACTATGTCTAAGTGGATGTCTGAAAATCGCTGGGTATTGCATGCAGTCTTTATTTACTGAAGGCCACACAAATCTTTGAGTTACCAAACGATGTATTGCTCTACTTCCAGGATGAGACAGCTTATGAATATTGTTGAATATTGCTCTTCGGAATTTTAATGGGATGAAAGGTCTTGTTCGTTTCGATGAAACATCACAATATATTTCTATATTACTGTTAGGTATTTGTACGAGCGTGAGATTAAGGCCAGTTGATGGTGTTTTCAAAAATCTTCCTAGTTCATTCATCTTCTTCTTGAGCTTTGGCGATTTCATCATACTTGATAACTGAAAGTTCCTCTACTCTAGAAAGTGCATCAGCAACAGTATTTTCTTTGCCAGATATATGACGTATATCAGTTGTAAACTGAGCTATATAATCAAGATGGCGAAGTTGGCGTTTACTTGCTTTTTCTGGCTCTTGTCTAAAAGCAAAAATAAGCGGTTTATGATCAGTAAATAATAAAAAGGTATGACCTTCTAACATATGTCTAAAAACTCGTATGGCATTGTAAGCTGCCAAAAGTTCGCGATCATATGTGCTGTAATTGCGTTCCGTCACAGATAATTTTCTTAAGTAAAATCCCAGAGGTCGCCAAGCTTCTTTTTCTCGTTGTTCAAGTACTGCGCCTATTGCAACGTCGGAATTATCTGCTTTCAGGCAAACATCTGCACTTGAAACAGTATTAGCTAGAGTTGCTTTGCAGCAGTTAAATTCGTTCTCGCAATCAGGAGTCCATTGAATCACTCTTTTGTCATTCTTCACAGCACATTTAGTTAGCTCGTTAAGTTTTACTTGAATTTGAGCTGCATTTGGTAAAAACTTTCTGTAGAAATTAAGCAATCCTAAGAAACGTCGTAGCTCCATAACATTGTTAGGCCTTTGAAAATCAAGTATGGCTTCAACTTTTGATTTCTTTGGCGATATACCATTTTCACACACTTGAAATCCAACAAAATCAACTTCTTTTGCTCCAAATATACATTTCCCAGTATTAATTAAAATACCGTATTCACTATACCGTTTGAGTAGCAAGCGTATATGAGCAAGGTGTTCTTTCTCATTTTTTGATGCGATTAGGACATCATCTATGTAAACGAAGGCTAAGGTTAAGCCCCTGCATACCTCGTCCATATAACGCTGGAAGGTTTGAGCTGAGTTACGGAGTTCAAAAGGCATTTTAAGAAACTCGTAGAGGCCAAACGGCGTAATTATAGCTGTCTTCGGCACATCTGCAGGATTAACTCGTATTTGATGATATGCCCGAAGCAGATCCAATTTGGAAAAACTTGTGCATAATTCTAAAGTAAAATTAAAGTCTGAAATAAAGGGAATCGAATACTTATCTGGCACTGTTTTGTTGTTAAGAAAACGGTAATCGCCGCATGGGCGCCAATCTCCATTATTCTTCAGGACCATGTGAAGAGGATTTGACCACTCACTTTTTGATAGTTGGATAATTCCTTGGTCTAACATAAACTGAAATTCTTTTTTTGCTATTGCCAAACGTTTATGATCCAGTCGTCGTGCCTTTGCAGTTACTGGTCTAACAGTAGTTTCAATAAAATGGTAAGCTTTTGTATTTTTAACAGCGCGAAGAGATGAATTTATGCTTACGACATCAGGAAATTGTTGTAGAAGTTTCTCATATACTGAATTCTTCTTCTTTATATAAGAAATCGTTGTAGATGATGATTGTGTAAGTTGTGCTGGAGTTGTCAGAAGAGTTCTGCCATCTACCAAAATGCGGTTATGCAGATCAGGTAAAAGGTGATGAAATTTTAAAAAATCTGAACCAATAATAGGACGAGTAACATTGGCAATGATGAAAATCCAACGAAAAGATCAAATCAAGCCAAAATTAAGTTCTATTAATTTAGTACCATAGGTTTGAATTTCGGTACCATTTGCAGCATAGAGTTGCAGTGGACAGGCTGAACTTGATTTAACAATCTTACCTAAATTACACATACATCAGCACCAGTATCAATAAGATAATTCCATTTTGAAATACGATCCTTAATTATTAGGCGGCTTGATGAAGTTGAAATTGTTTCGGTAGCCGCTATGGCCGAAACAGTTTCTAGTTTTTTGCATCTGTAGAATATGAACATGGTTGTATACATTTTGTTGCTCTGGAATCGAAACGATTGTGGTGCCAACACCAATCATTTCTCCTGTTACGACTTTTACTACGGCGTCGTCGGTTATCGACTTCACGAGATGTGCTTCGCCCTTTTCTACTAAATATTTCAAGTTTTCTTTCCAATGCCTCAAATTTCGCAGAAAGATGCTGAAAAATATTCTCTGAAGATGATAAAGCAGATACTTGCGGGTGTGCAATATCCATTATTTTATCCGCTTGTTGTGGCATTGTTGTTAAATCTGCATTGCTATTTATAAGAATGGAACGTATGTTGTCTGGCAGCTGATCAAGAAATAAAGATTTAAGGACATTGACGCCTATATTATTTCCAACTGCAAGAACCTTCATTGATTGCAAAAAATGTGATGGCTTTTGGTCGCCTTTTACCAAACCACCAAATAGCTTTTTGAGTTTTGCTTCTTCTGAAATAGCAAACGAAGAAATAAGTCGCTCTTTAATTGCAGAATATTTGCCATTTTCAGGTGGTGCAATCAAAATATAGCCCACAAATTTTAGGTATATTGGATCCAAGTTTGAAATTACATGAGCATATTTAGTTTCATCCCTTGATATATGGGCAAGGGAAAAAATGCTCTCGATTTGGATAAACCATAAATGCGGTTGGTCCTACCAAAAATGTGGCAATTTCTGTAAGGTTGCAGATGCTGCTGCAACTTCGGGATTGTTAACAAAAGCACGTTGTGGAGTCAAAAATGCTCCATCTCCAATATGTTCACGAGTAGGTGAATTATAGAGGTTTATGAATAAAACAACCTTTCTATACAAAAGTTTTAAAAGAAATTAAAATATTAATTTTATTACAAAAATATTTGATAAATAAAAATTGGTAAAATGATTATTATTATTTTTTTGAAATTGACAGTAGTTTAAGTATTTAAATTATTAACAAGTATTATATAACAATTATTATATAACTTATATAAGCGTGCCTCACTACACTTTTAACAAATTTCTGTAGATATCCGTCTTCCAAAAAATTTTTGATTTTGGAAATAGTTTCTTGCATTTTTCGAAAGAAACAAATTCAATGCTAGAAGCATTAGATGACCCTCAAAATTAATATCTAATTGAGCTTTACCAACTTTGGTTTCATTTAACGGACATTTTCAATATAAAAAACCTGGGGCTAATAAAATGTATAAGTGAAAAATAAACTTTTAGAGAATAGTAAGGGCAAACTTACAAGGAAATAAATGTTTTTTTTTATAATTCATTTATTTATTAACTAAGAGATGATTTTGTCCTTCAAAATTATAAATAATGATTTAAATATTAAATAAACAAGAAGGATTTTATTTATTTATCATTTGGAAGTTAAATGTATTTCCACACATGGACAGACATATGTACACAATTCACACTGCAAATGCTATAATTCACTATATATTATTTTAAATTTTTGCATTTCTTTGTAAATATTTCATTTTGATTTTGACATTTGATAACATAGTACCAGCGTTGTCAGCTTGGTGTTTTTCGTACAGTTTTTAGTGATTTTTCAACATTTCGACGCGAAAAATGTTCAAGTTAGTGCTCAGTGCTTTTTTATTTAATTTTTGGTGGTTTTTATTTTGGAAGTTTGCAATAAGCACAAAATTCACAAATACGTTCATTTATCTAAACAAATATTTTTTCAAGTGTAAAACTCGTGACCATTTTTTAGATTATCTCGTAAACTATAAGGAATGTGAAAATTTTTTAAAAGCTTTCTTTTAGATAATAATATTATCTACAACTCCACTCAACACATTTTTGTTGTAAATTGTACAATTAAAAATTTATAGCTATTATGAAAAAAAATATATCGTGCATCACGCCGAGTGCGTCACAAACGGCTTTGATAAAAAAAAGATAATATTTTTTGGCTGCAAATAAGTTATTTTACAATTCTCTTATATTCCTCTTTCTTTTATGAATTAAATTTTGTGTGCTTTATTATACAAAATTCGTTAATAAATACGAAAAACACAATAATCAATAAAAAAGAGGCTCAATTACTAGAGAAGGGGCTAAAGCACAACATCCAGGCAAATAACAAGAAGAAGGAAATAGAACAAACTATTGTAGACACAGAAGTGGCAATAGCGATGCTACCAAACGAGGAGCAGGATCAGGCCAGATACACCTGCAAACGAATAATAGAGAAGGAAGTCAAATCCAAAAGGAGTCCAAACAAGGAAGGCAAAGCTGTTAGAAATCTTAAACAAAAACTTAAATCTAACAATATCGTAGCAACGAAAGCGGATAAAGGAAATACAACGATATTAATCAACAAGGATGAGTACATCGAAAAAACGGAACAGTTAATAGTGAATACTAAATGCAGGAGGATCAGGAAAGATCCTACAGACGAATACCAGGCAAAGGTAAAGGAATTGATAAAAAAGGCAACCAAAGTAATTAAACCAGGCATATCATATTCATTAACACTTATGAATCCATCCGCTCCATCTATGATCGCTTTACCGAAGATACATAAGCAAAACACGCCAATGAGACCCATAATTAATTATAAATCTGCTCCGAGCTATAGACTATCGAAATACTTAAAAACAATACTGAAAGTTACTTTGGACCTAGAGAATAAACACACAATAGCCAACACCACGGAATTAGTTAACAAGATAGGGAGCATACAGATAACAGAAAATACTAAACTAGTCTCATTTGATATAAAAGACTTATATCCATCAATCCCAACAGCACAGACAATAAACATTCTACATAAAACACTACTCAATAAAACAGAAGACGTGGATTTTTCAATGCAACTCACAAGCACGCTAAAAGCCACATTGGAATGGGAAATCCAACATCAGCAATACTCATGGAAGTATTTATGCAAAATTTAGAAGAGAAATACGTAGAGGAGTTAAAAACAAATTTTGGAGTAACATTCTATGCAAGATACGTGGACGATGTTATATGTGTAATAGAAGGAAATATGGAGAAGCAAATTCTGGATCTACTGAACAAACAACACAAAAACATAAAATTTACAATGCAAGTGGAGGAGAACGAAAGGATAAACTACCTAGACCTTACGATTAGGGCAAATAAGAGCTTAAATAGAATTGAATACGAAATATACAGAAAACCAACCGCTACAGATACAATAATACACAATTCATCAAACCATCCTCAACAACATAAGAACGCAGCAATTACGCAATTAATAACGAGACTTGAACGAATACCCCTAACACGTGAGGCCTATATGAAAGAGTTAGGAATAATATATAACATAGCGGAAAACAACGGATATAAAAAAGACCTAGTTGACAAGATTAGAAAGGATATCGAGGCAAGTAAGAAACGGAACAGAGAACAGGAACAAGAAAAGAAAACCTGGGCTACCTTTACGTATATGGGAAAATCAACATACAAAATGGGAAAATTTTTTAGAAAACACAACATTAACACAGCATTCCAAACAAGAAACAACTTGGGTAGAATGCTACAGAACAGAACAAACGAAACAGACTTCCTAGATAAACAAGGAGTGTACAAATTAACTTGCACATGCCAACACAGTTATATCGGACAAACTGGAAGAAAGATAAAAACAAGATTTCGCGAGCACATGAGAGACTACAACAGGAATAACACCAGAATCGAATTTCGCAAACCACATATTCGACAACAAATGTACACCAGGACATATTAGAAAAACAGTTAAACTATTACATTCACAACATAAAGGACGGCGAGTGAACGTATTAGAGAACATGGAAATATACAAGCAAAAAATATTTGACGGAAGAATAATAAATGAACAAATAAACACTGCTTCAGACGTAATATTTGAACCGTTAAAATATTTTTACACAAAAGAAAACAATAGTCCAGGCAACGTAGTAGAAAATGAACAAGACAAAAGGATTACCCAGAAACGTACAATTACGGATTATTACCTACGTAGGGATAAAACAAGTGATAACTAATAGAGCAGATTATAAACAAAATATTAAACACAAACATAATAGTTAGAGAAACAGGTAGCAGATAGAGACACACAAAAGCATATAGAGGCGAGAGAGAGAGAGAGAGAGAGAGAGAGAGAGAGAGAGAAAGAGCGGGAGAGAGAAATAGGGAGCAGAATACAAAAGGGATCAAGGAAGGAAGTTAGGTATACAAACGAATTATAAAAGAAACAACGTACAACAGAAAAACGATTTAGCATTCAATAGAACACTGAAGATGGCACATAGCCGAAACCGGTCTGTTTACAAACCAAATTTGACGTGGGATGACGGAAAATCGTTCCAAATACGAAAAACACACTTCAACTTTCAAAGTTACTTCCACGTGCGTCACAAAACTTTGTGCTAAATTATTTCGCAACAAGTAGCTGCTAAAAAATTATGTTGTATGACATCAGAAAGTACAAGGAAATCCCACTAAGCACTATGCATAGTTGAAGGTATCTCTTTTGAAAGAATAAAAAAGTTTTATATTTTAATTGGGGCCGAATCACCGCATTCGATATCGAGTAGGCTTTCGCATCGAATAAAATTTCGTCACGTGTCGAATGGATGGATTACCGCATTCGATAGCAAACGTATTAAAATTTTTAAAAAGTGTGTTGTGTTTCTTTAAGCTAGTTCAACAACCAAGTCGATTTGAGGACTGTAATAAGGTTTATTGGTAATGTTCCATGCTTTTTTGCAAAACATACAAATAAAAGAAATTATTTTCGCTCTGGTGCTAACGAGTGCAATTTAAGCAGCATGTACTCGATTATCGTATGCCGTAATCCCAAACTAGCTGCTGTACACAAGTAGCTGATGTACAGATAAAGATTGTATAGTCTTGAGCTTATAGTGGTAGTTGATGCGCATGTACATCACTATTTTTTTATGACTTTGTGTGATTGTTTTGCAATGAGCTCTACACGAGTACCAGAAGATTAATTTTTTTTAAGGGGAAGTCATGGAAGGTTTTCATGACTCAGGAAATTTATTTTAATATTCGGCGGTTATATTTTTGAGGGCGAAAGGTCTATCAATATACTTATTACATGGTTGTTGTTCTTTAATTTGAATGCTTATACCTATACATGGAAGACAGGAACATTAATTATTTCTATCACTTTCACATCCGATATTTTTAATAATTTTAATGAGTTTATTTGATATACAAAGACGTACATATTTCTTTATGTTAAATATTTTATCAAGTAGGAATTTTTTAAGTTAACTTTTCTCTTGACCGCTGGAAAGTAGTATATGGTATTAGTATGATGTGATCGATAGATAAACTTTGTATTGATGTGTTCTATTGTTTGAGTTTTGTTTTATTTTTCTGAAGCGTGTCATTGAACGTACATATGTATGTATATTACTTAATAATACATACATTTTCATATACTAATTTGTTAAACAAGGTTAGTTTTTTTAAAGCCGGTTGTATTAAAACACCAACGTTTAATAAAACATTCTAAAAATACGAAAAAAGCAAGCGTTTATTATAGAGATGGTGATGACTACATGTTTGAAAATTTTTGATACAAATAAATGTAATAATCTAAGATGAAAGTAATTATTTAGACTTTCTAGTTAAATTTTTTGAATTAATGTAAATTCAAATTATTATTATGAATGAGATTCTATAAAATCTGCTGACTAATTCCATACCGAAACTGAATATACAAATACGTACTATTTTTAAAACTCATATTACTACACATATCCTTGAAAATTCAATTTAATTGTAGATATATTTCGGAATATTATTAATCGATATCTTTTTGAATATTATTAAATTACAGGTTGATAAGAAGTCAACTACCAAAATATTCTCATTAGATTCATGTGCTTAATTTAATACCATAATGGGATAGTCTTAATAAAAACATAAGGGGAGAACTTAAAAAAGCAAATATAATGCCTATTATAGTATACATGCACAGATTTCGATTGTATTTAGGAATCAGTGAATATACCAAACTCAAATATTGCTAGATAAGTGTAAAAGCATATTCCATTTGCTTAGTGTTATCATATTAAGCTTTCCTTTAATTCAACATATAGACATATTTAGAAAATTTATAAGAGGATTTTTAAATAATAATGTATCTATGCATATTCATATTAAAGAAAATTATAGAGAATGATGAAAACGCATTACTAAACTATATTTTATAGACTAAGGCATCAAGTTCGAACACACTAGAAGTTTTTTTATACGATGATGGTTGATATCATGAAGTTGCTAACAAAATAACTGAATTGTCAATGAGTTCTACTTAATTTATGTACAGGTATCTTCTCGTGTAATCATCTGAATTCATTTCGAAGAAATATAGTATGGATGATTATGAATATGTTGGAAAAGTATGTACTACATTCAAATGTAGTACTATGATGTAACACAGGACTTTACAAATAAATCAAATTATCTAAGTTATTTAGTTGTAAACAACTTGTATGACTATGGTATATGTTATTACCTACCATATTCCATTCTTCATTGGTTGAAGATTCATAAAATTTTAATTTAGATAATGTAAGGGAAGCTTACATTATTTACAAACATTTGGATACATATTAGATTAGACCCATAGAAATTTAATAACTTAATTGTTATTAGATTAGACTTAAAATACCATCAAGATTACACAATTGTAAAAATGCTTTATCATTTTGTGCAGAAAACAAGAAAACTCAAAGCAAGAAACAAATTAAATTTGTGGACAATAACATACTTAAAAGTGTACGACAAAATTGTGTAGTCTATTTATATATAAGATGTATCTCACTAACTTTAGAAATATCTAACAATGTATTCAACAAGGATTCATTTCAAATAAAACACATAGAACTCTTAAGTTTAACTGCTCTGAGGGAAATGTTATACCAATTGTTTTGAATGCAATTGTTGTATGACTAGTGAAAATGGGAATGGTACAAAATCTTCCTGAGTTGTATCCGGTGAAAATAACCACATCACAAAACTAAAACAAAAATGATAGGAAAATTCCTTCATTATACAGCAAATTTTGTTCCAAATTAAAATCATTTGTTTATAGTACAGTAATTTAACTAGTATTAAGACCCCATCACATGACAAGTAGCTTAAGTTTAGGTCTATAACCTATCACTGGGTATCTTAATTATGTCAATTGACCCCTTAACGAACCAGTCACGTGACCTGTCTTGTGACAGGTTCTTTTCTCTCTCTAGGGTAATTGAATAGGTTAAGGAAGAATATTAGTTTCCATCGATTATTAGATAAAAATTCATTTTAGCAAAAATTTCTTATTGAAGAATGCCGTCGGAAAAAAGATTTTGAAATAGTGTGTGTGAATGAAAAAAAATATCTAAAAAACCTCATCAAAAGAGGGCTGCCTATAGGCAGCTCTGACGTCATCGAATAGAAAAAACGTTGACGTTGTCTGAGCATGAGCAACTGCTCTGCTAGCAGAGAAACCAATTCTTGTTGGATCAAAACCATTCTTCTCAAGTTTTTTGCTTACTTGCAAATTTTTGTTTGCTTATAAGTTTAACTGTACTGTTAGATTTCTTGAATTTGAATTTCACAGCATTATGAAATTATATCAAGGTTTTTCTTTAAACATTTTACAAAGTCAAAAACGTTTTGATAATCTGATAAGTTATTCAATCAATTTTTGACTAACAAATTTCTGTTATATTCCTAAGGAAAAGATGATTCCTAATTATTCTTTAGAAAAAATAATACAAGATAATGAATATTTTATTTTATTTATTAAATTTAATTATAATGGTTGAAACATTGCGTAATACGATTCTATTAAATTTTCTAATATAGCTTTCCGTAAAAAGTATATCGAGCACCTACAAGTATCAGGTCCTTCCTTACAATTCGGATCGTACCAGGGACAGCATTTGAAATGTCCTTCTGTGTTGTCTTCATCTTCCATAATATCAAATTCATCATTCTCATCCAGCATATTTTGGAAATATATGATTATTTCCCAATGATCGTATAGTCTAAAGTTATCAAAAACTGATATGAATTTATTTAGACTCCTTCTTATTTGACTCATTTTGTTAATATTCCGTATAAATTTTGTTGCTGCTTACTTTTTCAAAGGAATCGTGGGTACTGCAAATTTTTCCCTAAATATTTATCTACAAAGTGGGTAAAATTATGTATTATTGTTCTTTCATTCTCTTATTGCCTTTTCGATTTTCCGACAAATATATAAGGAAAGATTCATATTAATAGACCTCCTTATCACTATCTCTCTCCCTCTCTCCCTCTCTCTCTATAATGATCTCCTCATATACTCATATTCATTATTTCGGAACAAATATTTTCGGTTAGGCTTCTTGTAGTCATCGTCGCTACTTCCATGATCAATTTCAATTGAATATTCAAAGTGAGAAGATCTATATAAAAATGAGCTCTACAAAAAATTTAACAACAAAATTTAATTCTCTAAACAACAAAAGATTAATGCTCATAAAGGATCTAGACATTGCAGTTAAATATCCTGTTCAAAATATAACACGGGTAACAACAAAATATGGACCAACACTAAAAGTTGAAATAGAAAAATATATAATGTTTCTGCCTAAAATATATAATACTCTGACAGATGATGAAATTAAGGATCTCTCGAATGGAACATTTCAACTACGTCGAGAAGGTGATCAAAACTTAATCATTGAGAGTGAGCTGGAGGAATTTTTGATTCAAAATGCACAATATCCTATTTGGGAATAAAATAAATTAATTCTGTATAGTAAATTATAGATAAATAGAAATACATTAAAGAGTTTTGTGAAATATATACGATTGCGTGTTTTTATTTAATATTTTCAGTTATTTCATAAAGAAACTTAAGACATAAATGACCACAGGTATTAAAATTCTGATGTTGATTATAGTTGTATTTTATATTTGTGCCGAGATATTTGAGTACTTCCGAAGGAGGTTGTAAGTTTCCAAAACTGTCGAAATATTGTTTTTCATTGATGTTTTTATAATATGCTACCCAATGTGTACCAGGTCCTGTTGATATATCCAAATTGATTATTCCACATTCAATTTTTTGGTCGTTTTGGTAGTGAGTCCAACATGAAAACTCCTCTAAAATGTGGAATTTTGTTTGAAAATTTTCTCAAGTCCACTTCTGATAGTGGTCTATTAGGTAGTATTTCTAAGAGTTTTTTGCCTGCTCTTTATAAACTAAACCATAACCCTTTTTATATGGTTTTAGGTAAAGTCCTTTCCCGACAGCTATAGATTCCATCTCTTTATTATGTCGAATTGCTTCATCAAGCTGATTTTTTGCATTCTTTGTCGCATTTACAGCCTTAGCTATAGCAGAACCTCCAGTCGTTAGACTACCAATTGCACTCAGTGCAGTTAAAATCGGTATTAGAGGTAAAAAACCACCAATTTTTGGTCCATTTATTATGCGTGGTATTATGACTTGTGATTTTCTTCCTTTTAATGTTTTGTTGATAGTTTTACGTGCTATTTTAATAGCATTGTTAATATCTAAAGGTTTTTTCTCCTTTAATATTTTTGTTGCAGCTCTAATTGATGTACTGAACAATTTTTTGCCATTTAATTTAGGTTTCTTAACATTTTTCTTTTTCTCCACACCCATACCAAATTTTGTTTTGGCTTGCATAGCGTTAGTAACCATATATGCAAATGATTTTTCTGCAAGACTACTATCTTTTGATAAAACTCGATCCCAAGCTGAATTTTCAAGAATTTTATCAGCTTGATGTCTGATATTTAAATCTTTATTTTTAGAATAAGCTATGTCGTGATTTTTACAGGCAGAGTCCAATAAATTGATTCCTTTATCACCTCGATTTAAACGTTTTTGTAGTTTAGTTCGAGGTCCACAGTATTGATATCCAGGAAGATGAAGTTCAATAGGAAGAGAGTTTATTATTTTATCTAGTAAACCTGCTCCAACGAAGGTGTTTTTATGACTAAATGACTTTTGGTAATGTATAACCATCTTATTTCTTTATTTTTTCTGTAATAAAGGTAACAAACATGATTTGCATTTAGTTATAAAAATGCAGTTAGTAAAACAACATAAACATATTTTAGTTCGAAACATTGATGATTCATCGAACATCAGTTCAAAAATAGAACATAGTTCACTCTTACCAAATTCTATTCGTGCTCTAATAGTGGGACCATCAAATTGTGGAAAGACTAATGTTATGATTGGCTTACTAGAAAGTCCTAATGGACTAAAGTTTGAAAACATCTATTTATACTCAAAATCTCTATATCAGCCGAAATATGAATACTTGAAGAGATTAATTACACCTATTAAGGGAATGGGATATTACACATTCACCGAAAATGAATCAGTTATTCCCCCCTGACAAAGCTAAAACTAATTCAATTATGATATTTGATAATGTTGCATGTGAGAAGCAGAATAATATACGAGCTTATTTTTTTATGGGACGACATAGGGATGTTGATTCATTCTACTTGTGCCAAACTTATACCAGAACTCCCAAGCATTTAATAAGAGACAATGCGAATATGATTATAGTGTTTAAACAAGATGAGACAAATATGAAACATGTTTATAGGGATCATGTTGCCAGCGATATGAGTTATGCAAAGTTTCATGAAATTTGTCGATTGTGCTGGAAGGATAAATATGGATTTTTGATGATAAGCAAAGATAATGAATTAAACAATGGGCGCTACAGAAAATTATTCGATTATTTCATAACAATATAAATTGCTCTACATAAAAGAAAAACTTTAGTATATAATCTGGCTTTAGCCATAATACATCTACATAGCTCTTGAAATATCAACTATACCTGATCTAATTATCTACCTAATAAGCTGATCTGATCGGATACCTAATAAGCTGCTCTGATACCTAATAAGCTGATCTGATACCTAATAGCCTGATCAGATACCTAATAAGCTGATCTGATACCTAATAACCTGATCTGATAACCTGATCTGATAACCTGATCTGATACCTAATAAGCTGATCAGATACCTAATAAGCTGATCTGATACCTAATAAGCTGATCTGATAACCTGATCAGATACCTAATAAGCTGATCTGATACCTAATAAGCTGATCTGATCAGATACCTAATAAGCTATTCTGATTGCTCGAAAATGGAAAAAAATTTTAAAAGAGTTGGTTGTGACAAGAAATGTCTTGAAGAAAAAGCTTCGTAGTATAAAAACGGGCGAAATAGACACACGTGAACAACTAAAAGATACATTTAAGCCTATAACAGATCCTTTAAACAAATTTATAAATAATTCTAGTAATATCAATGGAATAATCAAAAGGAAAAGAATGAGATAAACAAAGAAATTGAATATAATAACAGTTCTAATCATCTTAAGAAACCATCAATTAAGTTGCAGACAAGTACACCAAAGAAACTTGTAGCAGAATCAACATTTGATACCAGCAATTCACTTGCTGATCCTAATGGTGAAAGTTCTATTGATAATGATGATGATGATGATGATGACGATTTTTACTCTCAAAACTCAAATGCTGAAGAGAGTTACACTGACTTATCTGTTTTGTAAGGAAGAAATTAATTAGACTCTAACTATGGTCCACATAAAGATTTCAATAATGAATGGAAATTTGGTGATAGTAAGCTCAAATTAAATGAAAAAAATATATATTAGTAGTCAAATATGGGCTTCAACACCAGGACTATTTTCTCCCATGTTTCATAAAATACCAAAAAACTATGATAAATATGAACTAGAACTCTACAAAAAATTTTAGTTAATACAAATGCGTACAGAAGAAACTATAAACCTGATGGACAAATCAAGGGAACGAAAGCCTATAAATATAAACATATTATTAAAAATATGTTTAAAGAGAAAAACCAACAGACTTTATCAAAATCAATACCAAATAAGACAATATCTAATTATAAAGGTGATGGATTGATGCAGTTTAACCCTCATAAGCCAAACTATATATACTGGGATGATCCAAATGAGATGGTAGATCGACTTCGACTACTGGTATCATCACAAGCTGCAGGTCATACTAATCATAATAACGTAATTGTATCAATTATTGAAGAACTACGTGAAGCTAATATAATAGAATAATCTATATAAAGTATGTCTGTTGATAAGTTTGGACATTATCTAAACGATACAAGCAATATAATTTCATTGAAAATTGCCCCTAAAATGTTGGGGTTCTTTATGGATACGAACAACGACATCGATGTCCCAAACAAAAGCGTCAAAAATGTGGCAAAAGCTGTGGAAGAAAACGATGTTGTCAATAAATTGTTTCTGCAAACTCAAATCGAAGAAATAGAACACAAGCTACTAAAATACTTTAAGGAAGATAACAACAATATTCATGATACTCTAAGAACTCAAATCGAAATGCTACAACATGCAATAATATTACAGTTGGAAGAGAATAAGAAAATGCAAGAAACTATTTCCAAAATCAAAACATTTTTGGAAGACGGATATCTACAAAAATTTGTTAAAAGTGTAGTGAGACACGCTATAACTTATAATACTTGTTAATAATTTAAATACTTAAACTACTGTCAATTTCAAAAAAATAATAATAATCACTTTTACCAATTTTTATTTATCAAATATTTTTGTAATAAAATTAATATTTTAAGTTCTTTTAAAACTTTTGTATAGAAAGGTTGTTTTATTCATAAACCTCTATAATTCACCTACTCGTGAACATATTGGAGATGGAGCATTTTTGACTCCACAACGTGCCTTTGTTAATAATCCCGAAGTTGCAGCAGCATCTGCAACCTTACAGAAATTGCCACATTTTTGGTAGGACCAACCGCATTTATGGTTTATCCAAATCGAGAGCATTTCTTCCCTTGCCCATATATCAAGGGATGAAACTAAATATGCTCATGTAATTTCAAACTTGGATCCAATATACCTAAAATTTGTGGGCGATATTTTGATTGCACCACCTGAAAATGGCAAATATTCTGCAATTAAAGAGCGACTTATTTCTTCGTTTGCTATTTCAGAAGAAGCAAAACTCAAAAAGCTATTTGGTGGTTTGGTAAAAGGCGACCAAAAGCCATCACATTTTTTGCAATCAATGAAGGTTCTTGCAGTTGGAAATAATATAGGCGACAATGTCCTTAAATCTTTATTTCTTGATCAGCTGCCAGACGACATACGTTCCATTCTTATAAATAGCAATGCAGATCTAACAACAATGCCACAACAAGCGGATAAAATAATGGATATTGCACACCCGCAAGTATCTGCTTTATCATCTTCAGAGAATATTTTTCAGCATCTTTCTGCGAAATTTGAGGCATTGGAAAGAAAACTTGAAATATTTAGTAGAAAAGGGCGAAGCACATCTCGTGAAGTCGATAGCCGACGACGCCGTAGTAAAAGTCGTAACAGGAGAAATGATTGGTGTTGGCACCACAATCGTTTCGATTCCAGAGCAACAAAATGTATACAACCATGTTCATATTCTACAGATGCAAAAAACTAGAAACTGTTTCGGCCATAGCGGCTACCGAAACAATTTCAACTTCATCAAGCCGCCTAATAATTAAGGATCGTATTTCAAAATGGAATTATCTTATTGATACTGGTGCTGATGTATGTGTAATTTAGTTAAGATTGTTAAATCAACTATATGAGTGTGCTCTAACTGATTTTCATTCATATAATAGCATCCCAAATGTTGATGTCTACAACAATTTGTTTCATATAGGTGAAAATGTTATTGAAGTACCAATTAGATCTTATGAATTGAATGATGTAGTTGATTATATAGAGGAACAATATAAACGCTACAATCCAGAAAATAGAATATTTATAGAAGCCAATAACAATACAATGCAAGTTAAAGTCAACGGCTCTAAGGATGCAATATATTTTAATAAAGAAAATACAATTGGAAAACTCTTGGGATTCAATAGTAAAATCCTAACTCCAAACGTAGATCATTATTCTGATCTTCCAGTTAATATTTTCAAGGTGAACATGTTGCGAATTGAAAGTAGTATCGCTGTTAATACATATATGAATAATTCCAAGCCGCATACACTACATGAATTTTTGATTAATGTGCCTCCAGGCTATGCAATAGATGAGATACCTCGAAATCTCATCTATTTACCGGTGAACTCCAGAGATATAAGTTCGCTAGCTCTACGAGTAGTTGATCAGCACGGCGATTTAATAAATTTCCGAGGAGAGGAAATAACAATACGAATTCATTTAAGACCAACTAAATAATGCAAATATTCAACTCGAGTATATCACAGAATATAGCAACAACAACAACAACAACACCATCAGCATACGAACCTAAAATATTATTACGACCTAAACCACAATTAAAGAGGTCAATTCATCAAAAAACTCTAACGACAGCAAATAAAAAATTTCTCAAGTCATTGAATTTTAAATTGAAGACAAAATGAGTTAAATAATAAATATCTTAGATAAACCCTTATCTGATGAAAATATAATCAAAAAGGACTATCATACATACGTGCCATACCTACAATCTTACAACAATAATGATGAAATTCGCATTTCAATTCAAAATCAAGATTTGTATGTGTTACCTAGTGAAAGCTATATATATATATATATATATATATATATATATATATATATATATATATATATATATATATATATATATATATATATATATATATATATATATATATATATATATATATATATATATATATATATATATATATATATATATATATATATATATATATATATATATATATATATATATATATATATATATATATATATATATATATATATATATATATATATATATATATATATATATATATATATATATATATATATATATATATATATATATATATATATATATATATATATATATATATATATATATATATATATATATATATATATATATATATATATATATATATATATATATATATATATATATATATATATATATATATATATATATATATATGTCGAGGGATCTGTTGTAGATGAGAAAACCTCCACATCTACAGACAACTTTAAAGTAAAAAACAACTTTGTTGCATATCTCTTTGATGAAATTCGTTATGAACGTAATGGTATTGAAGTTGATCAAGCAAGATATTTAGGAGGTACAAGTACCATAAAAAATTTTGGTTTCTTTATCACCAACGGAAAGCACTGGAATGCAGAATGCTAGCTGGAATAAAATTGATGATTTAAAACTTGTTAATGGATATTTTAACTTTTATGTACCCTTAAAAATGCTTTTGGGTTTCGCTGAAGACTACAACAAAGTCATACTAAATGGAAAACATGAATTGATACTCTTGCGTAAGAAGAACGATGAAGATCTTGTACACTCGAGCGTTTCCACGGAAAAAGCAAAACTTTCAATTTCACTCATCTCATGGAGAATTCCACATGTACAATTATCTGATTTTAGCAAGTTGAATATGATAAAAATTATTAACAATGGTGTTTCTATACCAATGGCATTCCGTAGTTGGGATTTTCATGTGAATCCGCAGCTTAATACAGGAACAAGTCATACCTGGAATGTTAAATTAGCTGCAAGTAGAGAACGACCCCGTTTTGTATTGATTGCTTTTCAACAAGAAAATAAGTTTGTTCATTGTGACCTGACAAATTTAAAAGTACATTTAAATTCAGTATCATATCCATATGATGACCTAAATATCAAATTTAAGAATGAACGCTATGCAATTCTATATAATATGTATCTAAGATTTCAACAGAGCTATTACATGAGAGAATCTCAACCGCTTCTAACTGCTCAAGAATTTAAAAATAATGCACCGATTATTGTAGTAGATGTCAGCCATCAAAACGAATCGCTCAATAACGGACCAATTGATATAAAACTTGAATTTGAAACAGCTACAAATATTGCCTCAAAGACATCAGCTTACTGCATTCTTATTCATGATCGCATAATTGAATATGTACCCATAAAAGGACAAGTCCGAAAAGTCTTATAAATTAAACAATATGGATGATAATATAGTTTGTATAGATATGCAAGGATTGAAAAGCGATTCAAATGATTCCATCGCAAAAGAAATAGCGATCGTTTTCAACAACAACAACAATGAAGCCATAAATTTCATTATAGAACCACCCTTTGATTTTAAATGTCTATCGCCAAAGAAGCAAAAAGAAGTAAACTGGTTAACAAAGAACTATCATCACCTAAAGTGGAACGATGGATCAGTCACATTTCAAAGCGTCTGCAAGTTTTTAAAACCTAATTTACGCTATTCTAAAAGATATGTTAAAGGAGAAGAAAAGAGACAATGGCTAGAAAAAATACTGAAAAAAAAGAGTTTTTAACATCGAGGACTTTGGATGCATCAACTTTAAACAAATGGAAATTAAATATCCCTATTATTTTTAGTGTAATTATCATACATATGGTGTTTGCGCATTAAGAAATGCTTTTACTAACAAAAGAAATATCTTGTTTAAAATAATTTATGTATACAAATTATTATTATTGTCTTAAAATTGTTTGTTTGTTTATATATATATATATATATATATATATATATATATATATATATATATATATATATATATATATATATATATATATATATATATATATATATATATATATATATATATATATATATATATATATATATATATATATATATATATATATATATATATATATATATATATATATATATATATATATATATATATATATATATATATATATATATATATATATATATATATATATATATATATATATATATATATATATATATATATATATATATATATATATATATATATATATATATATATATATATATATATATATATATATATATATATATATATATATATATATATATATATATATATATATATATATATATATATATATATATATATATAACTTTCACTAGGTAACACATAAAAATCTTGATTTTGAATTGAAATGCGAATTTCATCATTATTGTTGTAAGATTGTAGGCACGTATGTATGATAGTCCTTTTTGATTATATTTTCATCAGATAAGGGTTTATCTAAGATATTTATTAACTTGTTGTTTAATGACCAATTGTAATTAATTAATGTTCTTATAGTAGGAGTTACCTTCGGGCTAGTGATGGTCAAACCAAAAATAAATAAAACTAATTCATTTTATTTTAAACACCCAACGTTTCGTTTGTTTGCTTCAAATTATTGAACTCATTTTGTCTTCAATTTAAAATTCAATGACTTGAGAAAATTTTTATTTGCTGTCGTTAGTTTTTTGATGAATTGACCTCATTAGTTGTGGTTTAGGTCGTAATAATATTTTAGGTTCGTATGCTGATGGTGTTGTTGTTGTTGTTGCTATATTCTGTGATATACTCGAGTTGAATATTAGCATTATTTAGTTGGTCTTAAATGAATTCGTATTGTTATTTCCTCTCCTCGGAAATTTATTAAATCGCCGTGCTGATCAACTACTCGTGGAGCTAATGCGCTTATTTCTCTGGAGTTCACCGGTAAATAGATGAGATTACGAGGTATCTCATCTATTTTATAGCCTGTAGCCACATTAATCGGAAATTCATGTAGTGTATGCGCCTTGGAATTATTCATATATGTATTAACAGCCATACTACTTTCAATTCGCAACAGATTCACCTTGAAAATATTAACTGGAAGATCAGAATAATGATCTACGTTTGGAGTTAGGATTTTACTATTGAATCCCAAGAGTTTTCCAATTGTATTTTCTTTATTAAAATATATTGCATCCTTAGAGCTGTTGACTTTAACTTGCATTGTATTGTTATTGGCTTCTATAAACATTCTATTTTCTGGATTGTAGCGTTTATATTGTTCCTCTATATAATCAACTACATCATTCAATTCATAAGATCTAATTGGTACTTCAATAACATTTTCACCTATATGAAACAAATTGTTATAGACATCAACATTTTGGATGCTATTATATGAATGAAAATCAGTTAGAGCACACTCATATGCCCCCATTTAAATCAATGGGTGGGAAGTAATTAGCAGATAACTCTGATGAGTTGGAGCTTAGAGTAAGTGCTATTGACATTATAACTGTCTGATTACGAATAAATAAAGTTTAACACAAAATTGTTTATAAAGGGGATTTACATATTTATTTCATCTTTTTTATTTTAAATTTACATTATAATCTTAAGTACTAAGTATGTATGTATAATAATTGCTGATAATTGCTATAATATTTCATCTTTACTTATCCATGAATTGTGATCGTTACTAAATCCTAACCATTTAACAAATGCTTTGGCTCCTCTGGTTTTAATAATCTTTTCAACTAGATATGTATTAGGAAATCTTGTTTTTCAAAGTTCTTCATCATAAAATCCACCTTCAATAGGATTTCCACGATAATCTTCTAATATGTATGTTGTGGGATATGTATTTTGAATAGATTTAATTGTGAAAATTTCTGTTGTCCAATTTTGAGTATAACCTTTTCCAAAAATATGCTTATATTTGCTTATGCGCACATGATCACCAAAGATCATTAAATTTCGATATTTTATACATTTTCAAATGACTGTATACTGTATTCAATAATTTTTTTCTCATTTGAAGAGTTGACTTTAATTGGAGCCATTTTAATGGTACGCTGAACTTTTCTGTTATATGCTTCTAATAGATATTTGTAGATATCAAGCCAATTGTATGTACCATTAAAACTAAATTCTTTCCACATCATCCCTTTTAATGTTCTATTAAATCGTTCTACTATTGCTGCTTTCATTCTGCTATACGTTGAATAGTGATTAATGTTGTACTTATCCATCAATTTTCCAAAGTGTTTATTGAAAAATTCTTTACCATCATCTGTTTGAAGGTTTTTTGGTACTCCTCCCAATTGAAAAATATCTGACATGGCTTGCGTTGTTTCAAGTGCAGTTTTTGTTTTAAGTGGTACTGCCCATGCAAATTTGGAGAATGTGTCAATTACGGTTAACAAAAATCTATAATTTTTATTGTCCATAGAATAATTTCCCATTTCAACTAAATTAGCTTGCCGAAAATCATCTATTCCTTTCATCACAACTCTACGACGTAAAAAAGATTTTCGAGCTTGTTTATGGAGTTCATTTACTAAAATTATTTTTGAAGTCATTTTTTAGTATTAAGAATTATTTTCGATGTGTTGTGATCTATTTGATACACTTTTAGCTATTGACACAAACATGTAATTTTCAAATCTATAAATCTTTTCATTAACTTTTCTTTTGTATACTTTTATAGAGGTTACGAATAAAACAACCTTTCTATACAAAAGTTTTAAAATAACTTAAAATATTAATTTTATTACAAAAATATTTGATAAATAAAAATTTGTAAAAGTGATTATTATTATTTTTTTTAAATTGACAGTAGTTTAAGTATTTAAATTATTAACAAGTATTATAAGTTATAGCGTGTCTCACTAAATTACCTCCTTCCCAGTTTAAGGAATATTAAACGTAACAGATCTTTGATTTGATGTAGACAAACTTTCAATTGATGGCTCAAAAAATGCGGGCTTAAGACGGTCTATTGACACTGTATCAGTACGGGAACCAATCTGAATTTTGAAATATTTCTCATGTCGTTCCAATACCTTGAATGGTCCCCTATATTTAGAGTAGAGTGGTTTTTTACTTCATTTCGAAGATCCTTGTAAATAAAAGGTACTTCTTTACGATGATTACTTCCTGGCGGAGGTCGAATTGAGTTCATAGATTTATATAAATTTGAAAGGAATTCAGATAAGTTTTCCATTTTTTCAGATTTCTTAAAAAATTCTCCTGGTAAACGAAGTGTTTCGCCATAAACCAGTTCAGCAGGTGATGTTTTAATGTCTTCCTTAAAAACAGTTCTCAGACCAAGAAGGACAGTAGGCAATGATTTGGTCCATTGTTGATTTCTATGTGCTATAAGAGATGCTTTTAAAGTGCGGTGAAACCTTTCAATCATCCCGTTTGATTATGGATGATACGAAGTGGTTTGATTTAATTTTGCTCCAACAAAGCTTGCTAAGTCATTGAACAACTTCGATTGAAACTGCCTTCCTCTGTCTGTAACAATTATTTGAGGGCATCCAAAACGGCAAATCCAATTTTCATAAAAACATCTAGCAACTTTCTCTGCTGTGATTGCATCTAATGGCACTACTTCGACCCATCTAGTGACACGATCAATCATCGTGAGCAAATATTGAAAACCTTCCGATAGTGGCAGCGGTCCTACTATGTCGAAGTGGATGTCTGAAAATCGCTGGGTATCGGTAGAAAAAGAACCAACAGGAACTTTAGTATGTCGAAATATCTTTGCAGCCTGACATTGTTGGCATTCTTTTACCCATTGCGTACAGTCTTTATTTACTGAAGGCCACACAAATCTTTGAGTTACCAAACGCTGTATTGCTCTACTTCCAGAATGAGACAGCTTATGAATATTGTTGAATATTGCTCTTCGGAATTTTAATGGGATGAAAGGTCTTGTTCGTTTCGATGAAACATCACAATATATTATTATATTACTGTTAGGAATTTGTACGAGCGTGAGATGAAGGCCAGTTGATGGTGTTTTCAAAAATCTTCCTAGTTCATTCATCTTCTTCTTGAGCTTTGGCGATTTCATCATACTTGATAACTGAAAGTTCCTCTACTCTAGAAAGTGCATCAGCAACAGTATTTTCTTTGCCAGATATATGACGTATATCAGTTGTAAACTGAGCTATATAATCAAGATGGCGAAGTTGGCGTTGACTTGCTTTTTCTGGCTTTTGTCTAAAAGCAAAAATAAGCGGTTTATGATCAGTAAATAATAAAAAGGTATGACCTTCTAACATATGTCTAAAAACTTTTATGGCATTGTATGCTGCCAAAAGTTCGCGATCATATGTGCTGTAATTGCGTTCCGTCACAGATAATTTTCTTGAGTAAAATCCCAGAGGTCGCCAAGCTTCTTTTTCTCGTTGTTCAAGTACTGCACCTATTGCAACGTCGGAAGCATCTGCTTTCAGGCAAACATCTGCACTTGAAACAGGGTGTGCTAATACTGCAGTATTAGCTAGAGTTGCTTTGCAGCAGTTAAATTCGTTCTCGCAATCAGGAGTCCATTGAATCACTCTTTTGTCATTCTTCACAGCACCTTTAGTTAGCTCGTTAAGTTTTACTTGAATTTGAGCTGCATTTGGTAAAAACTTTCTGTAGAAATTAAGCAATCCTAAGAAACGTCGTAGCTCCATAACATTGTTAGGCCTTTTTAAATCAAGTATGGCTTCAACTTTTGATTTCTTTGGCGATATACCATTTTCACACACTTGAAATCCAACAAAATCAACTTCTTTTGCTCCAAATATACATTTCGCAGTATTAATTAAAATACCGTATTCACTATACCGTTTGAGTAGCAAGCGTAGATGAGAAACGTGTTCTTTCTCATTTTTTGATGCGATTAGGACATCATCTATGTAAACGAAGGCGAAGGTTAAGCCCCTGCATACCTCGTCCATATAACGCTGGAAGGTTTGAGCTGAGTTACGGAGTCCAAAAGGCATTTTAAGAAACTCGTAGAGGCCAAACGGCGTAATTATAGCTGTCTTCGGAACATCTGCAGGATTAACTCGTATTTGATGATATGCCCGAAGCAGATCCAATTTGGAAAAACTTGTGCATCATTCTAAAGTAAAACTAAAGTCTGAAATAAAGGGAATCGAATACTTATCTGGCACTGTTTTGTTGTTAAGAAAACGGTAATCGCCGCATGGGCGGCAGTCTCCATTATTCTTCAGGACCATGTGAAGAGGATTTGACCACTCACTTTTTGATAGTTGGATAATTCCTTGGTCTAACATAAACTGAAATTCTTTTTTTGCTATTGCCAAACGTTTATGATCCAGTCGTCGTGCCTTTGAAGTTACTGGTCTAACAGTAGTTTCAATAAAATGGTAAGCTTTTGTATTTTTAACAGCGCGAAGAGATGAATTTATGCTTACGACATCAGGAAATTGTTGTAGAAGTTTCTCATATACTGAATTCTTCTTCTTTATATAAGAAATCGTTGTAGATGATGATTGTGTAAGTTGTGCTAGAGTTGTCAGAAGAGTTCTGCCATCTACCAAAATGCGGTTATGCAGATCAGGTAAAAGGTGATGAAATTTTAAAAAATCTGAACCAATAATAGGACGAGTAACATTGGCAATGATGAAAATCCAACGAAAAGATCGAATCAAGCCAAAATTAAGTTCTATTAATTTAGTACCATAGGTTTGAATTTCGGTACCATTTGCAGCATAGAGTTGCAGTGGACAGGCTGAAGTTGATTTAACAATCTTACCTAAATTACACATACATCAGCACCAGTATCAATAAGATAATTCCATTTTGAAATACGATCCTTAATTATTAGGCGGCTTGATGAAGTTGAAATTGTTTCGGTAACCGCTATGGCCGAAACAGTTTCTAGTTTTTTTGCATCTGTAGAATATGAACATGGTTGTATACATTTTGTTGCTCTGGAATCGAAACGATTGTGGTGCCAACACCAATCATTTCTCCTGTTACGACTTTTACTACGGCGTCGTCGGTTATCGACTTCACGAGATGTGCTTCGCCCTTTTCTACTAAATATTTCAAGTTTTCTTTCCAATGCCTCAAATTTCGCAGAAAGATGCTGAAAAATATTCTCTGAAGATGATAAAGCAGATACTTGCGGGTGTGCAATATCCATTATTTTATCCGCTTGTTGTGGCATTGTTGTTAAATCTGCTTTGCTATTTATAAGAATGGAACGTATGTTGTCTGGCAGCTGATCAAGAAATAAAGATTTAAGGACATTGTCGCCTATATTATTTCCAACTGCAAGAACCTTCATTGATTGCAAAAAATGTGATGGTTTTTGGTCGCCTTTTACCAAACCACCAAATAGCTTTTTGAGTTTTGCTTCTTCTGAAATAGCAAACGAAGAAATAAGTCGCTCTTTAATTGCAGAATATTTGCCATTTTCAGGTGGTGCAATCAAAATATCGCCCACAAATTTTAGGTATATTGGATCCAAGTTTGAAATTACATGAGTATATTTAGTTTCATCCCTTGATATATGGGCAAGGGAAAAAATGCTCTCGATTTGGATAAACCATAAATGCGGTTAGTCCTACCAAAAATGTGGCAATTTCTGTAAGGTTGCAGATGCTGCTGCAACTTCGGGATTATTAACAAAGGCACGTTGTGGAGTCAAAAATGCTCCATCTCCAATATGTTCACGAGTAGGTGAATTATAGAGGTTTATGAATAAAACAACCTTTCTATACAAAAGTTTTAAAAGAACTTAAAATATTAATTTTATTACAAAAATATTTGATAAATAAAAATTGGTAAAAGTGATTATTATTATTTTTTTTTTAATTGACAGTAGTTTAAGTATTTAAATTATTAACAAGTATTATAAGTTATAGCGTGTCTCACTACACTTTTAACAAATTTTTGTAGATATCCGTCTTCCAAAAATGTTTTGATTTTGGAAATAGTTTCTTGCATTTTCTTATTCTCTTCCAACTGTAATATTATTGCATGTTGTAGCATTTCGATTTGAGTTCTTAGAGTATCATGAATATTGTTGTTATCTTCCTTATAGTATTTTAGTAGCTTGTGTTCTATTTCTTCGATTTGAGTTTGCAGAAACAATTTATTGACAACATCGTTTTCTTCCACAGCTTTTGCCACATTTTTGACTCTGTTGTTTTAGACATCGATGTCGTTGTTCGTATCCATAAAGAACCCCAACATTTTAGGGGCATTTTTCTATGAAATTATATTGCTTGTATCGTTTAGATAATGTCCAAACTTATCAACAGACATACTTTATATAGATTATTCTATTATATTAGCTTCACGAAGTTCTTCAATAATTGATACAATTTCGTTATTATGATTAGTATGACCTGCAGCTTGTGATGATACCAGTAGTCGAAGTCGATCTACCATCTCATTTGGATCATCCCAGTATATATAGTTTGGCTTATGAGGGTTAAACTGCATCAATCCATCACCTTTATAATTAGATATTGTCTTATTTGGTATTGATGTTGATAAAGTCTGTTGGTTTTTCTCTTTAAACATATTTTTAATAATATGTTTATATTTATAGGCTTTCGTTCCCTTGATTTGTCCATCAGGTTTATAGTTTCTTCTGTACGCATTTGTATTAACTAAAATTTTTTGTAGAGTTCTAGTTCATATTTATCATAGTTTTTTGGTATTTTATGAAACATGGGAGAAAATAGTCCTGGTGTTGAAGCCCATATTTGACTACTAATATATATTTTTTTCATTTAATTTGAGCTTACTATCACCAAATTTCCATTCATTATTGAAATCTTTATGTGGACCATAGTTAGAGTCTAATTAATTTCTTCCTTACAAAACAGATAAGTCAGTGTAACTCTCTTCAGCATTTGAGTTTTGAGAGTAAAAATCGTCATCATCATCATCATCATCATTATCAATAGAACTTTCACCATTAGGATCAGCAAGTGAATTGCTGGTATCAAATGTTGATTCTGCTACAAGTTTCTTTGGTGTACTTGTCTGCAACTTAATTGATGGTTTCTTAAGATGATTAGAACTGTTATTATATTCAATTTCTTTGTTTATCTCATTCTTTTCCTTTTGATTATTCCATTGATATTACTAGAATTATTTATAAATTTGTTTAAAGGATCTGTTATAGGCTTAAATGTATCTTTTAGTTGTTCACGTATGTCTATTTCGCCCGTTTTTATACTACGAAGCTTTTTCTTCAAGACATTTCTTGTCACAACCAACTCTTTTAAAATTTTTTTTCCATTTTCGAGCTATCAGATCAGCTTATTAGGTATCTGATCAGGTTATCAGATCAGCTTATTAGGTATCTGATCATGTTATCAGATCAGCTTATTAGGTATCAGATCAGCTTATTAGGTATCTGATCAGCTTATTAGGTATCAGATCAGGTTATCAGATTAGCTTATTAGGTACCTGATCAGGTTATCAGATCAGGTTATTAGGTATCAAATCAGCTTATTAGGTATCTGATCAGGTTATTAGGTATCAGATCAGCTTATTAGGTATCAGAGCAGCTTATTAGGTACCAGATCAGATCAGCTTATTGGGTAGATAATTAGATCAGGTATAGTTGATATTTCAAGAGCTATGTAGATGTATTATGGCTAAAGCCAGATTATATACTAAAGTTTTTCTTTTATGTAGAGCAATTTATATTGTTATGAAATAATCGAATAATTTTCTGTAGCGCCCATTGTTTAATTCATTATCTTTGCTTATCATCAAAAATCCATATTTATCCTTCCAGCGCAATCGACAAATTTCATGAAACTTTGCATAACTCATATCGCTGGCAACATGATCCCTATAAACATGTTTCATATTTGTCTCATCTTGTTTAAACACTATAATCATATTCGCATTGTCTCTTATTAAATGCTTGGGAATTCTGGTATAAGTTTGGCACAAGTAGAATGAATCAACATCCCTATGTCGTCCCATAAAAAAATAAGCTCGTATATTATTCTGCTTCTCACATGCAACATTATCAAATATCATAATTGAATTAGTTTTAGCTTTGTCAGGGGGGAATAACAGATTCATTTTCGATTAATGTGTAATATCCCATTCACTTAATAGGTGTAATTAATCTCTTCAAGTATTCATATTTCGGCTGATATAGAGATTTTGAGTATAAACAGATGTTTTCAAACTTTAGTCCATTAGGACTTTCTAGTAAGCCAATCATAAAATTAGTCTTTCCACAATTTGATGGTCCCACTATTAGAGCACGAATAGAATTTGGTAAGAGTGAACTATGTTCTATTTTTGAACTGATGTTCGATGAATCATCAATGTTTCGAACTAAAATATGTTTATGTTGTTTTACTAACTGCATTTTTATAACTAAATGCAAATCATGTTTGTTACCTTTATAAAAATAAATAAATAAGATGGTTATACATTACCAAAAGTCATTTAGTCATAAAAACACCTTCGTTGGAGCAGGTTTACTAGATAAAATAATAAACTCTCTTCCTATTGAACTTCATCTTCCTGGATATCAATACTGTGGACCTCGAACTAAACTACAAAAACGTGTAAATCGAGGTGATAAGGGAATCAATTTATTGGACTCTGCCTGTAAAAATCACGGCATAGCTTATTCTAAAAATAAAGATTTAAATATCAGACATCAAGCTGATAAAATTCTTGAAAATTCAGCTTGGGATCGAGTTTTATCAAAAGATAGTAGTCTTGCAGAAAAATCATTTGCATATATGGTTACTAACGCTATGCAAGCCAAAACAAAATTTGGTATGGGTGTGGAGAAAAAGAAAAATGTTAAGAAACCTGAATTAAATGGTAAAAAATTTTTCAGTACATCAATTAGAGCTGCAACAAAAATATTAAAGGAGAAAAAACCTTTAGATATTAGACAACACGTAACTGATTTTTACAACTTTTCAGTTATAAATAGGATGAAAGCGTTACTAGCAATAAAATAAATGCAAGCTATTTAATAGATACTCTAAACTAATTTCGGTTTTCCTTATGTTGAGGATAGGAAAGTTTCTTAACGATTTATATAAACTTTTACGCGTTTTGTGAAAAAGAATAAAAAATCAGTTACGTATTGTCAACGTATGACCATCGTTATGTTTTTTAGTCGTATTTGGCTGCATTTATTTAATTATGATAAAAATATGGTACATAGCACCTTCAAATACCATAAATTTCCCAAAAAAAGCAGCTGTTCAATATTAACAAAGAATTATTCCAAAAAATGTATTTTTCTCCATTCAGGAAATAAGAATAATGAAGGGTTGGTGCAATGTTTTAAAATAATAAAACCAGCTTACAAAATGATAGTAAGCGTGACATAGACAAAGAAAGCCCAAATTTCATGCCAGTAAAAGTTGATTTGTCAGTGGCCAAAAATTTTTTGTTTGCGAAAGAAGAACAAGCAGTCAAAATCATATGGAAATGTATAAAACTTAAATCGAATTTAAATGTCCAAGATTGGTGAATTAATTTTGATTTAAGTGTTTAATGCAAAAGAGAATTTTGTACTTAAAACGAATTTAGACATAATTTAGACTTTGAAAATACAAGCTAAAAATTGGTCGTAAATGTTCAAAATAACATCAAGTAGAGATAAAAAATTTTTTATATTGTAACGTCACGTTACAATTACCCTAACCCAATACATATTATAATTAAAGCATTAGATATTACCCTCACCCAATATATCTAAATAACAGCAAAGTAAAAAAAGAGCATTCACACACTTTCAGGGCGGCCAGATGAATTTGCACATAAATCGTCAAAACACATGACTAGTATTTTTATTTAATCAGGTTTAATTATAATTTCAATTGTTTAATTTAAACACTCTTTGTTTTATTTTTATGCATAGGCTAATATATAAAAGTTAGAATTCTTGAATTCAGCCATAATCTACACACAACCACACGTAGATTTGTTTTCAGAAATAAATGTAACCTTCATATATTCTCCATTCCATACAATCGTCAAATTGTGCGGAAAATCGTCACTTTGTTATTTTAAGTACAAAAATTATAAAAATTACGATAAATCGTCAGATCTGGCAACCGTGCACACGTTGTACAACAAAGTAATGATGAATGCCTATTTGGTTATATTTCTCGTTTGGTTTGTAGAAAATAATCGATAAGTATTTTGGATTTGCACACAATCGGACGAGCAAGTTACGATACCGTACGAGCTGCAGTGGCGAGTTGGCCGCTTGAGGTGCAGCTTGAGAGCTTTATCGTTTGTTGTTCCGATATATAAGTATGCATTTTTAAGCATAATAAGTAAAGGTAGTTAGTGTTATTATTGTATTTCATACCGAAATATAGTAACTGAATATACGAACCTCCGAATTTTTCGTATATTCGTAGTTTGTAATTGACTCGTATTTAGTAGAGTGTGGTAAAACAAATGTAGTTTTGGAATATACGAACCTCCGAATTTTTCGTATATTCGTAGCTTGCAAGTAACTCGCATTTAGCAGAGTGCACGAACCTCCGTATTTTGCGTGTATTCGTTTTATAGTAGTGTATAATAGAACAAACGTAGGTTAATAGTTTGCATTTAACTCGTATTTCACCGAGTGCATTAAACCCCAAATTTCCCTGTATTCGTAGTTACAGTACGAACGAGAGTATTAAATAATCAGCCGAGATTCACTGTGGCCACGGGGGCGGGCTACCCGAGTGACACCTCAACGATAAAAGCCGAAGCGAGACATATCCAGCGAGTTCGGTTACTTTAAGTTTATTTTAGTATAACGTAGTATAAGTTAAGCTTCGTAAATAAAATATACTGTGTTCATTGAAGAGTATAACACCAAACATCGTCGTGTTTTTATTTGCAAAGGAAGCAGACCTTTGGTAAGACTCTGGACAGGCTGACGCCTGCCTCGGCTAAAAACATAAACTGCGTTACAATATCAAAAAGTTTTATAGTGTGGTCTGAGAGTGAATATCTGTGACAGATTTCTTAAAGCAAAATACATTTGTATATGTATATTCAACAAATTATATAAAAACTAAAAATGCTATTAAAACATCAGTATTTTGCTTTTTATATTTTGTTTCTGTTCACAACACTTTCGTGTCAAAAAATCCACTGAAAATTGAAGTCATGCCATTTTTCCTACCCTGTTTGCTTCTCTACACCTCTTGTCTTTAAAACAAAATTTCATGCAACTAATGTCATGAAAAATTTCATAATGTAAATTCAGTCTAACTAATATAAATGATGAAACAGATCTCCGGTGCCTCGTGTTTTTTCACACAAATTGACATTTTAAATACTGTAGCAGTTTTGAAATAGAATTTATTTTATTTCCAGAACGTATTTTTATTTGCTTTTGTTTTAAAAGTCTCACTGTCACAAAAAGTTTCCATATTTTAATAGATTTCCATTACTTTTTCAAACAAAATTTTTGAACTGAGCAAAAAAAAAATTAAAAATAAAAGGAAGACCAAAATAAAAAAAATTTTTGATAAAATTAAAAAGCAAAATTTTGATCAAATTAATGAGAAATTTGTCGCTTCGGTCGTTCATTTTATTATGGGCTTTGTTGCTAATTAACTGATTTTCTGTCGACGTTTCAGTAATGCTCTGTTTCATCACTAACTTTTATTTAATTAAAACTTCGTAAAACATAATAAAAAATAATATTTCAAAGGTAGAAAGCTAATAATTTATAATTTTCACCAATAAGATTACAGTTTTCATATTTTTATTTAATTTCGTTCACCAGGAAAGCCATTAAAGTATTGAGTAGTAGTGAATCAATAGTATCGAAAATTTACAATTCTAATTTTAAGTGGATAGAAATATTTTTACCTTGTTATTCTTTTAAATTTTTTCAATTATTGTAAAAAAAAACTATTTTTCGAGTTGATATCATTTTTCTGAAGCAAATGTTTTTCTGTTATTTGTTTCTCTTCGCTCAGTTTTTCAACATAAAGCGTAGTATGCAGCTCTGCCTGAAATTCAGGCTGCCATAAGAAGTATATGTAAAAACACAACAAACTGAAATTCAGGTTGGTAAATTCCTCAAAGAAATTTCCGTTTACTAGTACGCAGTTCCAAAAGAAAAATATACGGAATTTTGCCATTTATTGTTTATTACAGGCATGTTATAACAATAAGTAGAGAGTTTTTTCCGTCAACTGAAACAAAAATTAATGTTCAGACAATTGTTTGGTAACAGAATTTTTGACATTTCTAATATTTTATACATTGTAATTAATTTTTAGTGTTTTTGTGTGTTGTAAAATAAATAATATATACATTTGTGTGTATGCAAACCAAATTCTGTATAAAATTCTACACGATTATTTTTCCGTGTAGAAATAAATGCAAAACTCCAAGCCTGAATTTCATTGAGAACTGCATATTACGCTTAGAATGTGAGACACTGCATAGTTGAAAAATATTTAGATACTCATGCACACCTTTATTTAACACACCCATGCAAACCTTTAAGCGTAGTATGCAGCTCTCACTGAAATTCAGGTTTGGAGTTTTGCATTTATTTCTACACGGAAAAATAATCGTGTAGAATTCTATACAGAATTTTGTTTGCATACACACAAATTTATATATTTTGTAATTTACAACACACAAAAACACTAAAGATGAATTACAACGTACGAAAAATTCGAAATGTCAAAAATTTCGTGGCCAAACAATTGTCTGAACATTAATTTTTGTTTCAGTTGACGGAAAAAATTCTCCACTTATTGCTATAACATGCCTGTAATAGACAATAAATGTCAAAATTCCGTGTACTTTTCTTTTGGAACTGCGCACTTGTAAACGGAAATTTCTTTAAGAAATTTACCAACCTGAATTTCAGTTTGTTTTTTTTACACATACTTCTTATGGCAGCCTGAATTTCAGGCACAGCTGCATACTACGCTTTAATACGAACGCAAACATGTTGTTATGAACAGCTGTGATGATATAATGGCGGCGGAAATATGTACTTTTTGGCGTTGCCATTAAAAACCTTATTGATGATTTTAGATACTTCGGCTTATGGAAATCGTCAGATTATTATATTCTCTTGATCCTTGAATCATTTCCTACAAAATTAAAAAATTTTGGCCGCGCTCGAGTAAATCCAGGTGACGTTTTTTCCCATTTCTTTATGTCACACTTAAATCGTCAGATTATTGAAATGCACACTGTTCTGCCCTAGACGAATCCCCTACATACAGGGTTCATATATGGTGGGTGTGTTTAAAAGGGTATAAGGTTTCACCCCTTATGGTTTTCTAACGCGCTTGAGTAAATCCAAAAATCCCTTCTAGGGCTCCCCTACTATAACGCAAATTGTTTGTACATATGAATATCTGTCTTTGTGAACCGAACATAGATGGCATATATGCCAAATGTGCTTATATCGCTAATTGTACTATAACGTGAATATTTTCTATGAAATTTGGTAATGGAAGCAATAAATACGGAGAAAATGGACTATATCGATAATGTGACTATAAACGGTAGTGACTATGAACGAAAAGTACGTTAGTTGCATACATATGAGCAAAAAGTTAAAATATGGTGCTCAACTAAAGGAGGCACTCCCCCTCTAGCTAGCCAACCAAACACCGTAATACGTAATTACCCAGGAACAGCTGTGCCAGTTTTCAAAACTCTGGAATTATTTGCTTCGATTACCCCTGTTATGTCTTATTTGACTTGGCTATTTATTAAACAACCGCATTTTTGTACTACGTGACAAGCATATCTTCGTAATCATTAAATTCACATTCTTTAATACAATACAAACGTTTCTTGCATACGTAGTCAAATAGTAGTCAACATTTTATTTAACCTGTAGTTTGGCTCTAGTTTTTTTTATCGCTGATTTCCTTCCGTTAACAATGGAAATTAACTTCGCTCACAGTTATAAATACGAAATGGTTCAATAAAAAATGGTATTCAAAACTTGTGATCAGAATTAATAATGCAAATATTTGTACACATGGGCAAATATTTTTTATGTTTTTCAAACAGTCGTAACAGAAATTGCATGTTAGTTTTATTGCCTTAAAGCTCAAATTAAAATGTAGGTAAAGATGTACACTTGATAATTCAATACCTAAATAAAAGCTTGACAGATGCAAGTTCTGAAAAAGTTTGACATTGAGAGAAATAAAATTGTGACATTAATTCAAACACATTCGAAACAATAAAAACCCAATCGTTAAACGGCAGCAAAACAGAGTAAAAGACTATCAATTCGATTTTATTTTTATGTGTGTTCCGTCAGAGCAACGCCATTTATGATCCGATTTGGAAAATGTTTTTTTTTTATTTGGATTGAATTACTTTTCTATCCGTCTGGCTGATGTTGTACACTTAAGAATTTTTATTTTCCCACATACCTTTATTTGGTATATCAGGTAACGATTTTAGTTGATTTTGCTGTACCTTAATTTGTATGCAAAAAATTTTGATACAGTGATTTTGACTTAGCTGCACAATCAACTTTTGACGATTTTTTGCGCAGATAAGTCAAAAATGCTGTTAGCTTAAATGTACTTAGCTGCCTTAATGTGGACGTACACAGAATTATTTAGTGTGTGCAGCTAATTTTGATTTTTCCTATGAAAATAATGTAAAACTGCCAAAAAATATTTTGAATGTGCAGGTATACAAAGTGCACCTAAAAAAGGACTTTGAAGAATAATCACAGAAAACAAATATTTTGTGCAGTTAAGTCAAAATGCAGCAAAGATTGATATTTTGTATAAAAATTGTTTTAAAATTCCAAAAATTTTGAGCATTTACAGAAAGTGCAGGTACAGAAAGTGCACTAATTTGTATGGAATTTTAAATAATATTGATTCAAATTAATAATTTTGTGCAGTTAAGTCAAAATTGTGCTTAAACAAAAAGCAGTTAAAACTAAACTACTGTATTTTAAAATTTTCATTGAAATTATCATTAATTTGCTAAATTAAATCCTTCTTCTTTCTTTACAAAACGAATTATTTACAGGAATCGAAAATACCAACGAAATCGATTTATGAAGACTACATTGTCCCCTTCGTCCTGTTTTTTTAATTTGACCATATATAGTCACTAAAAATATTCTTGGGAAGAAGATAGTAGTCTGTCTATAGATTCGCGGAATTTTCATTAGTAGTTTCCAAGCTAGTGTTCTATTTTGAATACAGTTACGCCAGTTTTCTTGTAAGGGGAATCAATCATAGATTGACTTTTAAAAACTTGTTAGCTTTGGATTTGAAAAGGAAAAGCTCTTGGAGGAAGATTTTCATTATAACTTTTACTTTATTTCCATATAAATTTTGATTTATTCTCTATTCGTATAATATAGTACATTGAAATAAGCATATAGCACTACTTGAACAGATTAGAAAACCTCATAACTGCCACAGAGTCACTCTTTAAGGGGTATATCGCAAAGCGGCTTCGCTGAGTAAATATAGTTACAAAGCCGGCCTTTGACCGGGCTTAAGTGTTTTTTCCTTTTGGTATATCGGATGCCGAATGCAAAAATCTCTCCTCACCGAAGCCGCTTTTTGATATACCGTGAGGAAAAAAAACCTTAAGCCCGGCCGAAGGGCGGCTACGCAGGTAATCTTTAGTAATAAAATTTTAAAATCGTAGAACTTAAAATTAATTTCTAAATATATTTTGAATCGACATACTTTAAGCATTGTTGATGTTATTTCCAAAATTTTTGTTGACTTTATTTCACTTTTAAAAACGCTATTCTTCACCCCGACCAAAGGCCGACTATGCGGAAAATCATCAGCGCCTTTTTTGGAACGCGCTCAAGGATTTTCTCCTGCATGGTATTTCCTAGAACGGCGCTGCATACCAATACTTTTGTGCTTAACCGGATTTTGGCCGGGCTCACGGATATAAAAATGTATACGTATATAAGCATATAAATATACATACATATATGTATATTTGAATTTTTTAAGATTGTGGACATTATGACACATTGAAAAATGTCATTCATAATTTTCATAATAAAAACTTTATAAAGTCCATGGATATTATGACACTTTCAAAAGTATCATAATGTCCATAGACGTTATGACACTTTTTGGAGTTACATAATGTCCATGGGCATTATGACAAGCCACCGTATTTTCGTTATCACCCACTCTCACGTCAAAATAAAAAATTCACTTTTACCCGACTATTATTATACTAATATTATGCATAAGTGAGAAAGATTGTATGTTTGTTCCACTATAGCGTGAAAACCGCTTAAGGCATTTCGATGAAATTAGATAGACGGATAGGATATCGGATAGCGGACGGATAGTATATATTTAAATAGTGCTATCTGTAAAACCACAGTTTAACAGGAGAGAGAAAAATTTGTTTTTTTTTGTTTACTCTAAGAATAATAAATAAACTTTATTTCACAATATCATTTAACAACGACGTCTAAAGCCTACAGTACACGGAATGTAAAAAACCACATGCGCATGTGGCGCTGACGCAATTTTGACGTCATCATGAAGCTACATTTGCTACATGCCTTGTACTTCCGCTTTTTGGGACAGTGACATATAGTATACATTTGCATGTGTACCACATGTAGCTATCAAGGCGCATACGCTCATGTGTATTTTTCACATGCCGTGTAATACCTTGTTAGATGTGAACTGGGACACTTGCAATATATTTTACATGTGGATGGATGTAGATGTCAAAAATATGTAATAGGAGAACTTTTGACAGCACATTTTCTGACCGTATGTACCCATTGGCAGCGTTGCCAGTTGGGTGTTTCCTAGCAAATTTGGTTGGAATGTTTTCGTTTGGTAGGATGGTGCGCTGTACCTATTTTATGTGTATGCTTATACATGTTTATTATAGCTGTTTTACACTATCTCACAAGCCGTTCGACTTCTGTAGCAAATGCAACTAATGCAAAGAATAGTCTAAAAACAGAAGTTTCAATGCAGTTAGTAAAACTAACGAATTAAATCAGTAAAGAGTTGTTTTTATTAAATTAATTGTACAGGTCTGCGGTGAAAACGTTTTTTCCATAATTTCACATAAAACATATAATTAGATGTTGGTCTATATATTTCAGATGTAAGCTTCGTTTAAATGTATCACGTCACATTTAGCAGATAACGGCACATTTGTGTTTTTCTATGTACACTTCTTTTTGTTTTGTTTGAAAGGCTACGCGTCGAATAGCGGCTAATTGGCTTTGATCGGATAAAAATGCCTGAGTTATAGTGGATCGAAGCTAAGATTTTATGCAATTCTTAACGTTTTTCTCCAATTATTGTCATTTCGGAAGCTGTTTTGTGCCGCAATTAATAACAAAATCCAGTTTTAAAATTTTATTTAATAGTCCATCCGAAAGCGTTACTAGTTGTAACTTTAGCTGCTGGGAATGTTTTGTCTTTTCTTGATGTGGGTTCAGCCTAAGCATTTAAAGTTGCTATTAATACATACACACCTATAACCTATGCATGTAGTTCAGTGGTGGCCATTCCTACTTGACCAAGACTTGCCTGAATAATATCGATTTCGAATATATCTCGAACATTTATCGTGTAAAACTATCGAGAATGACACTCAAAAATGAATCGAAAAAAGTTTACCTGTCGCTCAGTTTTGTTTCAAAAAACATTCGATTTCGAAGGTTCGTTAGTTTCGATATCGCAAAAAGGCAGGAGCAAAAGCAATTTTTTAAGATTATTATCTTTATTTTTTAATTTATTAATTTTATTAATTTTTTAATATTTACCTTACGCTGCAGTCAGTCAGATTTGAGCACTGTACATCCAGGCTAACAGACTAACACACATCCACTAGGCTATCGTAGCAAATTTTTTTTCTGTTTAATTATTGTACATATGTACGTATGTGTTATTTTAATTCTTTAACTTACGATGTAGTCAGACAGATTCGAAACGGTACCACCTGGCTAACAGACTAACGCACATCCACTAGACTATTGCAAGGTAGATTGAACAGGTACCACTACAAGAACAGCTGTTTTAGTAAATTTGAGAATGTGTGCGTCACACAGACAATAGATTTTGACACATGTCTGGGATTTTTCTATCAACAACGGGGATGTGTTAGTAAATTTGACAGAGCTTATGAATGTGTGCGACTCACAGATAATGGATTTGACACATTTCTGGGATATTTCCACCAACAAAATACATGTGTTTTTTGGTGTTGTATTTGTTTTAGTTATGGTGGTACCTGTAATGAATATGCCTTAAGCTATTGTCACACATTCGAAAAATTATCGAGAGAAGTTCGCTTTAGCGAACATTCGATTTTTTAGTAGGAGAATTGTTGGAAAGGCATAAAATAGCAAAAGGGAAGAGAGGTCAATAGATTGATTTAGCTTATTGGAATGTGTTTTTTTTGCATTTAACCGAACAATTTAACCAAAAGCGTAAAGGAACCCTATTGTCTCTCACAGGCTGTTTTCTCTGGAACCCTAAGAGCTACCGACCTGAAATTTTGTTCTAAAGCGGACAACGAAACATGTTAAATACTAATGTAATATACAGAAACTTAATAGAGACACTTTAAGTTCTGTAGAGCAGACTACAACAACTAACACTGATGTATAAAAAAATAAAAATTAAAGGGTGCTCTATCAGTTAATGTAATATTTACTATGCAATGTAGAAAATTTCCTGTATCTTGGAAACCGTATTAGGCAAGTTCTTGAAATTTAAAAAAACGGAAAAACAAAAATATTACACGATCAAATATCAAAACGAAAAATCACCAAAAGGAAAAAGCGCTTAAAGGAAAAAAGCACCAAAATTAAAAAAAATCGCGGAATCGCAAAAAATCGCCAAATCAAAAAAGATGGTAAAAAAATAAAAAACCGCCGAAATCAAAAAAAGTCGCCAAAAAGAAGCACTAAAACATAAAAAATCACTAAAACTAAATATATAATCAAAAAACTAAAAATATCGCCAAAAATAGAAAAAATCACCAAAACGAAAAAAGCGCCAAAACAAAAAAAAACACGCCAAAACAAAAATCGCCAAAAACCAACAAAACGAAGAAAAATGTCAAAACCAAAAAAAGATTTGCTAAAACTAAAAAAATCACCAAACAGCGAAAAAATCTCCGAAAATAGCGCCAAAACTAAATTAAATCGCTAAAACTAAAAATATCGTCAAAAAGCGAAAAAAGTAAAAAAAAACACCAAAACCAAAAAATCGCCAAAGCCAAACAAATTGCCAAAAACAAAAAATCGCAAAAAAAACCAAAATAAAAAAAGCACTAAAACAAAAAAAATCCAAAACAACGAAACAAAAAATTAATATATAAAAAAACTAAAATTAAACAAAAACGAAAATAATTGCCAAAATGGAAAAAGGACAAAAACGAAATAGGATATAGTATGTATATTTGTACGGAACCATCCGTGTGCGAGCCAAAGTCGCAGTTTAAGCACTTATGACACTACAATTTTCTTGCATTGTTTTGCTATAGGATTGATAGAAAGAAGTAGCAAACGATAGAAAGAAACAACTATACAAAATGTAAACAAAACATAATTTCTTCTTTAAGTTCTGCGTACTTTTTATTTATAATAAAACGACAAAAGGAAAAAAAAAGTTGAAAAAAAGTGGGGCTAAGTCGCTGAATTCATGAATAAACCGCTAACTTGGCAACACTTTAATGTTTCAAGCTTGAAATGTCAATTTTAAGTTGAACATTTAAAAATCTTTTTTGACAGGCCCCCATTTTTTATCGATAATATTAGTAAAAGCTTTGACAATTTGGTATTTATCTTAATATAGCTGAACTCTTTGCACCTGGTAAAAGTTCCCATTATATTCTATTTGCACTGTTCTCCAAAACTTGAAAAATGAAGAAAAAATGTGGTGTCATAAGGGCTTTACTGAAGTTTTTATTATTAATATTAGGGAGGTAGCCGATACCGATATATCGGCGATACTTCAGATTTTCCGTTACATCGGTATCGGCGATATTTTACTGTCGAAACGACGATACTTTTGAAAAAATTTTCAGAGATTTTTTAACACATCTTATTGATATCAATTTTAAATACTAATAGTATTTTACGCTGTTATTTTGTAAAAAAATTATTTATTTTGTTTATATTTTGTGACCAATTTCGTTTGTTAATATCGTTAATTTTAATGTAAGATATTTATGGTCAGTTTCTCTAATTCTTAAGATGCAAATAAAACCAATCTATTTCATCTGTTTTCTCAACGTTTCGTCGGCTTTTTTCAGACGTCTTTAGGAGAATATTTTATTATTGGATTCTAGCAACAAGTTACAATGATTTGTTATTGTTAGTTACATGTATGTTATATTAATTTTTATGTTATACTCACGATTTTCAGTTTACACTACGAAATAAATTATAAAAAAAAACTGGTCAGCACGAACAATTAGATGGATAATTTAAATAATAATAATAAAAACTAGAAAATATCACAGATCAAACTTAAAAACTAATATCACATAACTTCACTTGTCATTCGTTTATAAGCACGAAAGAAGACAAAAACAACACCAAACTACAGTATTCCATTACAATAACCTAACAAGTGAAGTTCTGTGATATTAGTTTTTAAGTTTGATCTGTGATATTTTCTACCTTTTATTATTATACATTTAATTGTTCGTGCTGTCCAGTTTTTTTTAAATAATTTATTTAGTAATGTAAACTGAAAATCGTGAGTATGTTTATGTTTACAAATTAAAATAACATACATACCTATAACTAACAATAATAAAGCTTTGTAATTTGTTGCTAGAATCCTATAATAAAAAATGCTCCTGAAGACGTCGGGAAAAAGCCGACGAAACGTTGAGAAAAAAGATGGAATAGATTGCTTTTATTTGCATCTTAAAAATTAGAGAAACTGACCATAAATAGTAGGGTGGGTATTCATTTAATCGGGCCTTAATTGGTTAATCGCTCGATTAATTAGCCGAGGTTTCGGCTTAATCGGTTAATTTCGGTATTAACCGGTTAACCGATCAATAAAGTTTTTCATAAATCAAGTACTTTCAACAAATAAAAATGCATAAATTAATTATTATTTGACTTTATTAGTAAAAAAATCAGTAACATAAAAACATATCAATTCTTGAACCTAAATCAAGCAAAAAAAATCATAAATATGTATCCATTAAAAAATTAACAAGTTTGTCAGATTATTATATCAGTTATTTCAATAGTTTGAGGAGATCTTCTAAAACAATCTTCCAGAAAAATAATTTGGCTTAAATATTTAGGATTTCTCTTTCTTTAGTTTTGATAAAACTTGACTTGGAAAAATCATTTCAATTATCGGAAATATCATTTCTCAGTAGTTTTCATGGGTTTCTCTAAATATATAAAACCTTCCATTATGCCATTAGAGTCCTGTTTTATTTTTTTCTAATTCTTAACACTTCTAATTGTTTAGGTAAATTCTGTTAAACATTTCTTGTATTATTATCGACAGTTTCTTCTGTTTTCAGGTCATCATCTGACTCATACTGGCAGAGCTCAGCGACGAAAATTCTGCAAAATAGTGTATTTCCGAATTCCTTATTTTCCGTTTTTGTACAGAATGGAAGTATAAAATAATTGAATTCGCCTCTAATTAAATCTAGTCCTTAGATTTTTAATTATATCGTTGGCAACAGTATTATTGGCTTTTATTAAATTATTAAACAAAAACTTAGTAATTCCCTCAAATTCAATTAGAGTAGCACAGTCTTTACTAAGCTCTTTTATATCCACAAACAACGGTTTTAAGGTTTTACTTAAGTTAAGATCACTGACCACAATTCTTTGTTTGTATGAAAAAGTCATTTCTAAACACATATGTGAGACGAAACAAATAATTAAACACACAAAAATACGTTATAACACTGCAAAATAACAAAAAAATGGTTACGTATGTTAATCGACTGAAATTCACCGGCTTAACCGTTAATCGAAAATAGCCAATTTTAAATTAACCGATCAGTTAGGGCAGCTTTTTGGGTTT
>CATQFL010000038.1:0-12500 GCA_956483635.1 Panzeria rudis | reverse complement strand
ATACATACATACATACATACATACATACATACATACATACATACATACATACATACATACATACATACATACATACATACATACATACATACATACATACATACATACATACATACATACATACATACATACATACATACATACATACATACATACATACATACATACATACATACATACATACATACATACATACATACATACATACATACATACATACATACATACATACATACATACATACATACATACATACATACATACATACATACATACATACATACATACATACATACATACATACATACATACATACATACATACATACATACATACATACATACATACATACATACATACATACATACATACATACATACATACATACATACATACATACATACATACATACATACATACATACATACATACATACATACATACATACATACATACATACATACATACATACATACATACATACATACATACATACATACATACATACATACATACATACATACATACATACATACATACATACATACATACATACATACATACATACATACATACATACATACATACATACATACATACATACATACATACATACATACATACATACATACATACATACATACATACATACATACATACATACATACATACATACATACATACATACATACATACATACATACATACATACATACATACATACATACATACATACATACATACATACATACATACATACATACATACATACATACATACATACATACATACATACATACATACATACATACATACATACATACATACATACATACATACATACATACATACATACATACATACATACATACATACATACATACATACATACATACATACATACATACATACATACATACATACATACATACATACATACATACATACATACATACATACATACATACATACATACATACATACATACATACATACATACATACATACATACATACATACATACATACATACATACATACATACATACATACATACATACATACATACATACATACATACATACATACATACATACATACATACATACATACATACATACATACATACATACATACATACATACATACATACATACATACATACATACATACATACATACATACATACATACATACATACATACATACATACATACATACATACATACATACATACATACATACATACATACATACATACATACATACATACATACATACATACATACATACATACATACATACATACATACATACATACATACATACATACATACATACATACATACATACATACATACATACATACATACATACATACATACATACATACATACATACATACATACATACATACATACATACATACATACATACATACATACATACATACATACATACATACATACATACATACATACATACATACATACATACATACATACATACATACATACATACATACATACATACATACATACATACATACATACATACATACATACATACATACATACATACATACATACATACATACATACATACATACATACATACATACATACATACATACATACATACATACATACATACATACATACATACATACATACATACATACATACATACATACATACATACATACATACATACATACATACATACATACATACATACATACATACATACATACATACATACATACATACATACATACATACATACATACATACATACATACATACATACATACATACATACATACATACATACATACATACATACATACATACATACATACATACATACATACATACATACATACATACATACATACATACATACATACATACATACATACATACATACATACATACATACATACATACATACATACATACATACATACATACATACATACATACATACATACATACATACATACATACATACATACATAACTGAACGCATGTATATAATTTTGTGAAATTGGTTCTATTGGAACTTCGTAGGTTAGAAGAGATTCGCCGAAGACTTCATGTAGTTTAGACGTTGGGTCTAGGTCTTTCCCACCCCGTGACGTAGAGCCTTTGAACAGTCCCACGGGGAGCATTTGGGTCAGTGTGAAGTGGTGTTTGTATACATACATACATACATACATAACTGGACGCATGTATGTCATTTTGTGAAATTGGTTCTATTGGAACTTCGTAGGTTAGAAGAGATTCGCCGAAGAATTCATGTAGTTTAGATTTAGGGTCTAGGACCTTTCCCACCCCGTGACGTAGAGCCTTCGAACAGTCCCACGGAGAGCATTTGGGTCAGTGTGAAGTGGTGTTTTTATACATACATACATAACTGGACGCATGTATGTCATTTTGTGAAATTGGTTCTATTGGAACTTCGTAGGTTAGAAGAGATTCGCCGAAGAAATCATGTAGTATAGATTTGGGGTCTAGGTCAGTGTGAAGTGGTGTTTTTAGCGTGTTAAAGTCTCGCACTTCTGGCAAACACCACCGCTGCCAGAATTTTCATCCCACGAACAAAAAAGAACATACATACATACCCTACAAGTTTTTAGGAAATATTACCTATAGAACTTTTTGTGTATATGTAACCAAAAAAAAATTTACATTGCATTTTTATAACTAACTATCATTTATAATAATTTTAAGGATTTTTCCTTATATAAAATTTTATTTATGTGGTTCCGCATTTAATATGATGACATATTTACATCCATTAACTAATATACGTCATCATGTGCAAATGAAAATTAAACTCCTTCAATAAATCCAGTAAATTCCATGTCAGCGGTTTCATTACACTCTAATTTCTTCAATAATATCAATCACTCAACTTTTTAGGTATATAAAAGTTTTATTTTACCCCTTAGGTTAGGCCATACATTTTTAGCGATTGTATGGTGTGTGTTTTTGATAAGAATAGTCCCACGGTACTCCGGTAGAGGGAATTTATACATACTTTTTTACGTTCCACAGGAAAGGAAAAATTTTACTTTAGTGAGGTTAATATCAAACAAGTTTAACTCAACATAAAAATATTAAAATACATATAGATTGAAATATAATTTGGCCTGTAAAATTACTAGCCTTTGGGAGCTCCTTCGGGATAGGGTTAGGGGTCCATTTTGCCCTCGAGAAGAAAGTTAAAAATAGTTCGAAAATCGGTCAGGCAATTTGACACATCCTCCCCCTATCCCCCCTCGGAAAATTTGATTATCGTATAACTTCTCCATTTATGGACCAATTTCCAAAATTCTTTTTAAGTTTGAAAAGCTTTGCTTGCAGTTTAATCCCATATTTTTTCGAATATCGGATGGGCCATTTAGCCCCCCTTCTCACACAAATATTCCCATAATTTGTTTTTGAAAATCATTGGGGCGATTTACCTCCCACCCCAAATATTGATTATCGCATAACTCTGCCATTTATGGACCAAATTTGAAAATTTTTTATATTAAATGGCATACAAGATTTGGCTCTTTGTATTGAAGTCGGTTTATTTGCAGAATTATTTTGAACCGACTTCCAAAAAGGAGGAGGTTATCAATTCGTGTGTATGTCTATTTTTTTAAATTTTTTTATGTTTGTACACGCATAACTCTGTCTCATTTGTGAGCCGATTTTAAAAATTCTTTCTTTGTTGGAAAGGGTTTGTCTGCAGTTTGGTCCCATAATTTTTTTTCTTCGAAAATCGGAGGGGGAAATTTGCTCTATCCATGCATAACTCTGTCATTTGTAAACCGTTTTGCAAAATTCTTGTTTTCTTTGAAAGCGTTTGCCAAAATTGGTCCCAAAATTTTTTTGTCGAAAATCGGAGGGGTAAATTCGCTCCCCCCATGCATAACTCTGTTATTTGTGAACCGATTTGCAAAATTCTTGGTTTGTCCGAAAGGGTTTTCCAGAAGTTGGTTCCACAATATTTTTCTGCATTCGGAGGGAAAATTTTCCCCCGCTCCCCAATCCATAACTCTATCATTCGTGAACTGATTTTCAAAAACTTTTTTTGTTTGAAAGGGTTTGCTAGCAGTTTGGCCCTTTAATTCTTTTCGAAAATGGGAGGGGCAAATTTTCTCCCCCCTCCGCCCCTCTTCCGAATCCATAACTATGTCATTTGTGAACCGATTTTCAAAACTCTTGTATTGTTTCCAAGGGTTCACTAGTAGCTTGGCCCACAACTCTTTTCGAAAATGGGAGGGGTGCTCCCCCCATGCATAACTTTGTCATTTGTGAACCGATTTTCAAAATTGTTTTTTTGTTTGAAAGGGATTGACTACAATTTTGTTCCATAGTTTTTTTTTCGAAAATCAGTTGGGAAATTTTCTGCAAACCCCATTTGCAGGTTAGTACTATAATTTTTCTCCAAAATCTGTGCGGGATTCCCCATTCTCACCGAAATATTGATTATCGCATAGCTCCTCCAGTTATGGGCCGACTTCCAAAATTCTTTTTTTGTTTGTAATGGTTTGCTTAAGCTAAGATCCAGCTATCGGCGCAATGTACCGATTTTCATCGCAATTCATGTACAGATAATGTGAACGCACATTATTTTAGCAAATGCGATAATCTGGGCCGAAATCGTGCTGAGTATAAGCAATCAAAATCAGGATTGATGCGCCGAAAATGTGAACACCCTTGTGCACAATGACGAGCAATCAAATTGTAAATTATGCACCGATTTTCATCGGCCACTTGTGCGCCGATCAAAGTCGACAATCAGTGCCGATACCCAGGAATGGTAAAAGGTATTTTGAAATAGCACAATTGGACCAATACAGTTTCACTTTTTCAACTTAATATTACTAAAAATAAAATTTTTTATCTATTATTCATATAAATGAAAAGCATATTTATCTTTATTTCTACTGTTGAACAAAAGAAATTGCAATTGAACAAAAGAAATTATAACTAAACAAACTTAGCCACCCCTGCTCAGAAAGCATTTGTTTACGAAACAAAAAGAACAAAAAGGAAAGTGCGGTAAGTTTTCACTCAAATTTATTTTTGTATGTGTATGTTATTATTACATATTTGAATTGTACCGTTTTCAACCTTTTAACGCCATAATATATTTATCTATAGGGACATAGCAGTTTTCTGTTTTTGAGAGTAATCAATTCCAAAAGTAGAATTGCGTCTGCCAACAAGAAAATAAACAAAAACATATGAATAAATTTGCCCAATAAAGAACAATAGTGTGACCGAATTGAACCAATTATTGTCCCAATTCTGTTTTGCCCGACGATAATGGGACCACCCAAAAATAAATTGTGCAATATTTTGAATTGTGTGCCGATATAGGACGAGAAAAATTGTTACAAAATGTGCCATGTGCGACGATAGTGGAATCTGGGCTTTAAAGTTTGGTCGCATAATTTTTCTACGAAAATCGGTGGGGCAAGTCTTCCACGCCTCCACCCAAAATATTTATTAGCGCACAATTCCTCCATTTGCATACCGATTTTCAAAATTGTTTATTTGAAAGGCCATCAGCTATATTGCTCTTTGTACTGAAGTCGGTTTTTTGTCAGAATTATTTAACATATCATCAGAGCTTGAGGGTAATTTAGTTTGTCGAATATTTTGCTTTTTTAGTGTAAATAAACTTACGCACTCTTTTTTGGCGTCATCTTAAAAAAATTATTTTGCACCTAACCATGATAAATGCATTTATCATGATTGGGCGCAAAATAATATCTAATTTGACATGTTAAAATAGATATGAGGAATATTGCGCTTATGCTGGTTTTAATACGGACTTTGACTTTTACTGGCGAATAATATTTTTCTTATTTTGGGGCTTTTATCGTGCTGATATTTCAACAGAGATATAAGTATTTCATAGACATTCGGTTGATAAAATTACTTATAATTGGACAAAATATAGAAGGGCTCTAAAGTCAAAAATGTTAGGTATATGTTCATGTATATTTGATCTTTAATTAAATGGAAAAGTACTATCAAACACGTAAAACCTCTTTCCATACAATTTTTTTTAAAATTTCATTAATATATATTTGACTTTAATATTTTTTTTAAAGCCCCACGAAAAATCACGGGCATGTACATAATAACTTTTTCTTCATGCGTTTTTGACGTTTATATACATACTTAATGCTGAGAGTACGAAAATAGTAAAGAGAAATATCAAAAAACGCCTCCAATTTCAATTCATGCCTTTTTTCTTACCCCGTAATTTTCTCAACACCTACCTCTCCCCAACATAATAAAAAGGCATGTCTTTAAAGCCAACCAGAAAAGGCAAAATGTAAATTGCGTGTAACCATAATAACTCTATTGATATATGTAGCTCTACCTAAAAATTTTCTTTCATAACGGTGCCTTAGGGCCAGGCCACACGTTTTTAAAATGCGCGTTTCTGCTTTTTTATATTAAATTTAAAAATTTAAACTTTCAAATTGAATACAACAAAGCAGAAACACGCGTTTTAAAAACGCCCGTGGGCCTGGATCGCATTTTCGATATTTTACACTAGAAGGAACAAACAATTGTTTAAGTGGCCATAAATCCGTTATTTTCAACTGTAAGTTATTTAACTCTTTAACGAGAGTTTTATTACACGTGGGGTACCAGAAAACGTTAAAATGGGATTTCGAAAAAATTGAGATACTCCTTTTTATATTAAGCCATCGTTACATATACTTATACAGGATTTAGACGATGAATTGTTAGATTGATTTTTTTAAGTTTATAGTCAAACGGTGTACAAGGGCGTTTAGCGGGATACCAATTCCAAAAGGAACTTACTTTCTTAAGCAATTTCATTTGGAGTTCTCACTCGGATAACCGTATTTTTACCCCGTTCAACCATCACCTCTAAAAAATCAAGCTAATAAGTAGGGATGTAACGAAACGCCGTTTTGCCGATCCGATACCGATACCGATATTTAAAAATAAATATCGCCGATACCGATTCCGATACCGATACGAATATTGAAATTGAGTTCAAGTTTAGATCAACAAAAAAGTGCAATTTTTTTATTATACAAAATTACATTAGGGGAAATCACCCTTCGTAGGAAACTGCTATTGCAGACCTTGCAGGTCATGCAAGTCTAGGATATATGCTACAATATGCAACACAACAAGAAAAAATATAAGAAACTAACATTTCCTACACAGTAGCAGATATGCAATATTAAAAACTGTTGGAAACTTGTCCAGCATATATGCAATTAGCCAAATTACTCAGAGAGACTCTCTGAGAGTGTATAAAACATAAACAAACTAATAGTAGGCTTCAACAAGAAAAGTAAACAAAGTTTGTTTGTGTGTACGTTTATATTCATGTTTGAAGAAGACACTCATTCTTTGTAGCAGAAAATGATAGTTTATATCCTAGAGGTGCAAATATGCCACCAAGAGTGATTTCCGCTATTGTAAGGGAGAATATTTGAAATTGATTTTAACCCAGTATAAAAAATTGGAATAAGGAGTTAAATTTTCTTTGCTTCAAAAAAATCTATATTAAAAATATGCAGATAATTAGTAGAAAAGCAAGAAAAAAATTTTTAATTCCTTTGTAATTTTAAAAAATACTCGCCATGCTTTTTAAAAAATCGATTTTTTAAAGAACATTTATCAACTAATATTCTTCTAAACAACTTAATAGCTTAATTATTAAAAGTCTTCTAAGAGTTTATATTTATTCACTTAAATTTACACATAAAAAAAATTGTGAAAATGGGTAATTTTTTATCCCTTTTCCTTGAGGAAAAACCATTATAGAACACCGAAAAAGAAATTTGTCCTAGCATCGCTTCCAATTCGCTGATTGGTAATCGAAAAACAGAACTTCTTGCAATGGCAAGGTTATGTAAAACTAATTAGAAATTATCCAAATTTGCAATACTTCCAGATCGCGAATTCTACATTTTTATGACTTCTTTGGAGTGTGTTTTTTTGCTGGAATAAGATTTAAAAAACAACGACTTGAATTTGAATTCATGGTAAAATTAACAAAAAAGTAAATAATTTTTTTACAAAATAACAGCATAAAATATTATTAATTTTTAAAATTGATATTAATAAGATTTAAAAAATAACGAAGTGAATTTAATTCATTGTAAAATTGAACAAAAATAAATTATTTGTAAAAAAAAACTCTGAAAAAAAATTTTTAAAGCATCGTCGTATCGACAGTAAAATATCACCGATACCGATGCATCGGAAAATCTGAAGTATCGCCGATATATCGGTATCGGTATTTGTTACCTCCCTACTAATAAGTCTTCGTCTAAATCCCGTATTAATCTCTTTTTATCAGAAGAAAAAAATACGTATGTGAACAAATCAAACTCCAACAAACCGTAACAGCTGTTTGTGTTTACATTTTTCCATTGTTTTCTTTTATTTGCTGTGGTGAGTTTTAAAAACAAAACAAAATCATGCAAAGACTTAAGAAACGTACAGTACAATTGTACAGTAAAGCTCGGCTATAATAAACACGCCGATATTTTAATACTTACTTGTTATTGATTAATTTCGTTACAATCAAAGTATATAAAATAATGACTGTGCACAAAACAAAGAAATACCAGTATACAGTTAAACTCCTTACAAAACGAACTGCGTTACTCCCAAAAAGTATTTTTGCTGTAAAATCTAAAATAATTCTTGTGCAAGATTAAATCAAAAGCCAAAATCAAGCTTAGACCAATAGAAAACAAACTGCGTACAGTTTTTTGGGTAAAAAATAAAACTATGTGGTGATAATCACCAACAAACTTTTCCATTCCGCAAAAAATGCTCAAAAACAACCAAAAAGTATTTTTGCTGTAAAATCTAAAATAATTCTTGTGCAAGATTGAAACAAAAGCCAAAATTAACGTTAGATCAATAGAAAACAAACTGCGTACAGTTTTTTGGGTAAAAAATAAAACTATGGGGTGATAATCACCAACAAACTTTTCCATTCCGCAAAAAATGCTCAAAAACACCCAAAAAGTATTTTTGCTGTAAAATCTAAAATAATTCTTGTGCAAGATTGAAACAAAAGCCAAAATTAACGATAGATCAATAGAAAACAAACTGCGTACAGTTTTTTGGGTAAAAAATAAAACTATGGGGTGATAATCACCAACAAACTTTTCCATTCCGCAAAAAATGCTCAAAAACACCCAAAAAGTATTTTTGCTGTAAAATCTAAAATAATTCTTGTGCATGATTGAAACAAAAGCCAAAATTAAGCTTAGACCAATAGAAAACAAACTGCGTACAGTTTTTTGGGTAAAAAATAAAACTATGGGGTGATAATCACCAACAAACTTTTCCATTCCGAAAAAAATGCTCAAAAACACCCAAAAAGTATTTTTGCTGTAAAATCTAAAATAATTCTTGTGCAAGATTAAATCAAAAGCCAAAATTAAGCTTAGACCAATAGAAAACAAACTGCGTACAGGTTTTTGGGTGAAAAATAAAACTATGGGGTGTTAATCACCAACAAACTTTTCCATTCCGCAAAAAATGCTCAAAAACACCCAAAAAGTATTTTTGCTGTAAAATCTAAAATAATTCTTGTGCAAGATTGAAACAAAAGCCAAAATTAAGGTTAGATCAATAGAAAACAAACTGCGTACAGTTTTTTGGATAAAAAAATAAAACTATGGGGTGATAATCACCAACAAACTTTTCCATTCCGCAAAAAATGCTCAAAAACACCCAAAAAGTATTTTTGCTGTAAAATCTAAAATAATTCTTGTGCAAGATTGAAACAAAAGCCAAAATTAAGGTTAGATCAATAGAAAACAAACTGCGTACAGTTTTTTGGGTAAAAAATAAAACTATGGGGTGATAATCACCAACAAACTTTTCCATTCCGCAAAAAATGCTCAAAAACACCCAAAAAGTATTTTTGCTGTAAAATCTAAAATAATTCTTGTGCAAGATTGAAACAAAGACCAAAATTAAGCTTAGACGAATAGAAAACAAACTGCGTACAGTTTTTTGGGTAAAAAATAAAACTATGGGGTGATAATCACCAACAAACTTTTCCATTCCGCAAAAAATGCTCAAAAACACCCAAAAAGTATTTTTGCTGTAAAATCTAAAATAATTCTTGTGCACGATTGAAACAAAAGCCAAAATTAACGTTAGATCAATAGAAAACAAACTGCGTACAGTTTTTTGGGTAAAAAATAAAACTATGGGGTGATAATCACCAACAAACTTTTCCATTCCGCAAAAAATGCTCAAAAACACCCAAAAAGTATTTTGGCTGTAAAATCTAAAATAATTCTTGTGCAAGATTGAAACAAAAGCCAAAATTAACGTTAGATCAATAGAAAACAAACTGCGTACAGTTTTTTGGGTAAAAAATAAAACTATGGGGTGATAATCACCAACAAACTTTTCCATTCCGCAAAAAATGCTCAAAAACACCCAAAAAGTATTTTTGCTGTAAAATCTAAAATAATTCTTGTGCATGATTGAAACAAAAGCCAAAATTAAGCTTAGACCAATAGAAAACAAACTGCGTACAGTTTTTTGGGTAAAAAATAAAACTATGGGGTGATAATCACCAACAAACTTTTCCATTCCGAAAAAAATGCTCAAAAACACCCAAAAAGTATTTTTGCTGTAAAATCTAAAATAATTCTTGTGCAAGATTAAATCAAAAGCCAAAATTAAGCTTAGACCAATAGAAAACAAACTGCGTACAGGTTTTTGGGTGAAAAATAAAACTATGGGGTGATAATCACTAACAAACTTTTCCATTCCGCAAAAAATGCTCAAAAACACCCAAAAAGTATTTTTGCTGTAAAATCTAAAATAATTCTTGTGCAAGATTGAAACAAAAGCCAAAATTAAGGTTAGATCAATAGAAAACAAACTGCGTACAGTTTTTTGGATAAAAAATAAAACTATGGGGTGATAATCACCAACAAACTTTTCCATTCCGCAAAAAATGCTCAAAAACACCCAAAAAGTATTTTTGCTGTAAAATCTAAAATAATTCTTGTGCAAGATTGAAACAAAAGCCAAAATTAAGGTTAGATCAATAGAAAACAAACTGCGTACAGTTTTTTGGGTAAAAAATAAAACTATGGGGTGATAATCACCAGCAAACTTTTCCATTCCGCAAAAAATGCTCAAAAACACCCAAAAAGTATTTTTGCTGTAAAATCTAAAATAATTCTTGTGCAAGATTGAAACAAAGACCAAAATTAAGCTTAGACAAATAGAAAACAAACTGTGTACAGTTTTTTGGTAAAAAATAAAACTATGGGGTGATAATCACCAACAAACTTTTCCATTCCGCAAAAAATGCTCAAAAACACCCAAAAAGTATTTTTGCTGTAAAATCTAAAATAATTCTTGTGCAAGATTGAAACAAAAGCCAACATTAACGTTAGATCAATAGAAAACAAACTGCGTACAGTTTTTTGGGTAAAAAATAAAACTATGGGGTGATAATCACCAACAAACTTTTCCATTCCGCAAATAATGCTCAAAAACACCCAAAAAGTATTTTTGCTGCAAAATCTAAAATAATTCTTGTGCAAGATTAAAACAAAAGCTTAAATTAAGCTTAGACCAATAGAAAACAAACTGCGTACAGTTTTTTGGGTAAAAAATAAAACTATGGGGTGATAATCACCAACAAACTTTTCCATTCCGCAAAAAATGCTCAAAAACACCCAAAAAGTATTTTTGCTGTAAAATCTAAAATAATTCTTGCGCACGATTGAAACAAAAGCCAAAATTAACGTTAGATCAATAGAAAACAAACTGCGTACAGTTTTTTGGGTAAAAAATAAAACTATGGGGTGATAATCACCAACAAACTTTTCCATTCCGCAAAAAATGCTCAAAAACACCCAAAAAGTATTTTGGCTGTAAAATCTAAAATAATTCTTGTGCAAGATTGAAACAAAAGCCAAAATTAACGTTAGATCAATAGAAAACAAACTGCGTACAGTTTTTTGGGTAAAAAATAAAACTATGGGGTGATAATCACCAACAAACTTTTCCATTCCGCAAAAAATGCTCAAAAACACCCAAAAAGTATTTTTGCTGTAAAATCTAAAATAATTCTTGTGCATGATTGAAACAAAAGCCAAAATTAAGCATAGACCAATAGAAAACAAACTGCGTACAGTTTTTTGGGTAAAAAATAAAACTATGGGGTGATAATCACCAACAAACTTTTCCATTCCGAAAAAAATGCTCAAAAACACCCAAAAAGTATTTTTGCTGTAAAATCTAAAATAATTCTTGTGCAAGATTAAATCAAAAGCCAAAATTAAGCTTAGACCAATAGAAAACAAACTGCGTACAGGTTTTTGGGTGAAAAATAAAACTATGGGGTGATAATCACTAACAAACTTTTCCATTCCGCAAAAAATGCTCAAAAACACCCAAAAAGTATTTTTGCTGTAAAATCTAAAATAATTCT
>CATQFL010000037.1:0-122500 GCA_956483635.1 Panzeria rudis | reverse complement strand
TATGTATGTATGTATGTATGTATGTATGTATGTATGTATGTATGTATGTATGTATGTATGTATGTATGTATGTATGTATGTATGTATGTATGTATGTATGTATGTATGTATGTATGTATGTATGTATGTATGTATGTATGTATGTATGTATGTATGTATGTATGTATGTATGTATGTATGTATGTATGTATGTATGTATGTATGTATGTATGTATGTATGTATGTATGTATGTATGTATGTATGTATGTATGTATGTATGTATGTATGTATGTATGTATGTATGTATGTATGTATGTATGTATGTATGTATGTATGTATGTATGTATGTATGTATGTATGTATGTATGTATGTATGTATGTATGTATGTATGTATGTATGTATGTATGTATGTATGTATGTATGTATGTATGTATGTATGTATGTATGTATGTATGTATGTATGTATGTATGTATGTATGTATGTATGTATGTATGTATGTATGTATGTATGTATGTATGTATGTATGTATGTATGTATGTATGTATGTATGTATGTATGTATGTATGTATGTATGTATGTATGTATGTATGTATGTATGTATGTATGTATGTATGTATGTATGTATGTATGTATGTATGTATGTATGTATGTATGTATGTATGTATGTATGTATGTATGTATGTATGTATGTATGTATGTATGTATGTATGTATGTATGTATGTATGTATGTATGTATGTATGTATGTATGTATGTATGTATGTATGTATGTATGTATGTATGTATGTATGTATGTATGTATGTATGTATGTATGTATGTATGTATGTATGTATGTATGTATGTATGTATGTATGTATGTATGTATGTATGTATGTATGTATGTATGTATGTATGTATGTATGTATGTATGTATGTATGTATGTATGTATGTATGTATGTATGTATGTATGTATGTATGTATGTATGTATGTATGTATGTATGTATGTATGTATGTATGTATGTATGTATGTATGTATGTATGTATGTATGTATGTATGTATGTATGTAAGTTTGTATGTATGTATGTATGTATGTATGTATGTATGTATGTATGTATGTATGTATGTATGTATGTATGTATGTATGTATGTATGTATGTATGTATGTATGTATGTATGTATGTATGTATGTATGTATGTATGTATGTATGTATGTATGTATGTATGTATGTATGTATGTATGTATGTATGTATGTATGTATGTATGTATGTATGTATGTATGTATGTATGTATGTATGTATGTATGTATGTATGTATGTATGTATGTATGTATGTATGTATGTATGTATGTATGTATGTATGTATGTATGTATGTATGTATGTATGTATGTATGTATGTATGTATGTATGTATGTATGTATGTATGTATGTATGTATGTATGTATGTATGTATGTATGTATGTATGTATGTATGTATGTATGTATGTATGTATGTATGTATGTATGTATGTATGTATGTATGTATGTATGTATGTATGTATGTATGTATGTATGTATGTATGTATGTATGTATGTATGTATGTATGTATGTATGTATGTATGTATGTATGTATGTATGTATGTATGTATGTATGTATGTATGTATGTATGTATGTATGTATGTATGTATGTATGTATGTATGTATGTATGTATGTATGTATGTATGTATGTATGTATGTATGTATGTATGTATGTATGTATGTATGTATGTATGTATGTATGTATGTATGTATGTATGTATGTATGTATGTTTACTACGCTTAAAGCGTAGTATGCAGCTCTAAAGGCTGCCATGAGAAATATGATATGATATATAACTAATACATAACTCTGGAACCAGGGCTGCCAAATGATTTTGATAAAAAATCTGCACTTATCGTGGACAAAATCGACATTTTCGGCACTTCAACTCGAAAAATCGGCAAGAAAATCGGCATAAATAAAGCTAAGCATTTTTCGTGGTTTTATTAATCTTTATTAATAAGGAAAAAAATAATTCTGGTAAAAAAACCAACTTCAGTACAAAGAGCAATATACTTGATGGCCTTTCATATAAACAATTTTGAAACTCGGTATGCAAATGGAGGAATCGTGCTCTAATAAATATTTTGGGTGGAGTCGTGGAAGACTTGCCCCACCGATTTTCGTAGAAAAATTTTGCGACCAAACTCTAAGCAAACCATTCCAAACAAAAAAAGAATTTTTGAAGTTGGCCCATAAATGGAGGAGCTATGCGATAATCAATATTTCGGGGGTAGGGGGAAAAGTTATGGTGCCAACCTGCAAGGGAGGTTTGCAGCAAATTTCCCAACTGATTTTCAAAAAAAAAAAAAAACTATGGAACAAAACTAGTCAAACCCTTTCAAAGAAAAAAACAATTTTGAAAGTCGGTTCCCGTTTTCAAGAAGAATCATTGGGCCAAACTGCTAGCAAACCCTTTCAAAAAAATAATTTTGAAAATCGGTTCACAAATGCCAGGATTTGGGGGGGGGGGTGGCCTAGGAAATTTCCCCTCCGGTTTTCGACAAATACATTTTCAAATACATTTGGGACCAATTTTTGTCAAACCTTTCCAAACAAAACAAGAATTTTGAAAATCGGCTCACAAATGACAGAGTTATGCTTGGGGGGGAACAAATTTCCCCTCCGACTTTCGACAAAAAAATTTTGGAACCAATTTTTGTCAAACCCTTTCAAATAAAACAAGAATTTTGAAAATCTGTTCACAAATGACAGAGTTATGCATGGAGGAAACAAATTTCCCCCCTCCGATTTTTGAAAAAAAATTATGGGACCAAACTGCAGGCAAAACCTTTCCAACAAAAACAGAGTTTTAAAAATCGGTTCACAAATGACAGAGTTATGTAAACGCATAAACATAAAAAAAAGTAAAAAAAGAACATACACACGAATTGATAACCTCCTTCTTTTTGAAGTCGGTTAAAAATAAAACATAAATGAATAACAAAAAAAAATTATTTTACAAGCTTAAATATATACCATGGAATATAAACGATTTCCAGAATGAATACATTTCCGAATTTATAATTTTTGCTAAATCGTTTTTAATATTAGTACAAAATAAAAGAATAAAGAATTCTTCTAAAGTTTAATTTTCTGAGGAACATCGAAATTTAGTTAGTTACCCGCGTACTGAAGAGTGTGCTACGCTATTAATTGGGAGGTTGCAGTTTGATTCCTGCCAAGACTCGGTGTTTCTGCAGAAAGCTCAAAGGGTTTAATAAGTATGTGCGTTTGTTAAATTGACGGACCTAAGTATTTGTCGGATATTTGCAGACAAATGTGGAGAATCATAATTTTTTTTTAAAAATTCTGCTAAAACTGGAAAAACCTTTATGGAATCGCCTCACTTTATTTTAGAAATCGCTTGCCAATAATTATATAAATTATTTCAGTATTTTTGAATATTTGTTCAAATGCAAGAACTTTCAATCTATAAAATTCTGAAATTTCTAATAATATCAAAAATAGTGGTGATATTTTTCTTCACTACGATATTTGGATTTATTAAACTAGTGGTTTACAGTTATCATCAAAATCAAAGCTATTCATGGAAACTGATAAATATTATGTTTGAAATTTTTTCAAAAGAAAACTAAAACTTTTTAAATTCTCAATCATATTTAAAATATATAAAAGTGCGACCAATTCAAATTCATTGTTTGATGTCAAATTCACAAAGCAAATAGTATATTTTGACAACATACCATGGCAAAAAGGCAAAAAAAAGTTACAGATGTGCTTACAAGTTCACCTGTAGTGAATTCGGTTTGAGTGCGACAAACGCAATTGTGGTGACAAATTTGAATAGAAAATTTAATTAATTTAAAAAAATATGTCGTCGCATATGAAAAAAACTTTAATTTTTTTTTTGTTATTCTGGTTTCATAAAATAAAAAAAATTGAAGTAGAAGCTCGTTTCGAACAGCACTTCGACAAATAACGCGTGAACTCCAGTTATTCTGAAATAAAATTAAAATTGTTCAAACCGTAAGTGATTTGGGCATCACGTGCAATTCAGCACATTGGCGTATGTTTTACAAGCTTTGATTCATTCGAAAAAAAATATAATATTAAAAACATTTAATATATTATACTTCATCCTATGCACGAGTGTTTGCTGGGTAAATAAATAGCAACTTCAAATCAATATGCAACAACGACGGACAGCATTAGAAGCCACCGTTTATTATTTAGCACACAGTCATTTGCCCACTACGTTTTATCAGCAAACACTTTGCACAGACAGGTTGACATACTTAATCCAACCAGCCAGCCAAAGAGACATCCAGATAACCACCAATTCGATGATTTTGATGTTGACAGCTCTGTTGTCAACGAACAGTTGAAATGCATTCCAAATGTACTGGTGTCTGTAGATATTTCAACAATCAGTATGATTTTAAATGAAGAACAGCAACAATACTGAGCAACACAGCATGCATGACTTTCACAAACAACATTCACGATTAAAGACTTTTGTAAGTATGTACATAAGTATTGCTACGAATGAAAATTTAAACAAAAAAGGTAACAAAACTAATCATCTACGAAAAAAACAAGCAATCCAAATAATATTGCTTGCAAGTAATAAAAATAAGTAAGAAAAGAAACAAACAAATTTAACCAAAATCAAAAGCAACTAAATATAAAAAAGTAGATCTCCAAATATTATTAACCAAGAAAGCAGTCGAAATCACACAAAAATTACATTTTCCCACACTTAATACAAATCGCATCACCACGAATATCCAAATGTAAGTAAATATGTTTATTGATATTAGGTGTGTAACGAATTTTCGCATTCGCACTGTCTTGCGAACTAGTTGCTTAGTTTTGACATTCGCATTTGCACTGAAAGAATTTTCTTCATAAATTCAATGAATTTTGACTTTAATCCAACTAAAAGTTTCATTAAAATTCAACGTCACGCTTCGATGGAATAATGAAACAATTTGCGTTAAAATAATTTTGACGAAAACTTCGTCAAATATATGAAATGGTTTCATTGATGCAATGAACTAGTTTCATTGATAAAATGAAACTTTCATTGATACAATGAAACAATTTCATTGATACAATGAAACTAATTCATTGACGCAATGAAACTATTTCATTAATAGAGAGAATTATTTCATTACTGAATAAAATAATTTCATTGATACCGCGAAATTATTTCATTAATGTAATGAAATAATTTCATTAATGTAATGAAATAATTTCATTGAAAAAATAAAACATTTTCATTGAAATTATAAAATAGTGTCACTAATACAATAAATAAGTTCATTGTAAATTTTTTCAGGAGAAATAATAAACGTAATAAAAAGCAAACGATTGTAAATATAAAAACTATTTTGTAGCATAGTGTCATTATTTCAGACTTTATTAACGATACTACTCAGAAAAATCGTTTTTACAATCATAATAGTTTTAATTTTATTAAGTTGTTTATCTTTCCTGAAAAATTTTAAAAAATGTAGACAGACCCTTTTGTATATAATATATATATATATATATATATATATATATATATATATATATATATATATATATTATATATATATATATATATATATATATATATATATATATATATATATATATATATATATATATATATATATATATATATATATATATATATATATATATATATATATATATATATATATATATATATATATATATATATATATATATATATATATATATATATTATTATCTGCTTTATACCCCTAAATCACTGTAATCAAATCAAAACCTGGCAACCAAGTACCGCAATTAAACTTGGCATCACTCGACAACTGCCAATAGAATTCAAAATGACGGAAAATGGAAGTTTCCGGAAGTTTCAGGAAACGGTAGCTAGAACTTACAAGATTATTCGAGACAGCCATGAAGTTTGAAGAGCTAAAAGTGGAGCAGCTAAAAAAAAAGATGAGTAAGCTGGAACTGCCAACAACAGGCAATAAAGTGGAACTTCAGAAGAGGCTGATAGATGAGTTCAAGCAGCGTGGCATCGACATCGGGACATACGAATTTGAGGATAAAGAGGAAATGGAGGTATGTACTCGTGCTACGACAAACAGCTCAGATATATATTCAATGTTAGCTGCTATGATGAGCGAAATAAAGAAAGGTCAAGAAACATCCAGAGCTAACAATGAGAGAATGCTAGCTGAAGTTCAAGAAACATCTAGATTGAATAACGAGAAACTTTTAGAAAAAAAACGAGAGAATGCTAGCTGAAGTTAAGGCTGTTCAGGTGACATCTAAGGCCACGAATGAGAAGCTAGTAGAAATTCTGAGGCCATAAATAGAAGAGTAGATGGCATTGAGGTACAAGTCAGCAAATTTGACGAGAAACTCTCAGAACTAGAGAATAAACTCCATAGCCTAGGAATTGGTGGCGTCGAAGTGCATGTAAAAGATGTGGACGAGAAATTGCATGACTTGGAAGCAAAAATTTTTAATCTTCAGTGTCAAGGAGGGCCAGTGAGAGTTATTCCAGAGGCTTCCAGCAGAGTAAAGACGCCTTGTTTCGATGGTAGCGCACCTTTGAACATCTTCAAGTTCCAGTTCGAAACAGTTGCCAGCAAAAATGGTTGGAACAGTGAAGAAAAGGCCATAGAGTTGATTTTGGCCTTAAAAGGAGCCGCAGCAGAAGTACTCGAAACCGTACCAGGGAGCTGCAGAAACAATTTTGATGACATAATGGCGGCACTGCAGCGAAAATATGGTGGCGAGTATAAGCGAGATATATACCGCATGCAATTGCGATGTAGAGGACAGAAGCCCAATGAGTCTCTACAAGATTTCGCAATGGAAATTGAGCGGTTAGTGCAGCTTACGTACCCAGGCGAAAACCATCCATTCCTGGATCACGTCAAAACAGAGGCGTTTGTTAACGGCATCCGTGATCCTGACATCAAGCTTGCAGTGTGCCTTGCCTTTTGTGTAGCTACCTTTGCGGAAATGGTTTCATTTGCAGTAGCTCAGGAGACTGCTAGGGTGATTTGGAAGCCACAGGTGTGCAAGGTGCGGAACGTGGAGGTCATTGTGACAAGCATTAGCGGAGAAGGACGGCAAAGTAAAAGCTAAGTGTTATAACTGCGGCAAAGTTGGTCACTTCCAGCGCAACTGCAAGGCGCCAAGAAAAAGAGCCAGATCTGTTTCGCCACCAAGGAATAGTAAACGGGTGAACCAACAAACAACACAAGAGTCCCCGTTAAACTAAAACGAGCTAGCATTAAGGGGCAAGAGCTAGCTCCCACAAACGATGGCCCCACAATCTCCATATCAGTAATGCAGCAGCAAAATAGCAACCTTACTGCATGTGGATACATCAACGGCGAAAAGCACATCTTCACCATAGATACAGGAGCGTCGCAGTCAATAATCAATAATAAGCGAAGGTGACTATAGCCAATATAAGCGTGAAACATGTGTTTATCGTTGCCGATATTGTTTACGAGGTTATTATTGGAGCCGATTTTATGATAAACCATGGCATCAACCTGCATATGGGGCAACAAGTGATGATTTGGCGTAATGTTGAAATACCGCTTGATGTTGGATATGACAATCAAACGCACGTAGGGAAACTAGTTGCTATTGAAAACCAGACGATACCACCGCAGTCTGAATCAGTAATATGGGCACGCATGGAGGGAGATTGTGAGGACAATCGGTTGTGGGTAGTAGAACCAACAGAAATTAAGAGCGAGCTATTAACAGCAAAAGCCCTCGTAAAAACTTGCAAAGGAGGAAAGATCCCTATAAGAGTACTTAATTTATCAGGCAACGAAAAAGTCGTCAACGGAAATTCTGCTATGGGCCAATGTACTCCACCAGAGGCAATAATAAACTGCGAGCGAAAGCCAGAACCAGACAATATGTCCGCAAAAGAACGTGAACAATTTGAAGAGCATGTGGGGAAGTGGGTAGCAGGATTAGCAGCTCCTGATAGAAATAAAGCTAAACAGCTGCTAAAAAGGCACACCAGCGTCTTCGCCTTGAAAGATCAAAGCCAAGGGAGAACGGCAATAGTGAAACATGAAATAAATACAGGCGAAGCGAGGCCGATCAAACAGCCACCCAGAAGTGTACCCCTAGCAAAACGGAATGAGGTAAAAGAACTCGTCCATGAAATGGAGCGGAATGGTGTAATCGAGCCATCTTCAAGTCCTTGGAGTTCGCCTGTGGTCTTAGTCAAAAAGAAGGATGGCAGTACGAGATTCTGCGTTGACTACAGAAAGCTCAATGACGTTACTAAGAAGGACAGTTATCCGCTACCAAGAATTGACGACACTTTAGACACGCTGGCTGGAACGAAATGGTTCTCCACGTTGGACCTACAAAGCGGATATTGGCAGGTGGAGATTGCAGAGAAAGATAAGGAGAAAACTGCTTTTAGCGCGAGCGATGGATTATGGCAGTTTAAAGTTACGCCATTCGGGCTCTGCAATGCTCCAGCTACTTTTTAACGCCTAATGGAACGAGTGCTGAAGGGACTTCACTGGAAGACTTGCTTGGTGTACCTTGATGACATCGTCGTGATGGGAAAGACTTTTGATGAGCACCTCAAAAATTTGGCAGAAGTTCTTCAACGCATATCATCATCTGGCTTAAAACTTAGCGTGAAGAAATGTGATTGTTCCAGAAAGAAGTAAAGTATTTGGGCCATCGAGTTACGGCAGACGGAATCTCAACGGATGAAGATAAAATACGAGCAGTAAAGGACTGGTCTCGTCCGAAAAATCTTCATGAACTGCGCAGCTTTCTGGGCCTTTGTACCTACTACAGACGCTTTGTACAAAATTTTGCCAACGTCGCTGCAAGCCTGCATGAGCTGACCAAGAAGTCGAGGCCGTATCACTGGGGCGAACAGCAGGAGAATGCGTTCCAGACACTAAAGGATTTACTGAGTACGTCACCAGTACTAGCCTACCCCATAGCTGGAGAAAAATTTTTGCTTGATACCGATGCGAGCGGCTACGGCATAGGAGGTGTGTTGTCAGAAGTAGTCAATGGCATAGAAAAAGTGATAGGCTATTATAGCCGTATACTCTCAAAGCCTGAGAGAAACAACTGTGTGACACGACGTGAGCTTTTGGCAGTGTTCGAGTATATAAAACACTACCATAAGTACCTGTATGGCCAACACTTTACGCTAAGGACCGACCATTCTGCATTGAGATGGCTGTTGCAGTTTAAAAATCCTGAAGGGCAGCTAGCGCGCTGGATTGAACGTCTTCAAAGCTACGACTTCAGCATCGAGCATAGAAGGGGCGTAAAGCATAACAATGCAGATGCTTTATCACGACGGCCCTGCAGCTTGGAGTGCAGACATTGTGTTAAGGCCGAAAAGAAGGAATGCGTTATTGATGTTCGGCTAACGCACATCGATTCCGATGAGGACTGGTCAGCGGCACAGAGAAACGACACCATATTGGCGACAATTATAGCAGCCAAAGAGGAAAATAGAAGACCTGCTCGCAATGTAATATCAGCTGAAATCCCACTTGTGAAATCTTATTGGGCTCAGTGGAATAGCCTGAAGCTGATAAACGGGTGCTTGTACCGCGTATGGGAAAGTGCAGATGGTAAAATGGCTTCCAACATAATAGTTGTGCCATCCTCCAAGGTGAATAAGGTTTTGCACGAGTTCCACAATGGTCCTAGTGGCGGTCATCTGGGAGTGACAAAAACGCTGGAGAAGCTAAAACAGCGTTTTTATTGGGTTGGGTGTCAACAAGCCGTAGCCGACTGGATAGCAAACTGCCCACAGTGCATCGCAGCAAAAGGACCAGCAAGAAAAAGTCGAGGACAGCTGCAACAATACAACTCGGGTGCACCACTTGAGCGGAAGCAATGGATGTAGCAGGTCCTTTTCCCGTCAGCGACGCCGGGAATCGCTATGTTCTTGTGGTGATGGACTATTTTAGTAAATGGCCTGAAGTATATGCCAATCAAGAAGCATGGACAGTTGTGAATGTATTTGTCAACAACTGGGTATGTCGCTATGGTGTTCCAATAGAATTACATTCTGACCAAGGTAGAAACTTCGAGTCTGCTATATTCCGTGAAATGTGCGAATTATATGTGATAAAGAAAACAAGAACGACGCCGCTGCACCCACAGTCCGATGGCATGGTAGAAAGATCTAATCGTACTCTAGAGGAGTACCTGCGAAAAGTGGTAAGCGCGCATCAAAAGGACTGGGGCGAGAACATTCCCAAATATTTGTTGGCATATAGGTCAGCTGTACATGACTCAACATCACGAACACCTGCTAAAATTGTCTTCGGGACGGAATTAAAATTGCCTGGTGATTTGGAATTTGGCGTTAAGCCTACACCAACAAGTGAAGAAGGCACCAGCTCTTCCCAAGAGCAAGAAAATTTAAATGAGCTACATGAATTTGTACGCAACCGAATAGTATGGCTAGTGACAAGATGAAGGCTAGATATGACCGAGCTGCAAATTCTGAGGGATTCAATGAGGGTCAATTGGTTCTACTTTACAACCCACAACGAAAAAAGGAATTGTCTCCAAAATTGCAGACTCATTTGGATGGACCGTATAAGGTTATTAAAAGGTTGAACGATGTCGTCTATAGGATACAGAAGTACAACAGCCCAAGGTCCAAAATGAAAATCGTACACCTGGAACGACTGGCGCACTATGGAAAAGGTGATTGTGCGCCTATTCGGGACGAACAGGCTTAAGTGGGCGGCAGTGTTACGAAATGAAAATGCAGATTCAAATGTAACGGCACAAACTGACAACCCGATCATTATCTGCTTTATACCCCTAAATCACTGTAATAAAATCAAAACCTGGCATCCAAGTACCACAATTAAACTTGGCATCACTCGACAACTGCCAATAGAATTTAAAATAACGGAAAATGGAAGTTTCCGGAATCTTCAGGAAACGGTAGCTAGAACTTAAAAGATTATTCGAGACTGCTTAATTGCAATTACAAACAGTGACATTAAACTTAAACAACATCAGCTGCAAGAGATGTAAACTTGATAACAGCGTAATTTGTTGAAGTTGCAAACATTAGAGTATGTGTGTGTGCGAACATAAACAAACAGAAGAAAAATCACATGCATCTACACACGCTCATACACTACACCATAGCAAGACCAAATGATCATGCCGCATACTTAATGATAAAAAGAGACAACTACATTCTAGAAAGTTAGCGACGTTACCAGAAGGTTTTATAATCGACTATATAAGGGGAGGCTGCCAGACGACATGGATAAGTGTGTTTTTAAACTTAGACGAGTAAACATCGCCAAATATAGCTGGTGTGTACATCGCGTTAGTTGTACGTGTTTTTAAAGTAATAAATAAAGTGTTACTGAGAATTTATTTGTAAAATAAATACCTGTGTTTTATTTTATTGCACTTCAACTAATCCTGTGAAAATAATAAAACCGTTTTTATGTAAAGCACTAAAAACGTAACAATATATATATATATATATATATATATATATATATATATATATATATATATATATATATATATATATATATATATATATATATATATATATATATATATATATATATATATATATATATATATATATATATATATATATATATATATATATATATATATATATATATATATATATATATATATATAAAAATATTAAAGGAGAAAAAACCTTTAGATATTAACAATGCTATTAAAATAGCACGTAAAACTATCAACAAAATATTAAAAGGAAGAAAATCACAAGTCATAATACCACGCATAATAAATGTACCAAAAATTGGTTGATTTTTACCCCTAATACCGATTTTAACTGCACTGGGTGCAATTGGTAGTCTAACGACTGGAGGTGCTGCTATAGCTAAGGCTGTAAATGCAACAAAGAATGCAAGAAATCAGCTTGATGAAGCAATTCGACATAATAAAGCGATGGAATATATAGCTGTTGGGAAAGGACTTTACCTAAAACCATATAAAAAGGGTTATGGTTTAGTTTATAAGGAGCAGACAAAAAACTCTTAAAAATGCTACCTAATAGACCACTATCAGAAGTCGACTTGAGAAATTTTTCAAACAAAATTCCACATTTTAGAGGAGTTTTCATGTTGGACTCACTACCAAAACGACCAAAGAAAAAAGAATGTGGCATAATCAATTTGGATATATCAACAGGACCTAGTACACATTGGGTAGCATATTATAAAAACATCAATGAAAAAGAATATTTCGACAGTTTTGGAAACTTACAACCTCCTTCGGAAGTACTCAAATATCTGGGCACAAATATAAAATACAACTGTAATCAACATCAGAATTTTAATACATTTACCTGTGGTCATTTATGTCTTAAGTTTCTTTATGAAATAACTGAAAATATTAAATAAAAAAAACAATTGTAGATATATATACTTCACAAAACTCTTTAATGCATTTTTATTTATTTATAATTTACTATACAGAATTAATTTATTTTATTCCCAAATAGGATATTGTGCATTTTGAATAAAAAATTCCTCCAGCTACTCTCAATGATTAAGTTTTGATCACCTTCTCGACGTAGTTGAAATGTTCCATTCGAGAGATCCTTAATTTCATCATCTGTCAGAGTATTATAACTTTTAGGCAAAAACATTATATTTTTTTCCATCTCAACTTTTAGTGTTGGTCCATATTTTGTTGTTACCCGTGTTATATTTTGAACAGGATATTTAACTGCAATGCCTAGATCCTTTATGTGCATTAAACTTTTGTTGTTTAGAGAATTAAATGTTTTTGTTAAATTTTTTGTAGAGCTCATTTTTGTATAGATCTTGTCACTTTGAATATTCAATTGAAATTGATCATGGAAGTAGCGACGATGACTACAAGAAGCCTAACCGAAAATATTTGTTCCGAAATAATGAATATGAGTATGTGAGGAGATCATTATAGAGAGAGAGGGAGAGAGATAGTGATAAGGAGGTCTATTAATATGAATCTTTCCTTATATATTTGTCGGAAAATCGAAAAGGGAATAAGAGAATAAAAGAACAATAATACATAATTTTACCCACTTTGTAGCTAAATATTTAGGGAAAAATTAGCAGTATCCACGATTCCTTTGAAAAAGTAAGCAGCAACAAAATTTATACGGAATATTAACAAAATGAGTCAAATAAGAAGGAGTCTAAAGAAATTCATATCAGATTTTGATAACTTTAGACTATACGATCATTGGGAAATGATCATATTTTTCCAAAATATGCTGGACGAGAATGATTAATTTGATATTATGGAAGATGAAGACAACACAGAAGGACATTTCAAATGCTATCCCTGGTACGATCCGAATTGTGAGGAAGGACCTGATACTTGTAGGTGCTCGATATACTTTCTACGGAAAGCTATATTATAAAATTTAATGGAATCGTATTATGCAATGTTTCAACCATTATAATTAAATTTAATAAATAAAATAAAAAATAAAATATTCATTGTTTTGTATTATTTTTTCTAAAGGATAATTAGGAATCATCTTTTCCTTAGGCATATAACAGAAATTTGTGAGTTAAAAATTTATTGAATATTTATCAGATTATCAAAACTTTTTTGACTTTGTAAAATGTCTAAAGAAAAAACTTGATATAATTTCATAATGTTGTGAAATTCAAATTCAAGAAATATACAAATCAAATCAAGATTATGCAGGATCTAAGAGTACAGTTAAACTAATAAACATACAAAAATTTGCAAGTAAGCAAAAAACTTGAGAAGAATGGTGTTGAATCAACAAGAATTGTTTTCTCTGCTAGCAGAGCAGTTGCTCATGCTCAGACAGCGTCAACGTTTTTTCTATTCGATGATGTCAGATCTGCCTATAGACACTCCTCTTTTAATGTAGTTTTTTAGATATTTTTTGGTGCAAAACAAAACAAACTTTGATGGTTCATGTTTAACAATAGATAATAAATTGGAAAAAATAAAACAAAAGTTGTACTAGTTTTTTGTTATTAATATAATTTTTTTTTGTTATTATTTAATTTTTTTCAATATTAGAATTTTTAAATAACAAATAAAATTTTCTTAACAACTAATAATATTATATAATATTTTATTATTAGAATTTTTTAATAACAAATAAAATTTTCTTAATAACTAAATATTTACATATAAACAGAAACAGATAACATTTAAATCAAAAATCCATCATTCTTCTTGAAGCTTATCAATTTCCATTAGCAACATATCCAGCTCATAATCTGGATTTGTTTCCTCAATTCGATAATTATACCATGCATTTGTATTTATACCATCACATAGTATTTTTCTTTTATCATCTTGATAACTTAATACAACCTTATTTGGTTGGTTGGTATAAATTTGATGAATTTTTGACTTAAATTTTAACATATCATCATAAACAATAGACTTATTAAATAAACAATTTCTGTACGCATCTAAATTATATTTACCAAGAACACATTTCTTAACCCCCTTAGATTTTTTAACATCATTTTCATATTGCACGCTAAAAGAATACATTTTAGACCGAAGTCCAACAAATTCTTTTATCACTTTCCTACAATTCTCATCTTTTATCATACCCAGCACCTTTTTGTTTAAAAGAGGAATACCATATACGTTATCTTTTTTGTAATCGGAAGTGTCAAATTCTTGTTCTATGTCAGATTTTATGTCGGCATAAAAGTCGTCAGTTTTTATTGTATATATAAATGAGACGGTGCCATGTAATTTAACGATAAATTTGCTTTAAACTTGGGCTGCATGAATCCATAATGAAAATTATACATTTTCCAATCTTGAGCCCCCAAATGGTTACAGTTTGTTCTGTTCCAGTTGGTTACAATTTTCACATCTCTCCTCTTGTCCACATTCTCCATTGGTTTGCCATACACAGCATTATTCAGTAATTTGAAAACAATTTTCTCAAGAGAATTTTTAGCAGTGGCTCTGTGTTTGGTATTTAAGTCAATATAACCTTTTAACCATGGAGATTGTTTAACAGCTAGAATACGATGCGTTTTCTTTAGAATCAAACCATATGCCAAACATTGTTTAAGAAGTAATGTATTACATAAGAGTTTTTTGGCGAAAAATCCGCAATTAATTTCTTATGGTTTGATTCTAAAGTTTTCTTGCTTTCAACAGAGAAGGGAAGGTCATTGTGAGAGTCATGCAGATGTGAGGGATATTCCAAAGTGACCTTGTATACATAACCATCTTGTGAGTTATTATCTATGCTTTTCTCATCCAGATTCAGCTCATCACTTGTCAGCCATCGGAATCCTCCATAAGGAAGATACTCAGACATCGCCCAACCGTAAAGGTTATTTGAGTCTAAATATATTAGAAATTCTGAAGGCTTGTCTTCATCAAAATCACCTAAATATTTATTATTTGCTTTGGAATATCGTTTACTGCACTGTACCATTCCACCGCGTATTCCCTTTATTTAGATTATAAATTAGATTATAAATTCCCTTACAGACTTTTCGAAAATTTTCGAATATATCTGCTAACAAAAGCACATCTGTTTTGAGATATAATTCCATATAATCTCGCAGGGTTTTACAATTAAAGGTATGCCAAATCTTTATTGCATGTGTTGTGAGTCAGAATTGAACTACCCTCCTACCTGTTAACGGTGAAATTGTATGTGTTGATAATTTGCCAGTTGGGTCAGAAGCTGATTATTATTAAGTTAATTATTGTGCAAAAGTGCACACATAAGCTCATTATTATTAACTTAATTATGATTGCAAAAGTGCTTAATAGAATTATTTGCATTTTAAAATTATTCCCACGGTTAAGTAAATTTTGCAATCATAAATTGCTTATGATAAATTGTGCAACATCGACATTTCACAATGTTGATGTTATGTCAAGCCAATATTATTTCTTATTTAAAATTAAGTATAAATAGCTAGACTTAAGAAATAAAGGGAGAGTGTTAAAAGTAGAGTAAAGTAGAAAATAAAGAAGCCTGCGATTCGGACGTGCATGTTCCAGGTGATATAAATAAAATAAAGTGTTTTGATTTAACTTAATAATTCCTGCGAATCCCACCGGACCCTCCAGGATTATAACATTGGCGCAGCCGGTTAAAAAATTTAAAAAAGAAAACGGGTTGACTGTTAGTTTTTAACAGTGCAAAAAAGGACAGCCTGATAAAAGACTAAATTCTAGCTACCTTCGGTCTGTCTGATCCTGCATTGTTGGAGATATAGGATTTAACGCGCAGCAGTACAGAATATACAGCCTGATAAAAGACTAAATTCTAGCTACCTTCAGTCTGTCTAATCCTGTGTTGCTGGAAATAAAGGACTGAACGCGAAAATCATAAAAATAAAAAAAATAAAAATAAATAGTAATTGTATAACACTGTTCATTGTTACGGCATTTAAAAAAAAAAGCGAAAAGGAGATGCAACAGTTAAGCCTGCAAATGGTAAGTACATTTTAATAATTTTCTTATCATATGAATGGACGGTCCACAAGGAAGAACGGACGATTTAGTGGCAAGGTTAGAGGCATATAATTTTGAGGTAGACAGTTTACGAGTTCTAGCATGGTCAGAACTCGCTAATTGGAAGTTAGACGAGAATACTACAAGCATACATAGGGAGATTGTACGGGAAAGGAAATTGACGAAATTAGAGGAAGTGGGATACATATTACAAGTGTTGTTAGACATTAATGAGGAACAATCAGAGGAATTTTCAAGAAGGGTAACAGAATTAGAAGAAAAAAAGAAATTACTTGAAAATCATAGCAGGAAAATACGTGAGCAACTAAGCTACACAGAAAGCCTACTCGAGGAAGTAGTCAGAGAAAATACAGAACTAGTTAGCCAGTTAAAACAAAAGGAGCTAAGTGAAAAGGAGTTTAAGAAACAGCTAAAAAAACAACAACTGATAGAAACACAGGATGACACGGTTCAAATACTTCGAATAGCACTAGAAAACGCCCGACACGAATTAAATACAATACATAGGTCTAGGTCACCTACACCATCGTTGCACGAGGAGTTATCAGAAGCAGGAGATAAAGAAATTCCGACAATAATTATAACTCAGAAGCAAGAAGGAGTGGTAGACGAAATATAAACTTATAGGGAGGAGGCGGTTGCTCTAGAGTTATTACAGAAATCTAAAATAATTTTGAGTAACGCAAAAAAGGCAGGCAGCAGAGGCTACACGGCCGAAACTAGAGCAAGAAAATTAGAAGAGCTTGAACGGAACAAAGCGGAATTTAATAGATTGGACAAGACAAAAATATCCGATGTTGACATTATTGGGGAATTTTATAAATTAATATCGGATACAAAGAATTATTTGCAAACACAAGCAGCCCCACCTAGATAAGTATTAAATAAAGAAAATATATCACAACAAACAATCAGGATGCCAGCTTTATCGGAAATTACTAAAGTATTAAATAACATAGTGCCAACATTCTTTGGCACTGATGGACCTGATTTACCGTCTGAGGTCTTCCGATACGTCCACGGATGTAAAATGGTGGAAAGAGAAATTTTGTCGGGAGGGGATAGTAGCACACGAGATAATGTCATCGAATGCCTAAAATTACCCCTTATGGGTATGGCATACGATAGAATCTCGCAACAAAAATTTGAATCCGTGGATGCATTGTGTAACGCCATCAAGAAAGCATATTTGAAGAAGCAAAACCTGGATCAGTTTAGGGAGCAGATATTAGGATGCAGGCAGAGCATCAGAGAATCAGCCAGCGCATTCGGAGACCGTATTGAGGCCCTGCTCAATGACGCAATCAACACAATAAAGGAAGAGTGGTCAGCAGACAGTATTGAGGTTATGATAAAGGATTTCAAAAGGATAGCTGTGAAGAGTTTTATTAAAGGGCTTAGAGATCAGGCTCTCAGAGCAAGATTTATTAGACAGGAACTGAGATCTCTCGTAGCCATAGTAGAAGAAGCGGAGGATTTGTTTGGAGAAAACCAAGGCACAGTCAACACAGTGTTGGAAGCATCCCCATGTAGTTTTTGCAACAAAAAGGGACATGAGAGGTTAAATTGTAAGGAGCGATTAAATGCACTGTATTGCATTAACTGTGGGAAATATGGCCATGAAGTAGGCCCCCAATGCGGGAATAGGGAAAAATTTATCACCACTTGCACTTACTGCAGAAATAAAGGACACTCCTTCGACAACTGTAGTAGGAGGTTATCATCGCTCCACTGTAGAACTTGTAGGATAAGCGGTCACAGCGAAAATCAGTTTTGTAAACCACGACAGCCCGAAAGGGTGAACCAAAGGCACAGGTATGAATCCAATGATACGAGCGAAGCACAGGGAAGAAATGGAAATGGAAATATACCACAACATTCTAAGGGACCTCCACAGATGAAATGCTACAAATGCAATCAAACAGGGCATTTTGCGCGTGCCTGTCAGAGCAGATTTGGCGCAGGGAGAGAACCAAATGACAGAAATTTTACAAATAATAATAAGGTCAGGAATAAAGAAAAGAGTACCGGTGACACTTCGGGAAACTTTATGCGGCCCGGCTACAGCCAATAATCGGGGAACCAAAAAAAATTAACGAACTTAATTGGCAAAAATATATAAAGGGCGGAATATGTGAGGGCGATGAGAATCAGTGTGAGGAATTAATAGAGACAGTGCAATATAAAAGAGTTGCGAATGGGTTAGCGGAGAATATTGGGAAAGAGACGCAAAAGGTGAAAGTGGAAGCAAAGGAAGTCAGAAAGTCAGATAGTGACTCGGAAGAAGATGTACTTGTGCGAATAACGCATAAAGCAGTGGTACATAGGGAAAGAGAGGAAAACTCTCCTCATAATCCTGGCCATGCATTTCATAGGGAAAATGCATCGGTAGAGGAGGACACAGGAATTGTCATTGGGAAAATTTCACAACATATAAATATTAGCAACAATGGTACAGCACTAGCGGATACAGTTTTCATTACTATTCCTTGCAAAGAGGCCAAGGAAGGAAAACTCGTGCTGTTAGTGGATACTGGAGCGGACTCCAGTCTAATAAATGAAGGAGGAATGAACACTTACCCTAACAAGAGTTTCAGGGAAACAAAAACACTGAAGGGCGCATTTGGAGGAGCCGCCACGACATTATTTTCTGTGACGTTGGACATACACGCTAAAGAGGATATACAGTGGGATTTCGGTGTAGTATCTAATGACAGCAAATTCCCAGGGGATGGTATTCTCGGAAGAGATAACATTTGGAAGAAGAGTATGATAAACTCAGTTAATGGCACGTTGAAGCTGTTCAATGAAAGCAGGCAATGGATAAAAACATTCGAACTTCACAAGGAAATGACCGATTTTACAACTTTAAATCAGAAAAAGTTGAGTGTCGGCGGAAGGACGGTGACAATAGCACCAGTCACAATACAAACAAAGAACAAGACAGTCGTTGTCCACAAGCAAGAAATCCTTCCAGGGGTTTATATGGGAAATACGGTGGTCAACGTAAGGAATGGAAAAGCTGCAGTACCCATACTTAACTCGACGGATCATAAAGTTCCTTTGGAGAAAGAAATTGAAGTAGAGTTCTCAAATTTTAACCATTATACCGAATATAAGAGAACTAGATCATCAGAAAACACTTGTTATCGAATATGTTAGTCAAGGAAGATTGGAACAGGGATGAAAAAGAATCAATGAACAGGATATGTGAGCAGTACCACGATGTATTCATGTTAGAGGGAGATAAACTGCCGTTCACGTCACGAATGAAACATAAGATTCCGATTAGAGATAATCAGCCGCCCATTAACCAAAGGCAATACCGTCTCCCACAAATCCATAAGGATGAAATCAACCGTCAGGTGTCAGACTTACTAGAAAATGGAATAATAAGCCCTAGTGTATCTCCATGGAATTCACCTCTTCTACTGGTTCCCAAAAAATCGCAGGATGGACAGAAAAAATATAGGATGGTCGTTGACTTCAGAAAACTAAATGAAGTCACAATCAAGCAGGTTTTTCCAATTCCAAGGATTGACGAAATTCTGGACCAGCTGGGGAATAGCAGGTATTTCACAACATTGGATCTGGCCAGTGGATAACATCAAGTGCTTTTGGACGAAAATGACAAAGATAAAACAGCATTTAGCACTGACAAGGGACATTTCGAGTTCAACAGAATGCCTTTCGGTCTCACAAGTGAACCCGCAACGTTTCAAATGATTATGAATACAATACTAACAGGTCTACAGGGCATGGAATGCTTCGTATATCTGGACGATATCGTGGTCTACGGAAGAAATATAGCAGACCATGATAGGTAAATATGCAACGTGCTATCCAGGTTGCGCGGAAGTGGTCTTAGATTAAACACCAAAAAAATGCCATTTTCTAAGAACGGAAATAGTCTACCTGGGGCACAGTTGCTCAGAAAAAGGGGCCCTTCCAGATCCAGCTAAGGTAGAGAACGTGAGAAAGTTGAAGCCGCCCAGAAATATCAAAGAAGTACAAGCCTTGTTGGGATAATTAATTATTACCGAAAGTTTGTTAATGGAATGGCGAAATTAGCATTGCCCATAACGAGGTTGATAAAAAGGGACAGCAAATTCGTTTGGACACCAGAATGCGAGGAAGCATTGAATCATCTGAAAGAAAGTATATCTAATCCTCCCATTCTGATTTACCCAGATTTTTCACAGCCTTTTAGGATAACCACGGACGCAAGCAATGTAGCTCTAGGGGCGGTGTTATTGCAGGTCAGAGATGGCAAAGACCACCCTATCGCATTTGCAAGTAGAACCCTGAGTGACACGGAAAAGAGATACTCAACGATAGAAAAGGAAATGTTGGGTGTGGTATGGGCAACGCGTACGTTTCGACCATATGTTTTGGGTCGGCCTTTCACCGTTTTTACAGACCATCAACCTCTGAGAGGAATCGCGAATCTCAAAGACCAGACATCGAGGCTTGCAGGGTTTAGATATAAACTATCAGAATATGAATTTGATATCTTCTACAAGTCGGGGAAATACAATTTGAATGCAGATGCTTTAAGCCACCTGCCGGTGGAAGGACACCAAATACAAGTATTGACTAGGGCACAACAGAAATTATTAGAGAATACCAATGGTCAAAAGAGGTATACAAGGGACGAAAGTATAACAGAGCAGGATATTGAAGATACCGCTGTAAATCAAGAATCTACGGACACAGCTGTAACTTTAACTGACAAGAAGGACATTCGGGAGGTTCTGTAAAGTTTTCATGACTCGCCGTTAGGTGGACATCAGGGAGTCAGGAAAACCTTTAAACGGATAGGGAAACAATACAAATGGAAGGGTATGCTGAAAGAAATTAGAGGGTACATAAGACGACGTCCAAAATGTCAGAAAAACAAAAGTGGGCACTTGAACAAGGAGCCAATGGTCTTAACAGACACCCCAGGAAGACCTTTTGAAAAGGTTTATATGGACATGGTCGGGCCACTACCAACAACTACTGCGGGTAACAAGTATATCCTCACTTTTCAAGACGATTTGTCAAAATTTTTTATTTGCGCCCCGATGCAAGACGCGGAGGCAGAAACAGCGGCAAAAGTTTTTTATAACGAGATCATAGCTAAATATGGCCTCCCAACTAAATTAGTTACAGACAACGGCACAAATTTTACCTCCAAACTTTTTGGAAGTGTGTGTAAACTCCTGAAAATTGAGAAAAAACATATCACTCCCTATCACCCCCCGGCTAATGGATCCTTAGAAAGGAGTCATCGGCCCTTGGTCGAGTACTTGCGAAGTTTCGCGAAAGAGGATGGCTCAAACTGGGACCAATGGTTGGCACCAGCAATGCATGTACATAATCATACAACGCATATGTCCACCAACCAGACGCCGTTTAAGGTACTGTACGGGTTTGACACACCCTTACCAGCAAACCTCAGAAACCATACGCCACTATACAACCCATATGATTATCCGAAGGCATTAAAACACCAAATCCAAAAAGCCTACGAGATAGCCAAGACATGTCAAAACAAGGCCAAAACAGCTGCAAAGGAAAGACATGACAGAAACAGTAAGCCAATAACACTTAAGATAGCGGGAAAAGTGCTCTTAAAAAATCAACTTCGAAAAAACAAATTGTCGCCTTTATGGGAAGGCCCTTATGAAGTTAAAAGTTTTCCCACACCAGTAAATGTCCAAATATTGGTAAAAGGAAGGCTAAAGACCTTACATCATAACCTGGTGAAGCCCTACAAAGATTAAAAATGAAGGAAAGAAAGGAAGACTCCGGGAGGTACAATAATTTTTTTTATTTATTTCCAGGTACTCATGGTTTGGATGACGATGGAAGTCTTCGCAAGGACAAGCTTATATATGGAGAAACTACAAACGGACGATGGTTTTGTGGAAATTAATATAGGGGATGCCAGGGTGGTTTGTAAATATAATTTCATTGTTCACACAATAAACATAGGAGAACTGGACGACATGGTAAGTGAGATGGAGGAAACAACGGAACTATTATAGAACATCAGAAAGTGATCGATGAAAATAATCATCAGTTGATACAGGGGATGAACCAACAGATAATGATTAACGACGCATTTAACAAATCCCTAATGAACATAAAAGAAGCTATCACGTACGACAGAGAGATTGTATCGGAATACACCAAGAACATTGGGGATCTGAATAATAGATTCATTAACAACGAATTTGCGGTCACGCAATTTTTCAAAGCTCAAAATTTAAAGAATAAAATACGAGTTATTGCGGACGAGGTAGCAAATGCCAAAATAGGGTTATTCTCACCAGAGCTATTGACACCAAAGGAAGTGGAAACATTTGGGATCGACTTAGAAAGATTTGAGCAAATCAAGACGGTGTTAGTACAATGGGCCAATAACAACCTGAGTATAATAATAAAAGTTCCCTCTGAAGTCATTGAAACAACTAAAAAATTGCAACAGGGAGACAACGGACATGATGACAATCTAAACGTAAACAAAAAACATACATCATTTTAGAAGCAATATACCATTACAGATTCAGTAAAAAGTTTATACTCATAAAGAAGACAAGTTGCAACACATACAAAGGGAAGGTATCACTATGGCCAATCTCCATTGCAAATACAAGATAGGAAAGAGATTCAGAGAACTCACACAGAAAGATTATCTATTGGTTGAAAAGGGAGGATGGTTAAACGACAACCATATAAATATATTTCTCGACTGGGTGTCCAAAACGGCAATTCCTGTGGATCAAGCATCGCAGATTCACATTTGCAGTGTTGCATTCTATCAGGCGCTACAACAGTACCACAGTGATTCAAGTGAGATTAATAACCATAATAGGGTCCGTAGGGCCTTCAAAGGAATAACCCCAATGGGAAAACACTTAATTCTAATACCAGTTAACGAAAAGTTCCACTGGACCCTCGCAGCGGTCACAAAGGAAGCAATAACAATGTACGACTCCTTGAAACCCCATAATTTAGAGAAAGCCGCAGAAATAATAAGGAGTATGTACACCGTTTTGCCTGAACTTGGGATCATGGCTACAGAAACATCCTTACCGCTGAAGTACGCGGAATGCCCGCAACAGAAAAACCTGGTGGATTGCGGGTTACATGTAGTAAGGAATGCGGATTTCTGTATCAGACAATTTTTCAGTGCTCACCCTTTGGATTGGCATCAAACATACGACTCGAACTCACAACCCAAATCTGCAACAATTGATAGACAGTTGTTGTCTAGAATCATGGGGAAGTGGTCTAAAAGGAATATGGGGCCTAGCGACAATATTAACCCAAACGTCAGCAATACAGTCCAGGTGGTTCTGCGAAACATGGAGGTAAGATGGACAAAGTGAAATTATATGAGGAAAGATATAGAAGTGAATGACATTACTTACCGATTTACTGTTGACAGACAGGGGAATGGTATGGTAAGACCATTATAATTTTCAAATAATCTCAATCGGGTTGTTTGACAAAACCGAAAGTGACATTTTCACAGAGACAACCAAACTGGTATTAGCAAAGCATTGGTTTAGATTACATGTTGAAAAAAAACAGTTCTTACTTAAATAAACTACGTTATTGCTCAAAATAATGATCATTGCTTAAGTACTTAATTTCCCTTTTGCATTTTATAAAAAATTAAATAATAAAAATCAAATAATGATGAAGTTAATTGATTTGATAAAAAATGTTGGTTGGGCAAAGAAACAAAAACAAAAGGAACAAATATAGATACAAATTACTGCCCAGTGGTAATAACGGGAAAACAAACAAAAGGAAGAAGTGTGTTAATGTCATTTGCATGAAGTATTTGTAAGGAATTATATTCCTTATACATATTTTGCATAGACAAAAATGCACCCATAAGCAAAAAACATTTTTTTTCTTCTCTTTGTTTTTTTTTAAAGCAAATTTTCTCATGACAATAAACAAAAATATATTGTTTATATGTTTGCAGCAAGCAGTCATAATGTATGTTTTTAACAAAAAATTAAAAACATACATTGTGAGTATGTAATACGAATACAAATAAGCGGACAAGGCAAAATTTTGTACGAATACTTTTTAAGTTAGGTCAGTTAACAAATAAGCAGACGAGGCAAAATTTTGTACGAATACTTTTTAAGTTAGGTCAGTTATACAAAAAATAATAATAATAATATAGACAATTAAGACAAGCTTCGTTTAAAGTTCATCTAAGTTTGAAATTATATTAAATTTACGAATATGTTGAAAACTTTAAAAATAAGTAATTAAAACATTACGCTAAAACAACATAGAAAGAAAGAAATTTTTTTTTAAATTGGTGGTGGCTATTGTAAAATTAGATTAATTTCACTGAAGATAAAATAGGTTTAAGTGAAAAAGAAAAATATATGGAAAACCTTTAATACTTATTTCTTTGTGTCAGTTGGATATATCAATTCGAAAAGGAAAAAATTACTGACACCCTTAATTTTGATTTCTCATTTAAAAACAAGAATTACCATGTGGAAATATAAAATTGTAAATTAAGAAAGAAGGAAAACTAATTATTAAAGAAAAAATAATAATAACAATATAAATTTTGCAGTTAAAGAGATGTAATAATAACCAAATAAATTTTATATAAAACAAAACTAAAATGTATATTGTTAAAACTATTACACTATAAAAATAAGTTCAACAATGGCTCAACGACAATCTCCAGCAACAACAAAAGAAACAGTAACTCACATCAAAAATATTCAAAGAAATCTCACCACATTAACAACAGGAGGCACACCAGTCAAAACAACAGTCTAAAACAGCAACAACAATAGCCGTCGTCTAATAATGATAATACAAGGCGCTATGCATAGGCTTCTGCCACCAAAACTTAAGTCCAATGCTAAGCTAAGACAGCAAATTCAGCACCATTTAAAACATCAGTTTTTAACTGTTGACAGCTTGCAGCGCTACTCGTTACGTGATAGCAAAGCAAATTCAACAATAAAAACACTTTAAACAACACCAAGTAACAGTGGTGCACAACGGGCGTAGCACTCCATGGATGACTGATAATGGATCAAGGCTACACGTGAGCAGCATTGTTGATCACCACAACAAAACTCCCCGCAGTCTGCCCGATCAGATTGCTCCGGGAAGTCAAGTCTCACTAACAATACAGAAGAAAATTATTGTATAAGAATAGTCTACGGAATCTCCGGTAGTTCGATATAATATTATTTACCAGGGTGAGCTTGGTCGGTCCAAGGAGTTATTAAAGTCGAATCTTATTAAATAAATCAAGCAGGATTTCTAGTTTTATTATTAAAGGGTTGAAGTTTACAAATGTTCTTTATTTTTAATCTCAGTTATCCTTTCGCACGAGAAAACCATGTAATTTTTTTTTTGAGAATCTACCAGAATTTCAAAATAAAGAAAAGCAGAGTATCCGTACACGTCTTGATCGTTTAAAAGTTGCCAGGCCAGGTCTACGGAATCTCCGGTAAGTCGATATTCATCTATCTGTCTACTTAAGCGAGACGATACTGATTTCATAAATGTCATTCATGCCTCTGCCCACGGTTTGGATACACCTGCACGCAGCGGGGAATCGAGAAATCGGAAACAATAAAGAAGGCATATCGCAAATGGATTCAACCCAACAAGCAACGCTACTACAGCCAAGTGCATGAGCCCTAACATAATAAACGTGCAGATTATGAAAAAAATGAGGTATACATACTGCATGGGACAGGATTACAACATTACAAATTATCAGACATCCTTGTTATTGAATTAAATATGTTGCTCAACGGAAAAAGCAGAACTGATATGTTTTCTACCTTAACGGCATCATCACACCAAACAGAAGGCCAGTAAAAAAACTGCGTATTTCCTTCTGTGAAGGGGGAGTCAGTCAGAATTGTTTGCCAGTTCAACAACATTTAATATTTACACACAAAGGCGTTCTGATCCAATTGACATTGATATACAAACCACATACTGGGAAACATCTGTACTCAGATGTTTTCTTCCGCCAAGGGGGGAGGGATGTTGTGAGTCAGAATTGAACTACCCTCCTACCTGTTAACGGTGAAATTGTATGTGTTGATAATTTGCCAGTTGGGTCAGAAGCTGATTATTATTAAGTTAATTATTGTGCAAAAGTGCATACATAAGCTCATTATTATTAACTTAATTATGATTGCAAAAGTGCTTAATAGAATTATTTGCATTTTAAAATTATTCCCACGGTTAAGTAAATTTTGCAATCATAAATTGTTTATGATGAATTGTGCAACATCGACATTTCACAATGTTGATATCATATGTCAAGCCAATATTATTTCTTATTTAAAATTAAGTATAAATAGCTAGACTTAAGAAATAAAGGGAGAGTGTTAAAAGTAGAGTAAAGTAGAAAATAAAGAAGCCTGCGATTCGGACGTGCATGTTCCAGGTGATATAAATAAAATAAAGTGTTTTGATTTAACTTAATAATTCCTGCGAGTCCCACGGGACCCTTTAGGATTATAACACATGCTCATAATCTTCATTGAGCATTCCTTGTTATTTAATTTGTTGAAAAAATCTTCTCTTGATGGAAGCTGACCATCATCCAATTTTTCAAAAGAATCAAGATTTTCATAAGGGAAAACACCCTTTCTTCGTACAAGGTCAAATTCTATCTTTCTGTTAAAGTGTGCCCTAACCGTATGAAAGTCATTGTCCGTAAGGTTATTTGTTAAGGATTCTAAGCTATCAGCCATAAAACGAATAGTATCTAAAAATCGGAGTTCAAGATTGCAATTCTCAGTCATTTTTGTAAATGTAGATAGTGAAATGTACAGTTCTTTGTTCAGTGGCAGGACTTTTTACCTAATTCTTTAACAAAGAGGTGCGAGTCATAAGATGAATAATTATGAAAATATATGTGTATGAACTTCGGAATTTGGTACTTTAAGTTGCAAATATTGTGAGCTGCACCTCGATATTTACCACTTATATGACAATGATCTCTTACGCGATCTTTACCGAGAAATTTGTCACTTATGTGACAATTTATTGAATTTTGAAAACTGTATATTTCCGAAAGGGTCAAGCTGTTCATTTTTGTGATGAGGGACTGATTGTAAATATCTTCACAATCGTCAATTAACGAGTCAACAAATTTTACAGATGCATCCTCACCAGTATATATCTTAAATTTATCTAAACTATTATTACCTATACATTGTATATAATAACTAAAGGCACAAGGAATGTGCGTCTTTATAACTTGAGTTTTGTCACTTACAGTAGTTTGGATATCTTCTAGTATGCATTCAAAATCTGCATATATAACGAATGGCACATCCATCTGCCGCTGGTGATCTTTAAACTTCAAAATACTATCTTCGGGAGAAGGCAACGCAGCAACAATTTTCCCACATTCCGTTTTGTGTTGGTCCATAGCTAAACTTTTTTCAAGTCTTTCCTTGAAAATAAATTTATTTTCCAGAACAAAGCCTTCAAACAGAAGATCATCTTTTTTGTTGGGAATACCGTACGTTGCAATATTTTTTTGAATGCACTGTTTATTTCATAATATTTTGGTTCTACATTCAAAGGAGTATCATCATATTTACCGCTGGGAGAATTTGAAACATCCATATCATCAAACACAATATTATCTAATTGTTGCTGTTGAGGATACCTGGAACTGTCCATCGACAAGGCAAATTGATTATTCAAAACTGAAGGATAATAGTTGGGCATATTATATTGCTGCCATTGCATTGGTGATGCATATTGATAGGGAATATATATATATATATATATATATATATATATATATATATATATATATATATATATATATATATATATATATATATATATATATATATATATATATATATATATATATATATATATATATATATATATATATATATATTAGTGATGTTACGAATATTCGTATTCGAATCGCCGAATATTCGCCTCTTTTATAATATTCGTATTCGCCTAATACAAGCGAATATTTTACGAATATTCTGTGAATACGTTCCAAAAAATAATACATAAAAAATACTGAAAATTAAACAAAAATATTGATTTTTACTAAAAAACTTTGACTACAACGCAAAACAATAATCTTCTTTTGGTAAAACAAAAGAAAAAAATATATTTCACAAATTTAGTGAACAGAATTGGTTAAACTAATTTTCATTTTATTTTAAAATTATTTTTCAATGTGTAATATTTCATTGAGAACGTATAAACCAATTGGCGCGCTTTTATTGTCAACGAACTTATTAAACGAGGATTGATGGATTCTCCTTTCCAGATGACCACTTCAAAGTGGTCATCCAGAGTATTAAAAAGTATTTTTAACAACAATTTCACCCAACTATAACAATAACTATACGTACTTTGTCCCCTTCGTTCCAATTTTCGGATCTATTCCTCTTTTTTATTAATGTTCAATATATCCACCAAAAACTACTTGGCAAAATTATGTAAATCTACAAAACTTTATAGTGATGTACTGTACATCATGTACATACAATCAACACAAGTACACAAAGCTCGTATTTCAAATAATCAGTTTAATATTTAAGTTCCAATTAATATTTATGCATATACATGCGTATATGCATATACATACGTACATACAATAAGCGTTTGCTATTTGTTTATAATATTTTTTTATGTCAAGTGGGGGTATTTGTTTTTTGCATCAAATAATCACATGATCGTTTTGGATTTGTAGCTGTGTTGCTTAGTATGACAGGTGGTCTGAAATATTTGTTTACGTTAAATATGTATGCTTAATCTTGTTGGTGTTTTTGTTTATTCAGGTGGATGTGTTAGAGAATGAGTCATCATCCTCATTTTTGTTTGTTGGTGGGGGGTTGGTTAGAGGTTGTGTTTACATAAAGAGTCTGTACATGTGGATTGATGTCTGTCTGTCTGTCCATATTAAAATCTTGCTTAATCTTGTTTATTGCTTTGTGTATTCAGCTGGATATGTGAGTCATCATTTGATACCATAATTTCATTAGTCATCATTTATATAAAATACAGGGTGGCCCAAAATGAACGATGGGGTTTGAATAGTCTATAACTCAATAATTTTAAAATTTTTTTCTTGTATTTTTTCAGATTGTTGCAAAGAAGATTTGGGAAATTTAAACTGGAATGGTATATTTCTGAACAATGATCATACCGCCAGAGAAACAATGACACTGCAACGGAGCGTTTCCATCGAACGCATTATTTTAGGAATCAGTGATTTTATTAGCCGGTCTAAACCGCTCCTGAATCTTTTTCCTTGGGGTATTTTAAAGGTCGTGCATACGTGAATAAGTCAGAGGCCATGACCCAACCTAAAAAATAACAGTCGAACAAAATTCGAGCGATGGCTTCGAAAATCATGAAAAGTGTCATGGAAAGTCACGAAACTGTCCCTTAACAGCGCCATTATTTCTTTTGCTGTATGCTGTTCAGTAGTAAACCTTTCCAGTTTCAATTTCTTAAATCTTCTGTGCAACAATCTGAAAAAATACAAGAAAACAATATCAAAATTATGGAGTTATATACTATTCAAACCCATTCGTTCATTTTGGGCCACCCTGTATTACACAATGTCTAGTCTAGTGATTTAGATTATATGTGGAAATAAAGAGTGTAGACAAGTTTGGTGACAACGTCTGCCTATTATTATTTTTTTGTTCTTGATAATTTTTTGTGGTGCTTGTGTTTACATTTACTTTGTGCGTGGCTGTGGGTGCGTGGATGTGTGTGGGGTGGGGGTGTGTGGATGTGTGCGGCTGTGGGTGCGTGGCTGTTTGTTTGTGTGTGTTTCTTTTTTCTTATCTTTAGATTTGTTAAGAATGTGTGTATGTCGTTTCAAATGTCCGTCTTGTTTATTTCTTGGGATAATAATTTGATTATTTGTTCTACAGAATCATGTTTATTGCTTTGTTTATTCAGCTGCACATGTTTTGAGAATGAGTCATCATTTGAAATGTCCGTCTGATTATTTGTTTTGCAGAATCATGTTTATGGCTTTGTTTAATCAGCTGGATATGTTTTGAGAATGAGTCATCATTTCAAATGTCCGTCTGATTAGTTGTTTTGCAGAATCATGTTTATGGCTTTGTTTATTCAGCTGGATATGTTTTGAGAATGAGTCATCATTTGATAACAAAATTTCATTGGTCATCATTTATATAAAATAAAATATTACACAATGTTATGTTCTAGTTCTTGCTGTTGCAATTTATACATATGAATTTCATCATATCTCGTAATATCAATAAAAAAAATTAGACTTGATGACTACTACGCGATTCTCATAGGATGTATATAAGTAGAAGAAATAATGAAGATATTCATCGGTATACTTTGATATGTCAACAAGTGCTGTTGAAAGCAAAAAATTTATTAATAAACAAGTTCATAGTGTTTTTAAAAAAGAACTAAACAAATTAAATAAAATAATTAAATAAAGTTAGTTTTTGCTAATTAAATAAATAGTTTGAAAACAACCAAAAAATTTAATAATAAAGAAGTTTATAGTGTTTTGAAAAAAATGATTAAATAAAATAATTAAATAAATTTGATTGTTATTTAAAAAAAAAGGATTAAATAAATTAAATAAAATAATTAAATAAATTTGATTGTTGCTAATTAAATAAATAAATAAATAAAAATGAATTCTTCAAGCTATGTTTGTGAAATATGTCAAAAGGAATACAAATACCAAAAGTCGTATTTGGAGCATTGCAAAAGTCATACTCAACTACAACGTGTGCAGATGCCAGTATCATGTGATGTACAGCCTCCAATGCCTTTATATAACCATATTTCTTGGAACAATATGCAACAGCAATATCCGGTGTCCTTTTAAGAGCTTCCAAGGACTTCGTACTATCCTACGGGGTCGAACAATCAGTTTTCAGTACCCATAAAAATTCCACATCATCTTCCTATTCCCTATCAATATGCATCACCAATGCAATGGCAGCAATATAATATGCCCAACTATTATCCTTCAGTTTTGAATAATCAATTTGCCTTGTCGATGGACAGTTCCAGGTATCCTCAACAGCAACAATTAGATAATATTGTGTTTGATGATATGGATGTTTCAAATTCTCCCAGCGGTAAATATGATGATACTCCTTTGAATGTAGAACCAAAATATTATGAAATAAACAGTGCATTCAAAAAAATATTGCAACGTACGGTATTCCCAACAAAAAAGATGATCTTCTGTTTGAAGGCTTTGTTCTGGAAAATAAATTTATTTTCAAGGAAAGACTTGAAAAAAGTTTAGCTATGGACCAACACAAAACGGAATGTGGGAAAATTGTTGCTGCGTTGCCTTCTCCCGAAGATAGTATTTTGAAGTTTAAAGATCACCAGCGGCAGATGGATGTGCCATTCGTTATATATGCAGATTTTGAATGCATACTAGAAGATATCCAAACTACTGTAAGTGACAAAACTCAAGTTATAAAGACGCACATTCCTTGTGCCTTTAGTTATTATATACAATGTATAGGTAATAATAGTTTAGATAAATTTAAGATATATACTGGTGAGGATGCATCTGTAAAATTTGTTGACTCGTTAATTGACGATTGTGAAGATATTTACAATCAGTCCCTCATCACAAAAATGAGCACCTTGACCCTTTCGGAAATATACAGTTTTCAAAATTCAATAAATTGTCACATAAGTGACAAATTTCTCGGTAAAGATCGCGTAAGAGATCATTGTCATATAAGTGGTAAATATCGAGGTGCAGCTCACAATATTTGCAACTTAAAGTACCAAATTCCGAAGTTCATACACATATATTTTCATAATTAATCATCTTATGACTCGCACCTCTTTGTTAAAGAATTAGGTAAAAAGTCCTGCCACTGAACAAAGAACTGTACATTTCACTATCTACATTTACAAAAATGACTGAGAATTGCAATCTTGAACTCCGATTTTTAGATACTATTCGTTTTATGGCTGATAGCTTAGAATCCTTAACAAATAACCTTACGGACAATGACTTTCATACGGTTAGGGCACACTTTAACAGAAAGATAGAATTTGACCTTGTACGAAGAAAGGGTGTTTTCCCTTATGAATATCTTGATTCTTTTGAAAAATTGGATGATGGTCAGCTTCCATCAAGAGAAGATTTTTTCAACAAATTAAATAACAAGGAATGCTCAATGAAGATTATGAGCATGTGTTATAATCCTAAAGGGTCCCGTGGGACTCGCAGGAATTATTAAGTTAAATCAAAACACTTTATTTTATTTATATCACCTGGAACATGCACGTCCGAATCGCAGGCTTCTTTATTTTCTACTTTACTCTACTTTTAACACTCTCCCTTTATTTCTTAAGTCTAGCTATTTATACTTAATTTTAAATAAGAAATAATATTGGCTTGACATATGATATCAACATTGTGAAATGTCGATGTTGCACAATTCATCATAAACAATTTATGATTGCAAAATTTACTTAACCGTGGGAATAATTTTAAAATGCAAATAATTCTATTAAGCACTTTTGCAATCATAATTAAGTTAATAATAATGAGCTTATGTATGCACTTTTGCACAATAATTAACTTAATAATAATCAGCTTCTGACCCAACTGGCAAATTATCAACACATACAATTTCACCGTTAACAGGTAGGAGGGTAGTTCAATTCTGACTCACAACATCCCTCCCCCCTTGGCGGAAGAAAACATCTGAGTACAGATGTTTCCCAGTATGTGGTTTGTATATCAATGTCAATTGGATCAGAACGCCTTTGTGTGTAAATATTAAATGTTGTTGAACTGGCAAACAATTCTGACTGACTCCCCCTTCACAGAAGGAAATACGCAGTTTTTTTACTGGCCTTCTGTTTGGTGTGATGATGCCGTTAAGGTAGAAAACATATCAGTTCTGCTTTTTCCGTTGAGCAACATATTTAATTCAATAACAAGGATGTCTGATAATTTGTAATGTTGTAATCCTGTCCCATGCAGTATGTATTCCTCATTTTTTTCATAATCTGCACGTTTATTATGTTAGGGCTCATGCACTTGGCTGTAGTAGCGTTGCTTGTTGGGTTGAATCCATTTGCGATATGCCTTCTTTATTGTTTCCGATTTCTCGATTCCCCGCTGCGTGCAGGTGTATCCAAACCGTGGGCAGAGGCATGAATGACATTTATGAAATCAGTATCGTCTCGCTTAAGTAGACAGATAGATGAATATCGACTTACCGGAGATTCCGTAGACCTGGCCTGGCAACTTTTAAACGATCAAGACGTGTACGGATACTCTGCTTTTCTTTATTTTGAAATTCTGGTAGATTCTCAAAAAAAAAAAATTACATGGTTTTCTCGTGCGAAAGGATAACTGAGATTAAAAATAAAGAACATTTGTAAACTTCAACCCTTTAATAATAAAACTAGAAATCCTGCTTGATTTATTTAATAAGATTCGACTTTAATAACTCCTTGGACCGACCAAGCTCACCCTGGTAAATAATATTATATCGAACTACCGGAGATTCCGTAGACTATTCTTATACAATAATTTTCTTCTGTATTGTTAGTGAGACTTGACTTCCCGGAGCAATCTGATCGGGCAGACTGCGGGGAGTTTTGTTGTGGTGATCAACAATGCTGCTCACGTGTAGCCTTGATCCATTATCAGTCATCCATGGAGTGCTACGCCCGTTGTGCACTACTGTTACTTGGTGTTGTTTAAAGTGTTTTTATTGTTGAATTTGCTTTGCTATCACGTAACGAGTAGCGCTGCAAGCTGTCAACAGTTAAAAACTGATGTTTTAAATGGTGCTGAATTTGCTGTCTTAGCTTAGCATTGGACTTAAGTTTTGGTGGCAGAAGCCTATGCATAGCGCCTTGTATTATCATTATTAGACGACGGCTATTGTTGTTGCTGTTTTAGACTGTTGTTTTGACTGGTGTGCCTTCTGTTGTTAATGTGGTGAGATTTCTTTGAATATTTTTGATGTGAGTTACTGTTTCTTTTGTTGTTGCTGGAGATTGTCGTTGAGCCATTGTTGAACTTATTTTTATAGTGTAATAGTTTTAACAATATACATTTTAGTTTTGTTTTATATAAAATTTATTTGGTTATTATTACATCTCTTTAACTGCAAAATTTATATTGTTATTATTATTTTTTCTTTAATAATTAGTTTTCCTTCTTTCTTAATTTACAATTTCATATTTCCACATGGTAATTCTTGTTTTTAAATGAGAAATCAAAATTAAGGGTGTCAGTAATTTTTTCTTTTTCGAATTGATATATTCAACTGACCCAAAGAAATAAGTATTAAAGGTTTTCCATATATTTTTCTTTTTCACTTAAACCTATTTTATCTTCAGTGAAATTAATCTAATTTTACAATAGCCACCACCAATTTAAAAAAAATTTCTTTCTTTCTATGTTGTTTTAGCGTAATGTTTTAATTACTTATTTTTAAAGTTTTCAACAAATTCGTAAATTTAATATAATTTCAAACTTAGATGAACTTTAAACGAAGCTTGTCTTAATTGTCTATATTATTATTATTATTTTTTTGTATAACTGAGCTAACTTAAAAAGTATTCGTACAAAATTTTGCCTCGTCTGCTTATTTGTTAACTGACCTAACTTAAAAAGTATTCGTACAAAATTTTGCCTTGTCCGCTTATTTGTACTCGTATTACATACTCACAATGTATGTTTTTAATTTTTTGTTAAAAACATACATTATGACTGCTTGCTGCAAACATATAAACAATATATTTTTGTTTATTGTCATGAGAAAATTTGCTTTAAAAAAAAAACAAAGAGAAGAAAAAAAATGTTTTTTGCTTATGGGTGCATTTTTGTCTATGCAAAATATGTATAAAGAATATAATTCCTTACAAATACTTCATGCAAATGACATTAACACACTTCTTCCTTTTGTTTGTTTTCCCGTTATTACCACTGGGCAGTAATTTGTATCTATATTTGTTCCTTTTGTTTTTGTTTCTTTGCCCAACCAACATTTTTTATCAAATCAATTAACTTCATCATTATTTGATTTTTATTATTTAATTTGTTATAAAATGCAAAAGGGAAATTAAGTACTTAAGCAATGATCATTATTTTGAGCAATAACGTAGTTTATTTAAGTAAGAATTGTTTTTTTTTTTCAACATGTAATCTAAGCCAATGCTTTGCTAATACCAGTTTGGTTGTCTCTGTGAAAATGTCACTTTCGGTTTTGTCAAACAACCCTATTGAGATTATTTGAAAATTATAATGGTCTTACCGTACCATTCCCCTGTCTGTCAACAGTAAATTGGTAAGTAATGTCTTTCACTTCTATATCTTTCCTCATATACTTTCCCTTTGTCCATCTTACCTCCATGTTTCGCAGAACCACCTGGACTGTGTTGCTGACGTTTGGGTTAATATTGTCGCTAGGCCCCATATTCCTTTTAGACCACTTCCCCATGATTCTAGACAACAACTGTCTATCAATTGTTGCAGATTTGGGTTGTGAGTTCGAGTCGTATGTTTGATGCCAATCCAAAGGGTGAGCACTGAAAAATTGTCTGATACAGAAATCCGCATTCCTTACTACATGTAACCCGCAATCCACCAGGTTTTTCTGTTGCGGGCATTCCGCGTACTTCAGCGGTAAGGATGTTTCTGTAGCCATGATCCCAAGTTCAGGCAAAACGGTGTACATACTCCTTATTATTTCTGCGGCTTTCTCTAAATTATGGGGTTTCAAGGAGTCGTACATTGTTATTGCTTCCTTTGTGACCCCTGCGAGGGTCCAGTGGAACTTTTCGTTAACTGGTATTAGAATTAAGTGTTTTCCCATTGGGGTTATTCCTTTGAAGGCCCTACGGACCCTATTATGGTTATTAATCTCACTTGAATCACTGTGGTACTGTTGTAGTGCCTGATAGAATGCAACACTGCAAATGTGAATCTGCGATGCTTGATCCACAGGAATTGCCGTTTTGGACACCCAGTCGAGAAATATATTTATATGGTTGTCGTTTAACCATCCTCCCTTTTCAACCAATAGATAATCTTTCTGTGTGAGTTCTCTGAATCTCTTTCCTATCTTGTATTTGCAATGGAGATTGGCCATAGTGATACCTTCCCTTTGTATGTGTTGCAACTTGTCTTCCTTATGAGTATAAACTTTTTACTGAATCTGTAATGGTATATTGCTTCTAAAATGATGTATGTTTTTTGTTTACGTTTAGATTGTCATCATGTCCGTTGTCTCCCTGTTGCAATTTTTTAGTTGTTTCAATGACTTCAGAGGGAACTTTTATTATTATACTCAGGTTGTTATTGGCCCATTGTACTAACACCGTCTTGATTTGCTCAAATCTTTCTAAGTCGATCCCAAATGTTTCCACTTCCTTTGGTGAATAGCTCTGGTGAGAATAACCCTATTTTGGCATTTGCTACCTCGTCCGCAATAACTCGTATTTTATTCTTTAAATTTTGAGCTTTGAAAAATTGCGTGACCGCAAATTCGTTGTTAATGAATCTATTATTCAGATCCCCAATGTTCTTGGTGTATTCCGATACAATCTCTCTGTCGTACGTGATAGCTTCTTTTATGTTCATTAGGGATTTGTTAAATGCGTCGTTAATCATTATCTGTTGGTTCATCCCCTGTATCAACTGATGATTATTTTCATCGATCACTTTCTGATGTTCTATAATAGTTCCGTTGTTTCCTCCATCTCACTTACCATGTCGTCCAGTTCTCCTATGTTTATTGTGTGAACAATGAAATTATATTTACAAACCACCCTGGCATCCCCTATATTAATTTCCACAAAACCATCGTCCGTTTGTAGTTTCTCCATATATAAGCTTTTCCTTGCGAAGACTTCCATCGTCATCCAAACCATGAGTACCTGGAAATAAATAAAAAAAATTATTGTACCTCCCGGAGTCTTCCTTTCTTTCCTTCATTTTTAATCTTTGTAGGGCTTCACCAGGTTATGATGTAAGGTCTTTAGCCTTCCTTTTACCAATATTTGGACATTTACTGGTGTGGGAAAACTTTTAACTTCATAAGGGCCTTCCCATAAAGGCGACAATTTGTTTTTTCGAAGTTGATTTTTTAAGAGCACTTTTCCCCCTGTCTTAAGTGTTATTGGCTTACTGTTTCTGTCATGTCTTTCCTTTGCAGCTGTTTTGGCCTTGTTTTGACATGTCTTGGCTATCTCGTAGGCTTTTTGGATTTGGTGTTTTAATGCCTTCGGATAATCATATGGGTTGTATAGTGGCGTATGGTTTCTGAGGTTTGCTGGTAAGGGTGTGTCAAACCCGTACAGTACCTTAAACGGCGTCTGGTTGGTGGACATATGCGTTGTATGATTATGTACATGCATTGCTGGTGCCAACCATTGGTCCCAGTTTGAGCCATCCTCTTTCGCGAAACTTCGCAAGTACTCGACCAAGGGCCGATGACTCCTTTCTAAGGATCCATTAGCCTGGGGGTGATAGGGAGTGATATGTTTTTTCTCAATTTTCAGCAGTTTACACACACTCCCAAAAAGTTTGGAGGTAAAATTTGTGCCGTTGTCTGTAACTAATTTAGTTGGGAGGCCATATTTAGCTATGATCTCGTTATAAAAAACTTTTGCCGCTGTTTCTGCTTCCGCGTCTTGCATCGGGGCGCAAATAAAAAATTTTGACAAATCGTCTTGAAAAGTGAGGATATACTTGTTACCCGCAGTAGTTGTTGGTAGTGGCCCGACCATGTCCATATAAACCTTTTCAAAAGGTCTTCCTGGGGTGTCTGTTAAGACCATTGGCTCCTTGTTCAAGTGCCCACTTTTGTTTTTCTGGCATTTTGGACATCGTCTTATGTACCCTCTAATTTCTTTCAGCATACCCTTCCATTTGTATTGTTTCCCTATCCGTTTAAAGGTTTTCCTGACTCCCTGATGTCCACCTAACGGCGAGTCATGAAAACTTTTCAGAACCTCCCGAATGTCCTTCTTGTCAGTTAAAGTTACAGCTGTGTCCGTAGATTCTTGATTTACAGCGGTATCTTCCTTATCCTGCTCTGTTATACTTTCGTCCCTTGTATACCCCTTTTGACCATTGGTATTCTCTAATAATTTCTGTTGTGCCCTAGTCAATACTTGTATTTGATGTCCTTCCACCGGCAGGCGGCTTAAAGCATCTGCATTCAAATTGTATTTCCCCGGCTTGTAGACGATATCAAATTCATATTCTGATAGTTTATATCTAAACCCTGCAAGCCTCGATGTCTGGTCTTTGAGATTCGCGATTCCTCTCAGAGGTTGATGGTCTGTAAAAACGGTGAAAGGCCGACCCAAAACATATGGTCGAAACGTACGCGTTGCCCATACCACACCCAACATTTCCTTTTCTATCGTTGAGTATCTCTTTTCCGTGTCACTCAGGGTTCTACTTGCAAATGCGATAGGGTGGTCTTTGCCATCTCTGACCTGCAATAACACCGCCCCTAGAGCTACATTGCTTGCGTCCGTGGTTATCCTAAAAGGCTGTGAAAAATCTGGGTAAATCAGAATGGGAGGATTAGATATACTTTCTTTCAGATGATTCAATGCTTCCTCGCATTCTGGTGTCCAAACGAATTTGCTGTCCCTTTTTATCAACCTCGTTATGGGCAATGCTAATTTCGCCATTCCATTAACAAACTTTCGGTAATAATTAATTATCCCAACAAGGCTTGTACTTCTTTGATATTTCTGGGCGGCTTCAACTTTCTCACGTTCTCTACCTTAGCTGGATCTGGAAGGGCCCCTTTTTCTGAGCACCTGTGCCCCAGGTAGACTATTTCCTTTCTTAGAAAATGGCATTTTTTTGGTGTTTAATCTAAGACCACTTCCGCGCAACCTGGATAGCACGTTGCATATTTTCCTATCATGGTCTGCTATATTTCTTCCGTAGACCACGATATCGTCCAGATATACGAAGCATTCCATGCCCTGTAGACCTGTTAGTATTGTATTCATAATCATTTGAAACGTTGCGGGTGCACTTGTGAGACCGAAAGGCATTCTGTTGAACTCGAAATGTCCCTTGTCAGTGCTAAATGCTGTTTTATCTTTGTCATTTTCGTCCAAAAGCACTTGATGTTATCCACTGGCCAGATCCAATGTTGTGAAATACCTGCTATTCCCCAGCTGGTCCAGAATTTCGTCAATCCTTGGAATTGGAAAAACCTGCTTGATTGTGACTTCATTTAGTTTTCTGAAGTCAACGACCATCCTATATTTTTTCTGTCCATCCTGCGATTTTTTGGGAACCAGTAGAAGAGGTGAATTCCATGGAGATACACTAGGGCTTATTATTCCATTTTCTAGTAAGTCTGACACCTGACGGTTGATTTCATCCTTATGGATTTGTGGGAGACGGTATTGCCTTTGGTTAATTGGCGGCTGATTCTCTCTAATCGGAATCTTATGTTTCATTCGTGACGTGAACGGCAGTTTATCTCCCTCTAACATGAATACATCGTGGTACTGCTCACATATCCTGTTCATTGATTCTTTTTCATCCCTGTTCCAATCTTCCTTGACTAACATATTCGATAACTCCTGTATTCTCTCTAAACAAGTGTTTTCTGATGATCTAGTTCTCTTATATTCCGTATAATGGTTAAAATTTGAGAACTCTACTTCAATTTCTTTCTCCAAAGGAACTTTATGATCCGTCGAGTTAAGTATGGGTACTGCAGCTTTTCCATTCCTTACGTTGACCACCGTATTTCCCATATAAACCCCTGGAAGGATTTCTTGCTTGTGGACAACGACTGTCTTGTTCTTTGTTTGTATTGTGACTGGTGCTATTGTCACCGTCCTTCCGCCGACACTCAACTTTTTCTGATTTAAAGTTGTAAAATCGGTCATTTCCTTGTGAAGTTCGAATGTTTTTATCCATTGCCTGCTTTCATTGAACAGCTTCAACGTGCCATTAACTGAGTTTATTATACTCTTGTTCCAAATGTTATCTCTTCCGAGAATGCCATCCCCTGGGAATTTGCTGTCATTAGATACTACACCGAAATCCCACTGTATATCCTCTTTAGCGTGTATGTCCAACGTCACAGAAAATAATGTCGTGGCGGCTCCTCCAAATGCGCCCTTCAGTGTTTTTGTTTCCCTGAAACTCTTGTTAGGGTAAGTGTTCATTCCTCCTTCATTTATTAGACTGGAGTCCGCTCCAGTATCCACTAACAGCACGAGTTTTCCTTCCTTGGCCTCTTTGCAAGGAATAGTAATGAAAACTGTATCCGCTAGTGCTGTACCATTGTTGCTAATATTTATATGTTGTGAAATTTTCCCAATGACAATTCCTGTGTCCTCCTCTACCGATGCATTTTCCCTATGAAATGCATGGCCAGGATTATGAGGAGAGTTTTCCTCTCTTTCCCTATGTACCACTGCTTTATGCGTTATTCGCACAAGTACATCTTCTTCCGAGTCACTATCTGACTTTCTGACTTCCTTTGCTTCCACTTTCACCTTTTGCGTCTCTTTCCCAATATTCTCCGCTAACCCATTCGCAACTCTTTTATATTGCACCGTCTCTATTAATTCCTCACACTGATTCTCATCGACCTCACATATTCCGCCCTTTATATCTTTTTGCCAATTAAGTTCGTTAATTTTTTTTGGTTCCCCGATTATTGGCTGTAGCCGGGCCGCATAAAGTTTCCCGAAGTGTCACCGGTACTCTTTTCTTTATTCCTGACCTTATTATTATTTGTAAAATTTCTGTCATTTGGTTCTCTCCCTGCGCCAAATCTGCTCTGACAGGCACGCGCAAAATGCCCTGTTTGATTGCATTTGTAGCATTTCATCTGTGGAGGTCCCTTAGAATGTTGTGGTATATTTCCATTTCCATTTCTTCCCTGTGCTTCGCTCGTATCATTGGATTCATACCTGTGCCTTTGGTTCACCCTTTCGGGCTGTCGTGGTTTACAAAACTGATTTTCGCTGTGACCGCTTATCCTACAAGTTCTACAGTAGAGCGATGATAACCTCCTACTACAGTTGTCGAAGGAGTGTCCGTTATTTCTGCAGTAAGTGCAAGTGGTGATAAATTTTTCCCTATTCCCGCATTGGGGGCCTACTTCATGGCCATATTTCCCACAGTTAATGCAATACAGTGCATTTAATCGCTCCTTACAATTTAACCTCTCATGTCCCTTTTTGTTGCAAAAACTACATGGGGATGCTTCCAACACTGTGTTGACTGTGCCTTGGTTTTCTCCAAACAAATCCTCCGCTTCTTCTACTATGGCTACGAGAGATCTCAGTTCCTGTCTAATAAATCTTGCTCTGAGAGCCTGATCTCTAAGCCCTTTAATAAAACTCTTCACAGCTATCCTTTTGAAATCCTTTATCATAACCTCAATACTGTCTGCTGACCACTCTTCCTTTATTGTGTTGATTGCGTCATTGAGCAGGGCCTCAATACGGTCTCCGAATCCGCTGGCTGATTCTCTGCTGCTCTGCCTGCATCCTAATATCTGCTCCCTAAACTGATCCAGGTTTTGCTTCTTCAAATATGCTTTCTTGATGGCGTTACACAATGCATCCACGGATTCAAATTTTTGTTGCGAGATTCTATCGTATGCCATACCCATAAGGGGTAATTTTAGGCATTCGATGACATTATCTCGTGTGCTACTATCCCCTCCCGACAAAATTTCTCTTTCCACCATTTTACATCCGTGGACGTATCGGAAGACCTCAGACGGTAAATCAGGTCCATCAGTGCCAAAGAATGTTGGCACTATGTTATTTAATACTTTAGTAATTTCCGATAAAGCTGGCATCCTGATTGTTTGTTGTGATATATTTTCTTTATTTAATACTTATCTAGGTGGGCTGCTTGTGTTTGCAAATAATTCTTTGTATCCGATATTAATTTATAAAATTCCCCAATAATGTCAACATCGGATATTTTTGTCTTGTCCAATCTATTAAATTCCGCTTTGTTCCGTTCAAGCTCTTCTAATTTTCTTGCTCTAGTTTCGGCCGTGTAGCCTCTGCTGCCTGCCTTTTTTGCGTTACTCAAAATTATTTTAGATTTCTGTAATAACTCTAGAGCAACCGCCTCCTCCCTATAAGTTTATATTTCGTCTACCACTCCTTCTTGCTCCTGAGTTATAATTATTGTCGGAATTTCTTTATCTCCTGCTTCTGATAACTCCTCGTGCAACGATGGTGTAGGTGACCTAGACCTATGTATTGTATTTAATTCGTGTCGGGCGTTTTCTAGTGCTATTCGAAGTATTTGAACCGTGTCATCCTGTGTTTCTATCAGTTGTTGTTTTTTTAGCTGTTTCTTAAACTCCTTTTCACTTAGCTCCTTTTGTTTTAACTGGCTAACTAGTTCTGTATTTTCTCTGACTACTTCCTCGAGTAGGCTTTCTGTGTAGCTTAGTTGCTCACGTATTTTCCTGCTATGATTTTCAAGTAATTTCTTTTTTTCTTCTAATTCTGTTACCCTTCTTGAAAATTCCTCTGATTGTTCCTCATTAATGTCTAACAACACTTGTAATATGTATCCCACTTCCTCTAATTTCGTCAATTTCCTTTCCCGTACAATCTCCCTATGTATGCTTGTAGTATTCTCGTCTAACTTCCAATTAGCGAGTTCTGACCATGCTAGAACTCGTAAACTGTCTACCTCAAAATTATATGCCTCTAACCTTGCCACTAAATCGTCCGTTCTTCCTTGTGGACCGTCCATTCATATGATAAGAAAATTATTAAAATGTACTTACCATTTGCAGGCTTAACTGTTGCATCTCCTTTTCGCTTTTTTTTTAAATGCCGTAACAATGAACAGTGTTATACAATTACTATTTATTTTTATTTTTTTTATTTTTATGATTTTCGCGTTCAGTCCTTTATTTCCAGCAACACAGGATTAGACAGACTGAAGGTAGCTAGAATTTAGTCTTTTATCAGGCTGTATATTCTGTACTGCTGCGCGTTAAATCCTATATCTCCAACAATGCAGGATCAGACAGACCGAAGGTAGCTAGAATTTAGTCTTTTATCAGGCTGTCCTTTTTTGCACTGTTAAAAACTAACAGCCAACCCGTTTTCTTTTTTAAATTTTTTAACCGGCTGCGCCAATGTTATAATCCTGGAGGGTCCGGTGGGATTCGCAGGAATTATTAAGTTAAATCAAAACACTTTATTTTATTTATATCACCTGGAACATGCACGTCCGAATCGCAGGCTTCTTTATTTTCTACTTTACTCTACTTTTAACACTCTCCCTTTATTTCTTAAGTCTAGCTATTTATACTTAATTTTAAATAAGAAATAATATTGGCTTGACATAACATCAACATTGTGAAATGTCGATGTTGCACAATTTATCATAAGCAATTTATGATTGCAAAATTTACTTAACCGTGGGAATAATTTTAAAATGCAAATAATTCTATTAAGCACTTTTGCAATCATAATTAAGTTAATAATAATGAGCTTATGTGCGCACTTTTGCACAATAATTAACTTAATAATAATCAGCTTCTGACCCAATTGGCAAATTATCAACACATACAATTTCACCGTTAACAGGTAGGAGGGTAGTTCAATTCTGACTCACAACACATGCAATAAAGATTTGGCATACCTTTAATTGTAAAACCCTGCGAGATTATATGGAATTATATCTCAAAACAGATGTGCTTTTGTTAGCAGATATATTCGAAAATTTTCGAAAAGTCTGTAAGGGAATTTATAATCTAATTTATAATCTAAATAAAGGGAATACGCGGTGGAATGGTACAGTGCAGTAAACGATATTCCAAAGCAAATAATAAATATTTAGGTGATTTGGATGAAGACAAGCCTTCAGAATTTCTAATATATTTAGACTCAAATAACTTTTACGGTTGGGCGATGTCTGAGTATCTTCCTTATGGAGGATTCCGATGGCTGACAAGTGATGAGCTGAATCTGGATGCGAAAAGCATAGATAATAACTCACAAGATGGTTATGTATACAAGGTCACTTTGGAATATCCCTCACATCTGCATGACTCTCACAATGACCTTCCCTTCTCTGTTGAAAACAAGAAAACTTTAGAATCAAACCATAAGAAATTAATTGCGGATTTTTCGCCAAAAACTCTTATGTAATACATTACTTCTTAAACAATGTTTGGCATATGGTTTGATTCTAAAGAAAACGCATCGTATTCTAGCTGTTAAACAATCTCCATGGTTAAAAGGTTATATTGACTTAAATACCAAACACAGAGCCACTGCTAAAAATTCTCTTGAGAAAATTTTTTTCAAATTACTGAATAATGCTGTGTATGGCAAAACAATGGAGAATGTGGACAAGAGGAGAGATGTGAAAATTGTAACCAACTGAAACAGAACAAACTGTAACCATTTGGGGGCTCAAGATTGGAAAATGTATAATTTTCATTATGGATTCATGCAGCCCAAATTTAAAGCAAATTTATCGTTAAATTACATGGCACCGTCTCATTTATATATACAATAAAAACTGACGACTTTTATGCCGACATAAAATTTGACATAGAACAACAATTTGACACTTCCGATTACAAAAAAGATAACGTATATGGTATTCCTCTTTTAAACAAAAAGGTGCTGGGTATGATAAAAGATGAGAATTGTAGGAAAGTGATAAAAGAATTTGTTGGACTTCGGTCTAAAATGTATTCTTTTAGCGTGCAATATGAAAATGATGTTAAAAAATCTAAGGGGGTTAAGAAATGTGTTCTTGGTAAATATAATTTAGATGCGTACAGAAATTGTTTATTTAATAAGTCTATTGTTTATGATGATATGTTAAAATTTAAGTCAAAAATTCATCAAATTTATACCAACCAACCAAATAAGGTTGTATTTAGTTATCAAGATGATAAAAGAAAAATACTATGTGATGGTATAAATACAAATGCATGGTATAATTATCGAATTGAGGAAACAAATCCAGATTATGAGCTGGATATGTTGCTAATGGAAATTGATAAGCTTCAAGAAGAATGATGGATTTTTGATTTAAATGTTATCTGTTTCTGTTTATATGTAAATATTTAGTTATTAAGAAAATTTTATTTGTTATTAAAAAATTCTAATAATAAAATATTATATAATATTATTAGTTGTTAAGAAAATTTTATTTGTTATTTAAAAATTCTAATATTGAAAAAAATTAAATAATAAAAAAAAAATTATATTAATAACAAAAAACTAGTACAATTTTTGTTTTATTTTTTCCAATTTATTATCTATTGTTAAACATGAACCATCAAAGTTTGTTTTGTTTTGCACCAAAAAATATCTAAAAAACTACATTAAAAGAGGAGTGTCTATAGGCAGACCTGACATCATCGAATAGAAAAAACGTTGACGCTGTCTGAGCATGAGCAACTGCTCTGCTAGCAGAGAAAACAATTCTTGTTGATTCAACACCATTCTTCTCAAGTTTTTTGCTTACTTGCAAATTTTTGTATGTTTATTAGTTTAACTGTACTCTTAGATCCTGCATAATCTTGATTTGATTTGTATATTTCTTGAATTTGAATTTCACAACATTATGAAATTATATCAAGTTTTTTCTTTAGACATTTTACAAAGTCAAAAAAGTTTTGATAATCTGATAAATATTCAATAAATTTTTAACTCACAAATTTCTGTTATATGCCTAAGGAAAAGATGATTCCTAATTATCCTTTAGAAAAACTAATACAAGACAATGAATATTTTATTTTTTATTTTATTTATTAAATTTAATTATAATGGTTGAAACATTGCATAATACGATTCCATTCAATTTTATAATATAGCTTTCCGTAGAAAGTATATCGAGCACCTACAAGTATCAGGTCCTTCCTCACAATTCGGATCGTACCAGGGATAGCATTTGAAATGTCCTTCTGTGTTGTCTTCATCTTCCATAATATCAAATTCATCATTCTCGTCCAGCATATTTTGGAAAAATATGATCATTTCCCAATGATCGTATAGTCTAAAGTTATCAAAATCTGATATGAATTTCTTTAGACTCCTTCTTATTTGACTCATTTTGTTAATATTCCGTATAAATTTTGTTGCTGCTTACTTTTTCAAAGGAATCGTGGATACTGCTAATTTTTCCCTAAATATTTAGCTACAAAGTGGGTAAAATTATGTATTATTGTTCTTTTATTCTCTTATTCCCTTTTCGATTTTCCAACAAATATATAAGGAAAGATTCATATTAATAGACCTCCTTATCACTATCTCTCTCCCTCTCTCTCTATAATGATCTCCTCACATACTCATATTCATTATTTCGGAACAAATATTTTCGGTTAGGCTTCTTGTAGTCATCGTCGCTACTTCCATGATCAATTTCAATTGAATATTCAAAGTGACAAGATCTATACAAAAATGAGCTCTACAAAAAATTTAACAAAAACATTTAATTCTCTAAACAACAAAAGTTTAATGCACATAAAGGATCTAGGCATTGCAGTTAAATATCCTGTTCAAAATATAACACGGGTAACAACAAAATATGGACCAACACTAAAAGTTGAGATGGAAAAAAATATAATGTTTTTGCCTAAAAGTTATAATACTCTGACAGATGATGAAATTAAGGATCTCTCGAATGGAACATTTCAACTACGTCGAGAAGGTGATCAAAACTTAATCATTGAGAGTGAGCTGGAGGAATTTTTTATTCAAAATGCACAATATCCTATTTGGGAATAAAATAAATTAATTCTGTATAGTAAATTATAAATAAATAAAAATGCATTAAAGAGTTTTGTGAAATATATATATCTAAAATTGTGTTTTTTATTTAATATTTTCAGTTATTTCATAAAGAAACTTAAGACATAAATGACCACAGGTAAATGTATTAAAATTCTGATGTTGATTACAGTTGTATTTTATATTTGTGCCCAGATATTTGAGTACTTCCGAAGGAGGTTGTAAGTTTCCAAAACTGTCGAAATATTCTTTTTCATTGATGTTTTTATAATATGCTACCCAATGTGTACTAGGTCCTGTTGATATATCCAAATTGATTATGCCACATTCTTTTTTCTTTGGTCGTTTTGGTAGTGAGTCTAACATGAAAACTCCTCTAAAATGTGGAATTTTGTTTGAAAAATTTCTCAAGTCGACTTCTGATAGTGGTCTATTAGGTAGCATTTTTAAGAGTTTTTTGTCTGCTCCTTATAAACTAAACCATAACCCTTTTTATATGGTTTTAGGTAAAGTCCTTTCCCAACAGCTATATATTCCATCGCTTTATTATGTCGAATTGCTTCATCAAGCTGATTTCTTGCATTCTTTGTCGCATTTACAGCCTTAGCTATAGCAGCACCTCCAGTCGTTAGACTACCAATTGCACCCAGTGCAGTTAAAATCGGTATTAGGGGTAAAAATCAACCAATTTTTGGTACATTTATTATGCGTGGTATTATGACTTGTGATTTTCTTCCTTTTAATATTTTGTTGATAGTTTTACGTGCTATTTTAATAGCATTGTTAATATCTAAAGGTTTTTTCTCCTTTAATATTTTTGTTGCAGCTCTAATTGATGTACTGAACAATTGTTTACCATTTAATTTAGGTTTCTTAACATTTTTCTTTTTCTCCACACCCATACCAAATTTTGTTTTGGCTTTCATTGCGTTAGTAACCATATATGCAAATGAATTTTCTAATAAGCTATGTCGTGATTTTTACAGGCAGAGTCCAATAAATTGATTCCTTTATCACCCCAATTTAAACGTTTTTGTAGTTTAGTTCCAGGTCCACAGTATTGATATCCAGGAAGATGAAGTTCAACAGGAAGAGAGTTTATTATTTTATCTAGTAAACCTGCTCCAACGAAGGTGTTTTTATGACTAAGTGACTTTTGATAATGTAACGAGTGATTTTTTTGCTATTATCTTTTTGGCAACACTAGTTTTGACAGCTCACGCACGTTTTGTATCTTGTGTCACTGTCAAACATTTTCAGTTTGGTCTATAATTTAATCATGAATCGTCTTACAAACGAACAACGCTTGCAAATTATTGAATTTTATTACCAAAATGCGTGCTCTGTTAAGAAAGTTTTTTATCGAAGAATTGTGTTCAGCGACGAGGCTCATTTCTGGTTGAATGGATACGTGAACAAGCAAAACTGCCGTATTTGGAGTGAAGAGCAGCCAGAAGCATTGCAAGAGCTACCAATGCATCCACAAAAACAACCGTTTGGTGCGGATTATGGGCTGGCGGCATCATTGGGCCGTATTTCTTCAAAGATGATGCGAATCACAACGTTACTGTGAATGGTGAGCGCTACCGTGCGATGATAACAAACTTTTTTCTGCCCAAAATGGAAGAGCTTGACTTGCATGACATGTGGTTTCAACAAGACGGTGCCACATGCCACACAGCACGCGAAACAATGGACCAATTGAGAGGCGAGTTCGGTGAACAGTTTATTTCACGCTTGGGACCAGTCAATTGGCCGCCCAGATCGTGCGATTTAACGCCTCTAGACTATTTTTTGTGGGGCTGTGTTAAGGCTAATGTCTATAGCGACAAGCCCGCTTCGATTGACGCACTGGAAGCCAACATTGCCAACATTATTCGTGAGATACCGGCCGAAATGTTGGAAAGAGTATGCCAAAATTGGACTAAGCGGATGGACCATTTGAGGCGCAGCCGCGGCCAACATTTGCATGAAATAATCTTCAAACATTAAATTATATCGACCCAACTATCGATCCAAATAAATATTTCATGCATTTTTCTGAATTTTATGTGTTTTTTTTTTTTACTTTCCGATAGTTCTTATAAAATCACCCATTATAACCATCTTATTTATTTATTTTTTCTATAATAAAAGGTAACAAACATGAATTGCATTTAGATATAAAAATGCAGTTAGTAAACAACATAAAAATATTTTAGTTCGAAACATTGATGATTCATCGAACATCAGTTCAAAAATAAAACATACGTCACTCTTATATAACAGATCCTTTAAACAAATTTATAAATAATTCTAACAATATCAATGGAATTATCAAAAGAGAAAAGAATGAGATGAAAACAGAAATTGAACATAATAACAGTTCTAATCATCTTAAGAAACCATCAACTCACTTGCTGATCCTAATGGTGAAAGTACTGTTGATAATGATGACGATTTTTACTCTCAAAATTCAAATGCTGAAGAGAGTTACACTGACTTATCTGTTTTGGAAGGAAGAAATGAATTAGATACTAACTATGGTCCACATAAAGATTTCAATAATGAATGGAAATTTAGTGATAGTAAGCTCAAATTAAATGAAAAAAAATACATGTTGGTAGTCAAATATGGGCTCTAACACCAGGACTATTTTCTCTAATGTTTCATAAAATACCAAAAAGCTATGATAAATATGAACTAGAACTCTACAAAAATTTTAATTAATACAAATGCTTACAGAAGAGACTATAAACCTGATGGACAAATCAAGTGAACGAAAGTCTATAAATATAAACATATTATTAAAAAGATGTTTAAAGATAAAAAAACCAGCAGACTTTATCAAAATCAATACCAAATAAGACAATATCTAATTATAAAGGTGATGGATTGATGCAGTTTAACCCTCATAAACCAAACTATATATACTAGTATGATCCAAATGAGATGGTAGATCGGCTTCGACTACTGGTATCATTACAAGCTGCAGATCATACTAATCATAATAACGAAATTGTATCAATTATTGAAGAACTTCACGAAGCTAATATAATAGAATATTCTATATAAAGTATGTCTGTTGATAAGTTTCGACATTATCTAAACAATACAAGCAATATAGTTTCACTGAAAAATGCCCCTAAAATGTTGGGGTTCTTTATGGATACGAACAACAACATCGATGTCGAAAACAAAAGAATCAAAAATGTGGCAAAAGCTGTGGAAGAAAACGATGTTGTCAATAAACTGTTTCTGCAAACTCAAATCGAAGAAATAGAACACAAGCTATTAAAATACTTTAAGGAAGATAACAACAATATTCATGATACTCTAAGAACTCAAATCGAAATGCTACAACATGCAATAATATTACAGTTGGAAGAGAATAAGAAAATGCAAGAAAGTATTTCCAAAATCAAACAATTTTTGGAACACGGATATCTACAAAAATTTTTTGAAAGCATACAAAAGAAAAGTTAATGAGAAGATTTATAGATTTGAAAATTATATGTTTGTGTCAATAGCTAAAAGTGCATCAAATAGATCACAACACATCGAAAATAATTCTTAATACTAAAAAATTACTTCAAAAAGAATTTTAGTAAATGAACTCCATGAACAAGCTCGAAACTCTTTTTTACGTCGTAGAGTTGTTATGAAAGGAATAGACTATCGTTGGCAAGCTGATTTAGTTGAAATGAGAAATTATTCTATGGACAATAAAAATTATAGATTTTTGTTAACTGTAATTGACACATTCTCCAAATTTGCATGGGCAGTACCACTTAAAACAAAAACTGCACTTGAAACAACCCAAGCCATGTCAGATATTTTTCGATTGGGACGAGCACCAAAAAACCTACAAACAGATGATGGTAAAGAATTTTTCAATAAACACTTTGGAAAATTGATGGATAAGTACAACATTAATCACTATTCAACGTATAGCAGAATGAAAGCATCAATAGTAGAACGATTTAATAGAACATTAAAAGGATGATGTGGAAAGAATTTAGTTTTAATGGTACTTACAATTGGCTTGATATCTACAAAGATCTATTAGAAGCATATAACAGAAAAGTTCATCGTACCATTAAAATGGCTCCAATTAAAGTCAACTCTTCAAATGAGAAAAAATATTGAATACAGTATACAGTCATTTGAAAATGTATAAAATATCGAAATTTTATGTTGGTGATCATAAGCAAATATAAGCATATTTTTGAAAAAGGTTATACTCCAAATTGGACAACAGAAATTTTCACAATTAAATCTATTTAAAATACATATCCGACAACATACATATTAGAAGATTTTTACTAAAAAAAATTTGACTATAACGCAAAACAATAATCTTCTTTTGGTAAAACAAAAGAAAAATATATATTTCACAAATTTAGTGAACAGAATTGGTAAAACTAATTTTCATTTTATTTGAAAATTATTTTTCAATGTGTAATATTTCATTGAGAACGTATAAACCAATTGGCGCGCTTTTATTGTCAAGGAACTTATAAAACGAGGATTGATGGATTCTCCCTTCCAGATGACCACTTTAAAGTGGTCATCCAAAGTATTAAAAAGTATTTTTAACAACGTTTGCTATTTGTTTATAATATTTTTTATGTCAAGTGGGGGTATTTGTTTTTTGCATCAAATAATCGCATGATCGTTTTGGATTTGTAGCTGTGTTGCTTAGTATGACAGGTGGTCTGAAATGTTTGTTTACGTTAAATATGTATGCTTAATCTTGTTGGTGTTTTTGTTTATTCAGGTGGATGTGTTAGAGAATGAGTCATCATCCTCATTTTTGTTTGTTGGTGGGGGGTTGGTTAGAGGTTGTGTTTACATAAAGAGTCTGTACATGTGGATTGATGTCTGTCTGTCTGTCCATATTAAAATCTTGCTTAATCTTGTTTATTGCTTTGTGTATTCAGCTGGATATGTGAGTCATCATTTGATACCATAATTTCATTAGTCATCATTTATATAAAATACAGGGTGGCCCAAAATGAACGAAGAGGTTTTAATAGTCTATAACTCAATTATTTTAAAATTTTTTTCTTGTATTTTTTCAGATTGTTGCAAAGAAGATTTGGGAAATTTAAACTGGAAAGGTCTATTTCTGAACAATGATCATACCGCCAGAGAAACAATGACACTGCAACGGAGCGTTTCCATCGAACGCATTATTTTAAGAATCAGTGATTTTATTAGCCGGTCTAAATCGCTCCTGAATCTTTTTCCTTGGGGTATTTTAAAGGTCGTGCATACGTGAATAAGTCAGAGACCATGACCCAACATAAAAAAATAACAGTCGAAAAAAATTCGAGCGATGGCTTCGAAAATCTTGAAAAGGGTCATGGAAAGTCACGAATCTGTCCCTTAACAGCGCCATTATTTCTTTTGCTGTATGCTCGTTGTTCAGTAGTAAACCTTTCCAGTTTCAATTTCTATAAATCTTCTGTGCAACAATCTGAAAAAATACAAGAAAACAATATCAAAATTATGGAGTTATATACTATTCAAACCCATTCGTTCATTTTGGGCCACCCTGTATTACACAATGTCTAGTCTAGTGTTTTAGATTATATGTGGAAATAAAGAGTGTAGACAAGTTTGGTGACAACGACACCAAACTTGTAGATAAAAAAGTCGACTTGGGTTCCTACGGGGGCTTTATTGTGTACCTATTATTATTTTTTTGTTCTTGATAATTTTTTGTGGTGCTTGTGTTTACATTTACTTTGTGCGTGGCTGTGGGTGCGTGGATGTGTGTGGGGTGGGGGTGTGTGGATGTGTGCGGCTGTGGGTGCGTGGCTGTTTGTTTGTGTGTGTGTGTTTCTTTTTTCTTATCTTTAGATTTGTTAAGAATGTGTGTATGTCGTTTCAAATATCCGTCTTGTTTATTTCTTGGGATAAATATCTGATTATTTGTTTTGCAGAATCATGTTTATGGCTTTGTTTAATCAGCTGGATATGTTTTGAGAATGAGTCATCATTTGAAATGTCCGTCTGATTATTTGTTTTGCAGAATCATGTTTATGGCTGTGTTTATTCAGCTGGATATGTTTTGAGAATGAGTCACCATTTGATAACAAAATTTCATTAGTCACCATTTATATAAAATAAAATATTACACAATGTTATGTTCTAGTTCATGCTGTTGCTATGTATACATATGAATGACTACTACGCGATTCTCATAGGATGTATATAAGTAGAAGAAATAATGAAAATATTCATCGGTATACTTTAATATGCCAACAAGTGCTGTTGAAAGCAAAAAATTTATTAATAAACAAGTTCAAAGTGTTTTTAAAAAAGAACTAAATAAATTAAATAAAATAATTAAATAATGTTAATTGTTGCTAATTAAATAAATAGTTTGAAAACAACCAAAAAAATTTAATAATAAAGAAGTTTATAGTGTTTTAAAAAAAAGGATTAAATAAATTAAATTAAATAATTAAATAAATTTGATTCTTTGCTAATTAAATAAATAAATAAATAAAAATGAATTCTTCAAGCTATGTTTGTGTAATATGTCAAAAGGAATACAAATACCAAAAGTCGTATTTGGAGCATTGCAAAAGTCATACTCAACTACAACGTGTGCAGATGCCAGTGTCATGTGATGTACAGCCTCCAATGCCTTTATATAACCATATTCCTTGGAACAATATGCAACAGCAATATCCGGTGTCCTTTCAAGAGCTTCCAAGGACTTCGTACTATCCTACGGGGTCGAACAATCAGTTTTCAGTACCTATAAAAATTCCACATCATCTTCCTATTCCCTATCAATATACATCACCAATGCAATGGCAGCAATATAATATGCCCAACTATTATCCTTCAGTTTTGAATAATCAATTTGCCTTGTCGATGGATAGTTCCAGGTATCCTCAACAGCAACAACTAGATAATATTGTGTTTTATGATATGGATGTTTCAAATTCTCCCAGCGGTAAATATGATGATACTCCTTTGAATGTAGAACCAAAATATTATGAAATAAACAGTGCATTAAAAAAATATTGCAACGTACGGAATTCCCAACAAAAAAGATGATCTTCTGTTTAAAGACTTTGTTCTGGAAAATAAACTTATTTTCAAGGAAAGACTTGAAAAAAGTTTAGCTAAACATAATATTTTAAAATTCTGTGTAACTCTTATTGGAGAGTATATAAAAATTGTTGGCGAAGAAATTGACTTATGTCAAATTTCACACAGAGCAAAAATGAATTTATTGTGCCTGGGAAGTAATGTAGATGAGCTAATTGAAAAACAATTCCAGGACATCAATAATAAAATGTCAGAATTTCAGGAAAGAGATTCTGGGTGGACTTTAATTTCGCGCTGAAATTAACATAAACAAAATTTCACTAGTAAAAGGATCTCAATGGATAAGCACACCATTAAAACTGGATAAACGAAAGGCCTGTATCAATATTGAAACCAATGATGATTACTGTTTCAAATGGGCTTTAGTTGCCGCATTGGATACCACAATAATAGAGCATAAGCAACGTTGCAGCTCATATAACATTGAAGATAATAGTGCTGATGTCATTTGCCTACAAAATGGAATTGTGGTTGATTTTACAAATTTAAAGTTCCTATTGGCATTAAAAAACATCAAAGTATTTGAGGATAGGAATGATGGTATAAGTGTGAACGTGTTTGGGTATGATAATGAGAAGGATGAAATAATTGGACCATTCTACAATACACAAAAAGAAAAATAAAGCATGTTAATTTAATGCTGCTGGAAGCTGGAGACATTCATCATTATATATTTATTCAAAATATATCAAGGTAAGTAAATACATATTTATGATTGAATAACTATATACAGACTTTTGAAAGCTCAGACAACGCAGCACTGTGGCACTCTTTTGTTCTGTAATACCTGCCTACAATATACGCACAATGAATGGACTATGGACCAACACAAAACGGAATGTGGGAAAATTGTTGCTGCGTTGCCTTCTCCCGAAGATAGTATTTTGAAGTTTAAAGATCACCAGCGGCAGATGGATGTGCCATTCGTTATGTATGCAGATTTTGAATGCATACTAGAAGATATCCAAACTACTGTAAGTGACAAAACTCAAGTTATAAAGACGCACATTCCTTGTGCCTTTAGTTATTATATAAAATGTATAGGTAATAATAGTTATTAAAATCAAAATAGTTATTATAGATTATTAAAACCAGAGGAGTCAAAGCATTTGTTAAATGGTTAGGATTTAGTAACGATCACAATACTTGGATAAGTAAAGATGAAATATTATAGTTTAAACAATATCAGCAATTATTATACATACTTAGTACTTAAGATTATAATGTAAATTTAAAATAAAAAAGATGAAATAAATATGTAAATCCTTTTTATAAACAATTTTGTGTTAAACTTTATTTATTCGTAAGCAGACAGTCATAATGTCAATAACACTTACTCTAAGCTCCAACTCATCAGAGTTATCTGCTAATTACTTCCCACCTATTGACTTAAATGGGGCATATGAGTGTGCTCTAACTGATTTTCATTCATATAACAGCATCCCAAATGTTGATGTCTATAACAATTTGTTTCATATAGGTGATAATGTTATTGAAATACCAATTGGATCTCATGAATTTTAATGATATAGTTGATTATATAGAGGAACAATATAAACGCTACAATCCAGAAAATAGAATTTTTATAGAAGCCAATAACAATACAATGCAATTAATGTGCCTCCAGGCTATAAAATAGATGAGATACCTCGAAATCTCATCTATTTACCGGTGAACTCCAGAGAGATAAGTTCACTAGCTCTACGAGTAGCTGATCAGCACGGCGACTTAATTAATTTCCGAGGAGAGGAAATAACAATACGAATTCATTTAAGACCAACTAAATAATAATGCTAATATTCAACTCGAGTATATCACAGAATATACCAACAACAACAACAACACCATCAGCATACGAACCTAAAGTATTATTACGACCTAAACCACAATTAAAGAGGTCAATTCATCAAAAAACTCTAACAACAGCAAATAAAAATTTTATCAAGTCATTGAATTTTAAATTGAAGGTAAAATGAGTTCAATAATAAATGTCTTAGATAAACCCTTATCTGATGAAAATATAATCAAAAAGGACTATCATACATACGTGCCATACCTACAATCTTACAACAATAATGATGAAATTCGCATTTCAATACAAAATCACGATTTGTATGTGTTACCTAGTGAAAGTTATATATATGTCGAGGGATCTGTTGTAGATGAGAAAACCTCCACATCTACAGACAACTTTAAATTAAAAAACAACTTTGTTGCATATCTCTTTGATGAAGTTCGTTATGAACTTAATGGTATTGAAATTGATCATACAAGATAGTTAGGAGGCACAAGTACCATAAAAAATTTGGTTTCTTTATCACCAACGGAAAGCACTGGAATGCAGAATGCTGGCTGGAATAAAATTGATGATTAGAAACTTGTTAATGGTTATTTTAAATTTTATGTACCCTTAAAAATGCTTTTGGGTTTCGCTGAAGACTACAACAAAGTCATACTAAATGGAAAACATGAATTGATACTCTTGCGTAATAAGAACGATGAAGATCTTTTACACTCGAGCGTTTCCACAGAAAAAGCAAAACTTTCAATTTCACTCATCTCATGGAGAATTCCACATGTACAATTATCTGATTTTAGCAAGTTGAATATGATAAAAATTATTAACAATGGTGCTTCTGTACCGATGGCATTCCATAGTTGGGATTGTCATGTGAATCCACAACTTAATACAGGAACAAGTCATATCTGGAATGTTAAATTAGCTGCAAGTAGAGAACGACCCCGTTTTGTATTGATTGCTTTTCAACAAGAAAATAAGTTTGCTCATTGTGACCTGACAAATTTAAAAGTACATTTAAATTCAGTATCATATGCATATGATGGCCTAAATATCAAATTAAAGAATGAATGCTATGCAATCCTATATGATATGTATCTAAGATTTCAACAGAGCTATTACATGAGAGAATCTCAACCGCTTCTAACTGCTCAAGAATTTAAAAATAATGCACCGATTATTGTAGTAGATGTCAGCCATCAAAACGAATCGCTCAATAACGGACCAATTGATATAAAAATTGAATTCGAAACAGCTACAAATATTGCCTCAAAGACATCAGCGTACTGCATTCTTATTCATGATCGCATAATTGAATATGTACCCGTAAAAGGACAAGTCCGAAAAGTCTTATAAATTAAACAATATGGATGATAATATAGTTTGTATAGATATGCAAGGATTCAAAAGCGATTCAAATGATTTCATCGCAAAAGAAGTAGCGATCGTTTTCAACAACAACAACAACAACAACAATGAAGCCATAAATTTCATTATAGAACCCCCCTTTGATTTTAAATGTCTATCGCCAAAGAAGCAAAAAGAAGTAAACTGGTTAAAAAAGAACTATCATCACCTAAAGTGGAACGATGGATCAGTCACATTTTAAAGCGTCTGCAAAAATGCGGTTAAATGTTATATCAAGTGGGCAGCCAACTTACTGGCCATCAGATCGCCAAAAAATACCTGATGTTATTGTTTTTGGAGTGGTAAAGGGTGTGCACAGCGAAATGATCCAAGTTGAAGCATCTTTAGATTTGTCTTCAGATCATTCACCAAATATTGTCACTATATATTCACATACAACATATTCACCCACTTGTGATTTAACGATGACAACCACAGGTATAAATTGGTTTGAAATACAAAAAATATTTGAGTGCTCATTGCCCAGAAAATATTCCATTAAAAACGCCTGCTGACATAGATGACTCTATTAGAATGTTTGAGGTAAACCTTAAGCAAGCTGCTCTAAATGCTACTACTACAAATCTTCAGGTGAGATATAATAAAATTTATTCAGCAGATATAGAATGGCTTTTATCCCAAAAAAGAAGCGTTCGTAGAGAATGCCAACGCTACAGATCCCGTCAGCTAAAATCTAGGCTGAAGGAATGTACTAAACAGCTGAAAACTCTACTAGAATATAAAAAAACCGCTTCTCTTCAAAACTTTCTGAAGGGGCTCGAGGCAACATCCCAAACAGACTATTCGGTATGGAGAGCAGCCCGAGGCCTCAAAAGACCAGTGATATATAAGCCTCCATTGCGAGCTTCGGATGGAGACTGGGCAAGAACTGAGCTACCACCAGTCCTCGCTATACCAGATGTTACTTTGAGGTTCAACATTCGTGAGATTGAACACTATATTGCGGGCTTAAGCTCGAAAAAAGCTCCAGGCGCTGATAAAAAAAGCAATAAAATGCTCTTAGAGCTACCCTATACTGCAAAACGGATAATTACATTTATTTTTAACAGTATTTTGCGCCTCAAATGCTATCCCGCAGAATGGAAGGTTTCGCTTATTACCATGATACCTAAACAAGGCAAAGATCATACGAAGGTGGAGTCCTATAGGCCTATAAGCCTGTTGTCTAACTTGTCAAAACTATTTGAAAAGCTACTTATAAGTAAGCTAACACCCATACTGAATCGTACTGGATGCATTCCAGACCACCAATTCGGTTTTAGGAGACAACATAGTACGATTGAACAAGCACATAGACTCGTGAACGTGGTTAGAAAAACCTTCGAAGAAAAGAAATATTGTTCTGCGCTCTTCATCGATGTTTCTCAGGCTTTTGATAAAGTATGGCACGAAGGTTTAATACATAAACTAAAGCAAAACCTACCCGTAAACATCCTTAAACTTTTAGAAAGCTACTTAACTGAGCGAAAATTTGTTGTTAAAGAAGGTAATTTTCAAAGCCCACCGCAACCCATTGAAGCCGGAGTTCCTCAAGGCAGCATCCTCGGTCCTGTATTATATCTGATATATGCCTCTGACTTGCCGGTCAGCAGTAACATACACATATCAACATTCGTTGATGATACAGCTTTTCTAAGTGTTCACAAAAGCCATCAAGAAGCCACCCGCAATTTACTAGATTATATACCCCAGTTGGAACAATGGCTAAAACAATGGCGGGTAAAAATTAACGAACAAAAATGTCAACACATTACTTTTACATTGTGCAAAGAAACCTGCCCACCTATACAAATAAATAACCAAACTATACCTCAACACACTGAAGTAAAATATCTCGGTGTTCATCTTGATCGTCGTCTAACATGGAAGTCACACATAAATGCAAAGGTGACCCAAATGAAACTAAAAGCAGCTCAAATGAATTGGCTCATTGGAAGGAACTCTACTCTAAGCCTAGATTGTAAACTTCTTCTATAAAACTCCATTCTAAAACCAATATGGTCCTACGGAATCCAGTTATGGGGCACTGCCTCGGCATCAAATGTAGAAAAAATTCAAAGGCAACAAAATAAAATACTCCGTACGATTACAGCAGCCCCATGGTATGTCAGAAACAAGCGAATTCATAAAGACCTAGATGTGCCGCCGGTTAAGACAGTGTTTTCTAAGCACGTGACAAGCTACATAAAAAGTCTTGAGTTACACCCAAATTCCCTAGCCCGAAACATCATTAACTTTAGAGGCCACACTCGGCTGAGAAGGAGGGACACTCTTGCTCTCAGCCGAACACGAGAGACGTAAACAACTAAACAACCAACCGCTGGAACAAATATTTTTGTCTGGCACTGGCTGGACTTAAATATTAAAATTTTAGAGTTAAGATTTTATTACTTATTGTTAGTTCAATTTTATTGAAGATACAATAAATAAATATAACCAAAAAAAAATATAAAATTTTATTTAAATTCACTACTCGAATCTGAATATTAATTTCTGTGATACCATAATCTCAGTTTTAAATACCTTTATTTGCAATATAATTAATATCGAAATTTTATGTTGGTGATCATGTGCGCATAAGCAAATATAAGCATATTTTTGAAAAAGGTTATACTCCAAATTGGACAACAGAAATTTTCACAATTAAATCTATTTAAAATACATATCCGACAACATACATATTAGAAGATTTTTACTAAAAAAAATTTGACTATAACGCAAAACAATAATCTTCTTTTGGTAAAACAAAAGAAAAATATATATTTCACAAATTTAGTGAACAGAATTGGTAAAACTAATTATCATTTTATTTGAAAATTATTTTTCAATGTGTAATATTTCATTGAGAACGTATAAACCAATTGGCGCGCTTTTATTGTCAAGGAACTTATAAAACGAGGATTGATGGATTCTCCCTTCCAGATGACCACTTTAAAGTGGTCATCCAAAGTATTAAAAAGTATTTTTAACAACGTTTGCTATTTGTTTATAATATTTTTTATGTCAAGTGGGGGTATTTGTTTTTTGCATCAAATAATCGCATGATCGTTTTGGATTTGTAGCTGTGTTGCTTAGTATGACAGGTGGTCTGAAATGTTTGTTTACGTTAAATATGTATGCTTAATCTTGTTGGTGTTTTTGTTTATTCAGGTGGATGTGTTAGAGAATGAGTCATCATCCTCATTTTTGTTTGTTGGTGGGGGGTTGGTTAGAGGTTGTGTTTACATAAAGAGTCTGTACATGTGGATTGATGTCTGTCTGTCTGTCCATATTAAAATCTTGCTTAATCTTGTTTATTGCTTTGTGTATTCAGCTGGATATGTGAGTCATCATTTGATACCATAATTTCATTAGTCATCATTTATATAAAATACAGGGTGGCCCAAAATGAACGAAGAGGTTTTAATAGTCTATAACTCAATTATTTTAAAATTTTTTTCTTGTATTTTTTCAGATTGTTGCAAAGAAGATTTGGGAAATTTAAACTGGAAAGGTCTATTTCTGAACAATGATCATACCGCCAGAGAAACAATGACACTGCAACGGAGCGTTTCCATCGAACGCATTATTTTAAGAATCAGTGATTTTATTAGCCGGTCTAAATCGCTCCTGAATCTTTTTCCTTGGGGTATTTTAAAGGTCGTGCATACGTGAATAAGTCAGAGACCATGACCCAACATAAAAAAATAACAGTCGAAAAAAATTCGAGCGATGGCTTCGAAAATCTTGAAAAGGGTCATGGAAAGTCACGAATCTGTCCCTTAACAGCGCCATTATTTCTTTTGCTGTATGCTCGTTGTTCAGTAGTAAACCTTTCCAGTTTCAATTTCTATAAATCTTCTGTGCAACAATCTGAAAAAATACAAGAAAACAATATCAAAATTATGGAGTTATATACTATTCAAACCCATTCGTTCATTTTGGGCCACCCTGTATTACACAATGTCTAGTCTAGTGTTTTAGATTATATGTGGAAATAAAGAGTGTAGACAAGTTTGGTGACAACGACACCAAACTTGTAGATAAAAAAGTCGACTTGGGTTCCTACGGGGGCTTAATTGTGTACCTATTATTATTTTTTTGTTCTTGATAATTTTTTGTGGTGCTTGTGTTTACATTTACTTTGTGCGTGGCTGTGGGTGCGTGGCTGTGTGTGGGGTGGGGGTGTGTGGATGTGTACGGCTGTGGGTGCGTGGCTGTTTGTTTGTGTGTGTGTGTTTCTTTTTTCTTATCTTTAGATTTGTTAAGAATGTGTGTATGCCGTTTCAAATATCCGTCTTGTTTATTTCTTGGGATAAATATCTGATTATTTGTTTTGCAGAATCATGTTTATGGCTTTGTTTAATCAGCTGGATATGTTTTGAGAATGAGTCATCATTTGAAATGTCCGTCTGATTATTTGTTTTGCAGAATCATGTTTATGGCTGTGTTTATTCAGCTGGATATGTTTTGCGAATGAGTCACCATTTGATAACAAAATTTCATTAGTCACCATTTATATAAAATAAAATATTACACAATGTTATGTTCGAGTTCATGCTGTTGCTATGTATACATATGAATGACTACTACGCGATTCTCATAGGATGTATATAAGTAGAAGAAATAATGAAAATATTCATCGGTATACTTTAATATGGCAACAAGTGCTGTTGAAAGCAAAAAATTTATTAATAAACAAGTTCAAAGTGTTTTTAAAAAAGAACTAAATAAAATAATTAAATAATGTTAATTGTTGCTAATTAAATAAATAGTTTGAAAACAACCAAAAAATTTAATAATAAAGAAGTTTATAGTGTTTTAAAAAAAGGATTAAATAAATTAAATAAAATAATTAAATAAATTTGATTCTTGCTAATTAAATAAATAAATAAATAAAAATGAATTCTTCAAGCTATGTTTGTGTAATATGTCAAAAGGAATACAAATACCAAAAGTCGTATTTGGAGCATTGCAAAAGTCATACTCAACTACAACGTGTGCAGATGCCAGTGTCATGTGATGTACAGCCTCCAATGCCTTTATATAACCATATTCCTTGGAACAATATGCAACAGCAATATCCGGTGTCCTTTCAAGAGCTTCCAAGGACTTCGTACTATCCTACGGGGTCGAACAATCAGTTTTCAGTACCTATACAAATTCCACATCATCTTCCTATTCCCTATCAATATACATCACCAATGCAATGGCAGCAATATAATATGCCCAACTATCATCCTTCAGTTTTGAATAATCAATTTGCCTTGTCGATGGATAGTTCCAGGTATCCTCAACAGCAACAACTAGATAATATTGTGTTTGATGATATGGATGTTTCAAATTCTCCCAGCGGTAAATATGATGATACTCCTTTGAATGTAGAACCAAAATATTATGAAATAAACAGTGCATTAAAAAAAATATTGCAACGTACGGAATTCCCAACAAAAAAGATGATCTTCTGTTTAAAGACTTTGTTCTGGAAAATAAACTTATTTTCAAGGAAAGACTTGAAAAAAGTTTAGCTAAACATAATATTTTAAAATTCTGTGTAACTCTTATTGGAGAGTATATAAAAATTGTTGGCGAAGAAATTGACTTATGTCAAATTTCACACAGAGCAAAAATGAATTTATTGTGCCTGGGAAGTAATGTAGATGAGCTAATTGAAAAACAATTCCAGGACATCAATAATAAAATGTCAGAATTTCAGGAAAGAGATTCTGGGTGGACTTTAATTTCGCGCTGAAATTAACATAAACAAAATTTCACTAGTAAAAGGATCTCAATGTATAAGCACACCATTAAAACTGGATAAACGAAAGGCCTGTATCAATATTGAAACCAATGATGATTACTGTTTCAAATGGGCTTTAGTTACCGCATTGGATACCACAATAATAGAGCATAAGCAACGTTGCAGCTCATATAACATTGAAGATATTAGTGCTGATGTCATTTGCCTACAAAATGGAATTGTGGCTGATTTTACAAATTTAAAGTTCCTATTGGCATTAAAAAACATCAAAGTATTTGAGGATAGGAATGATGGTATAAGTGTGAACGTGTTTGGGTACGATAATGAGAAGGATGAAATAATTGGACCATTCTACAATACACAAAAAGAAAAAATAAAGCATGTTAATTTAATGCTGCTGGAAGCTGGAGACATTCATCATTATATATTTATTCAAAATATATCAAGGTAAGTAAATACATATTTATGATTGAATAACTATATACATATATAAATTTAATCCTTTTACAGACTTTTGAAAGCTCAGACAACGCAGCACTGTGGCACTTTTTTGTTCTGTAATACCTGCCTACAATATACGCACAATGAATGGACTATGGACCAACACAAAACGGAATGTGGGAAAATTGTTGCTGCGTTGCCTTCTCCCGAAGATAGTATTTTGAAGTTTAAAGATCACCAGCGGCAGATGGATGTGCCATTCGTTATATATGCAGATTTTGAATGCATACTAGAAGATATCCAAACTACTGTAAGTGACAAAACTCAAGTTATAAAGACGCACATTCCTTGTGCCTTTAGTTATTATATAAAATGTATAGGTAATAATAGTTATTAAAATCAAAATAGTTATTATAGATTATTAAAACCAGAGGAGTCAAAGCATTTGTTAAATGGTTAGGATTTAGTAACGATCACAATACTTGGATAAGTAAAGATGAAATATTATAGTTTAAACAATATCAGCAATTATTATACATACTTAGTACTTAAGATTATAATGTAAATTTAAAATAAAAAAGATGAAATAAATATGTAAATCCTTTTTATAAACAATTTTGTGTTAAACTTTATTTATTCGTAAGCAGACAGTCATAATGTCAATAACACTTACTCTAAGCTCCAACTCATCAGAGTTATCTGCTAATTACTTCCCACCTATTGACTTAAATGGGGCATATGAGTGTGCTCTAACTGATTTTCATTCATATAATAGCATCCCAAATGTTGATGTCTATAACAATTTGTTTCATATAGGTGATAATGTTATTGAAATACCAATTGGATCTTATGAATTTTAATGATATAGTTGATTATATAGAGGAACAATATAAACGCTACAATCCAGAAAATAGAATTTTTATAGAAGCCAATAACAATACAATGCAATTAATGTGCCTCCAGGCTATAAAATAGATGAGATACCTCGAAATCTCATCTATTTACCGGTGAACTCCAGAGAGATAAGTTCACTAGCTCTACGAGTAGCTGATCAGCACGGCGACTTAATTAATTTCCGAGGAGAGGAAATAACAATACGAGTTCATTTAAGACCAACTAAATAATAATGCTAATATTCAACTCGAGTATATCACAGAATATACCAACAACAACAACAACACCATCAGCATACGAACCTAAAGTATTATTACGACCTAAACCACAATTAAAGAGGTCAATTCATCAAAAAACTCTAACAATAGCAAATAAAAATTTTATCAAGTCATTGAATTTTAAATTGAAGGTAAAATGAGTTCAATAATAAATGTCTTAGATAAACCCTTATCTGATGAAAATATAATCAAAAAGGACTATCATACATACGTGCCATACCTACAATCTTACAACAATAATGATGAAATTCGCATTTCAATACAAAATCACGATTTGTATGTGTTACCTAGTGAAAGTTATATATATGTCGAGGGATCTGTTGTAGATGAGAAAACCTCCACATCTACAGACAACTTTAAATTAAAAAACAACTTTGTTGCATATCTCTTTGATGAAGTTCGTTATGAACTTAATGGTATTGAAATTGATCATACAAGATAGTTAGGAGGCACAAGTACCATAAAAAATTTGGTTTCTTTATCACCAACGGAAAGCACTGGAATGCAGAATGCTGGCTGGAATAAAATTGATGATTAGAAACTTGTTAATGGTTATTTTAAATTTTATGTACCCTTAAAATGCTTTTGGGTTTCGCTGAAGACTACAACAAAGTCATACTAAATGGAAAACATGAATTGATACTCTTGCGTAATAAGAACGATGAAGATCTTTTACACTCGAGCGTTTCCACAGAAAAAGCAAAACTTTCAATTTCACTCATCTCATGGAGAATTCCACATGTACAATTATCTGATTTTAGCAAGTTGAATATGATAAAAATTATTAACAATGGTGCTTCTGTACCGATGGCATTCCGTAGTTGGGATTGTCATGTGAATCCACAACTTAATACAGGAACAAGTCATATCTGGAATGTTAAATTAGCTGCAAGTAGAGAACGACCCCGTTTTGTATTGATTGCTTTTCAACAAGAAAATAAGTTTGCTCATTGTGACCTGACAAATTTAAAAGTACATTTAAATTCAGTATCATATGCATATGATGGCCTAAATATCAAATTAAAGAATGAATGCTATGCAATCCTATATGATATGTATCTAAGATTTCAACAGAGCTATTACATGAGAGAATCTCAACCGCTTCTAACTGCTCAAGAATTTAAAAATAATGCACCGATTATTGTAGTAGATGTCAGCCATCAAAACGAATCGCTCAATAACGGACCAATTGATATAAAAATTGAATTCGAAACAGCTACAAATATTGCCTCAAAGACATCAGCGTACTGCATTCTTATTCATGATCGCATAATTGAATATGTACCCGTAAAAGGACAAGTCCGAAAAGTCTTATAAATTAAACAATATGGATGATAATATAGTTTGTATAGATATGCAAGGATTCAAAAGCGATTCAAATGATTTCATCGCAAAAGAAGTAGCGATCGTTTTCAACAACAACAACAACAACAATGAAGCCATAAATTTCATTATAGAACCCCCCTTTGATTTTAAATGTCTATCGCCAAAGAAGCAAAAAGAAGTAAACTGGTTAAAAAAGAACTATCATCACCTAAAGTGGAACGATGGATCAGTCACATTTTAAAGCGTCTGCAAAAATGCGGTTAAATGTTATATCAAGTGGGCAGCCAACTTACTGGCCATCAGATCGCCAAAAAATACCTGATGTTATTGTTTTTGGAGTGGTAAAGGGTGTGCACAGCGAAATGATCCAAGTTGAAGCATCTTTAGATTTGTCTTCAGATCATTCACCAAATATTGTCACTATATATTCACATACAACATATTCACCCACTTGTGATTTAACGATGACAACCACAGGTATAAATTGGTTTGAAATACAAAAAATATTTGAGTGCTCATTGCCCAGAAAATATTCCATTAAAAACGCCTGCTGACATAGATGACTCTATTAGAATGTTTGAGGTAAACCTTAAGCAAGCTGCTCTAAATGCTACTACTACAAATCTTCAGGTGAGATATAATAAAATTTATTCAGCAGATATAGAATGGCTTTTATCCCAAAAAAGAAGCGTTCGTAGAGAATGCCAACGCTACAGATCCCGTCAGCTAAAATCTAGGCTGAAGGAATGTACTAAACAGCTGAAAACTCTACTAGAATATAAAAAAACCGCTTCTCTTCAAAACTTTCTGAAGGGGCTCGAGGCAACATCCCAAACAGACTATTCGGTATGGAGAGCAGCCCGAGGCCTCAAAAGACCAGTGATATATAAGCCTCCATTGCGAGCTTCGGATGGAGACTGGGCAAGAACTGAGCTACCACCAGTCCTCGCTATACCAGATGTTACTTTGAGGTTCAACATTCGTGAGATTGAACACTATATTGCGGGCTTAAGCTCGAAAAAAGCTCCAGGCGCTGATAAAAAAAGCAATAAAATGCTCTTAGAGCTACCCTATACTGCAAAACGGATAATTACATTTATTTTTAACAGTATTTTGCGCCTCAAATGCTATCCCGCAGAATGGAAGGTTTCGCTTATTACCATGATACCTAAACAAGGCAAAGATCATACGAAGGTGGAGTCCTATAGGCCTAAAAGCCTGTTGTCTAACTTGTCAAAACTATTTGAAAAGCTACTTATAAGTAAGCTAACACCCATACTGAATCGTACTGGATGCATTCCAGACCACCAATTCGGTTTTAGGAGACAACATAGTACGATTGAACAAGCACATAGACTCGTGAACGTGGTTAGAAAAACCTTCGAAGAAAAGAAATATTGTTCTGCGCTCTTCATCGATGTTTCTCAGGCTTTTGATAAAGTATGGCACGAAGGTTTAATACATAAACTAAAGCAAAACCTACCCGTAAACATCCTTAAACTTTTAGAAAGCTACTTAACTGAGCGAAAATTTGTTGTTAAAGAAGGTAATTTTCAAAGCCCACCGCAACCCATTGAAGCCGGAGTTCCTCAAGGCAGCATCCTCGGTCCTGTATTATATCTGATATATGCCTCTGACTTGCCGGTCAGCAGTAACATACACATATCAACATTCGTTGATGATACAGCTTTTCTAAGTGTTCACAAAAGCCATCAAGAAGCCACCCGCAATTTACTAGATTATATACCCCAGTTGGAACAATGGCTAAAACAATGGCGGGTAAAAATTAACGAACAAAAATGTCAACACATTACTTTTACATTGTGCAAAGAAACCTGCCCACCTATACAAATAAATAACCAAACTATACCTCAACACACTGAAGTAAAATATCTCGGTGTTCATCTTGATCGTCGTCTAACATGGAAGTCACACATAAATGCAAAGGTGACCCAAATGAAACTAAAAGCAGCTCAAATGAATTGGCTCATTGGAAGGAACTCTACTCTAAGCCTAGATTGTAAACTTCTTCTATAAAACTCCATTCTAAAACCAATATGGTCCTACGGAATCCAGTTATGGGGCACTGCCTCGGCATCAAATGTAGAAAAAAATTCAAAGGCAACAAAATAAAATACTCCGTACGATTACAGCAGCCCCATGGTATGTCAGAAACAAGCGAATTCATAAAGACCTAGATGTGCCGCCGGTTAAGACAGTGTTTTCTAAGCACGTGACAAGCTACATAAAAAGTCTTGAGTTACACCCAAATTCCCTAGCCCGAAACATCATTAACTTTAGAGGCCACACTCGGCTGAGAAGGAGGGACACTCTTGCTCTCAGCCGAACACGAGAGACGTAAACAACTAAACAACCAACCGCTGGAACAAATATTTTTGTCTGGCACTGGCTGGACTTAAATATTAAAATTTTAGAGTTAAGATTTGATTACTTATTGTTAGTTCAATTTTATTGAAGATACAATAAATAAATATAACCAAAAAAAAATATAAAATTTTATTTAAATTCACTACTCGAATCTGAATATTAATTTCTGTGATACCATAATCTCAGTTTTAAATACCTTTATTTGCAATATAATTAATATCGAAATTTTATGTTGGTGATCATGTGCGCATAAGCAAATATAAGCATATTTTTGAAAAAGGTTATACTCCAAATTGGACAACAGAAATTTTCACAATTAAATCTATTTAAAATACATATCCGACAACATACATATTAGAAGATTTTTACTAAAAAAATTTTACTATAACGCAAAACAATAATCTTCTTGTGGTAAAACAAAAGAAAAATATATATTTCACAAATTTAGTGAACAGAATTGGTAAAACTAATTTTCATTTTATTTGAAAATTATTTTTCTATGTGTAATATTTCATTGAGAACGTATAAACCAATTGGCGCGCTTTTATTGTCAAGGAACTTATAAAACGAGGATTGATGGATTCTCCCTTCCAGATGACCACTTTAAAGTGGTCATCCAAAGTATTAAAAAGTATTTTTAATAACGTTTGTTATTTGTTTATAATATTTTTTATGTCATGATCGCATGATCGTTTTGGATTTGTAGCTGTGTTGCTTAGTATGACAGGTGGTCTGAAATGTTTGTTTACGTTAAATATGTATGCTTAATCTTGTTGGTGTTTTTGTTTATCCAGGTGGATGTGTTAGAGAATGAGTCATCATCCTCATTTTTGTTTGTTGGTGGGGGGTTGGTTAGAGGTTGTGTTTACATAAAGAGTCTGTACATGTGGATTGATGTCTGTCTGTCTGTCCATATTAAAATCTTGCTTAATCTTGTTTATTTCTTTGTGTATTCAGCTGGATATGTGAGTCATCATTTGATACCATAATTTCATTAGTCATCATTTATATAAAATACAGGGTGGCCCAAAATGAACGAAGAGGTTTTAATAGTCTATAACTCAATTATTTTAAAATTTTTTTCTTGTATTTTTTCAGATTGTTGCAAAGAAGATTTGGGAAATTTAAACTGGAAAGGTCTATTTCTGAACAATGATCATACCGCCAGAGAAACAATGACACTGCAACGGAGCGTTTCCATCGAACGCATTATTTGAAGAATCAGTGATTTTATTAGCCGGTCTAAACCGCTCCTGAATCTTTTTCCTTGGGGTATTTTAAAGGTCGTGCATACGTGAATAAGTCAGAGACCATGACCCAACATAAAAAAATAACAGTCGAAAAAAATTCGAGCGATGGCTTCGAAAATCTTGAAAAGGGTCATGGAAAGTCACGAATCTGTCCCTTAACAGCGCCATTATTTCTTTTGCTGTATGCTCGTTGTTCAGTAGTAAACCTTTCCAGTTTCAATTTCTATAAATCTTCTGTGCAACAATCTGAAAAAATACAAGAAAACAATATCAAAATTATGGAGTTATATACTATTCAAACCCATTCGTTCATTTTGGGCCACCCTGTATTACACAATGTCTAGTCTAGTGTTTTAGATTATATGTGGAAATAAAGAGTGTAGACAAGTTTGGTGACAACGACACCAAACTTGTAGATAAAAAAGTCGACTTGGGTTCCTACGGGGGCTTAATTGTGTACCTATTATTATTTTTTTGTTCTTGATAATTTTTTGTGGTGCTTGTGTTTACATTTACTTTGTGCGTGGCTGTGGGTGCGTGGCTGTGTGTGGGGTGGGGGTGTGTGGATGTGTACGGCTGTGGGTGCGTGGCTGTTTGTTTGTGTGTGTGTGTTTCTTTTTTCTTATCTTTAGATTTGTTAAGAATGTGTGTATGCCGTTTCAAATATCCGTCTTGTTTATTTCTTGGGATAAATATCTGATTATTTGTTTTGCAGAATCATGTTTATGGCTTTGTTTAATCAGCTGGATATGTTTTGAGAATGAGTCATCATTTGAAATGTCCGTCTGATTATTTGTTTTGCAGAATCATGTTTATGGCTGTGTTTATTCAGCTGGATATGTTTTGCGAATGAGTCACCATTTGATAACAAAATTTCATTAGTCACCATTTATATAAAATAAAATATTACACAATGTTATGTTCGAGTTCATGCTGTTGCTATGTATACATATGAATGACTACTACGCGATTCTCATAGGATGTATATAAGTAGAAGAAATAATGAAAATATTCATCGGTATACTTTAATATGGCAACAAGTGCTGTTGAAAGCAAAAAATTTATTAATAAACAAGTTCAAAGTGTTTTTAAAAAAGAACTAAATAAAATAATTAAATAATGTTAATTGTTGCTAATTAAATAAATAGTTTGAAAACAACCAAAAAATTTAATAATAAAGAAGTTTATAGTGTTTTTAAAAAAAGGATTAAATAAATTAAATAAAATAATTAAATAAATTTGATTCTTGCTAATTAAATAAATAAATAAATAAAAATGAATTCTTCAAGCTATGTTTGTGTAATATGTCAAAAGGAATACAAATACCAAAAGTCGTATTTGGAGCATTGCAAAAGTCATACTCAACTACAACGTGTGCAGATGCCAGTGTCATGTGATGTACAGCCTCCAATGCCTTTATATAACCATATTCCTTGGAACAATATGCAACAGCAATATCCGGTGTCCTTTCAAGAGCTTCCAAGGACTTCGTACTATCCTACGGGGTCGAACAATCAGTTTTCAGTACCTATACAAATTCCACATCATCTTCCTATTCCCTATCAATATACATCACCAATGCAATGGCAGCAATATAATATGCCCAACTATCATCCTTCAGTTTTGAATAATCAATTTGCCTTGTCGATGGATAGTTCCAGGTATCCTCAACAGCAACAACTAGATAATATTGTGTTTGATGATATGGATGTTTCAAATTCTCCCAGCGGTAAATATGATGATACTCCTTTGAATGTAGAACCAAAATATTATGAAATAAACAGTGCATTAAAAAAAATATTGCAACGTACGGAATTCCCAACAAAAAAGATGATCTTCTGTTTAAAGACTTTGTTCTGGAAAATAAACTTATTTTCAAGGAAAGACTTGAAAAAAGTTTAGCTAAACATAATATTTTAAAATTCTGTGTAACTCTTATTGGAGAGTATATAAAAATTGTTGGCGAAGAAATTGACTTATGTCAAATTTCACACAGAGCAAAAATGAATTTATTGTGCCTGGGAAGTAATGTAGATGAGCTAATTGAAAAACAATTCCAGGACATCAATAATAAAATGTCAGAATTTCAGGAAAGAGATTCTGGGTGGACTTTAATTTCGCGCTGAAATTAACATAAACAAAATTTCACTAGTAAAAGGATCTCAATGTATAAGCACACCATTAAAACTGGATAAACGAAAGGCCTGTATCAATATTGAAACCAATGATGATTACTGTTTCAAATGGGCTTTAGTTACCGCATTGGATACCACAATAATAGAGCATAAGCAACGTTGCAGCTCATATAACATTGAAGATATTAGTGCTGATGTCATTTGCCTACAAAATGGAATTGTGGCTGATTTTACAAATTTAAAGTTCCTATTGGCATTAAAAAACATCAAAGTATTTGAGGATAGGAATGATGGTATAAGTGTGAACGTGTTTGGGTACGATAATGAGAAGGATGAAATAATTGGACCATTCTACAATACACAAAAAGAAAAAATAAAGCATGTTAATTTAATGCTGCTGGAAGCTGGAGACATTCATCATTATATATTTATTCAAAATATATCAAGGTAAGTAAATACATATTTATGATTGAATAACTATATACATATATAAATTTAATCCTTTTACAGACTTTTGAAAGCTCAGACAACGCAGCACTGTGGCACTTTTTTGTTCTGTAATACCTGCCTACAATATACGCACAATGAATGGACTATGGACCAACACAAAACGGAATGTGGGAAAATTGTTGCTGCGTTGCCTTCTCCCGAAGATAGTATTTTGAAGTTTAAAGATCACCAGCGGCAGATGGATGTGCCATTCGTTATATATGCAGATTTTGAATGCATACTAGAAGATATCCAAACTACTGTAAGTGACAAAACTCAAGTTATAAAGACGCACATTCCTTGTGCCTTTAGTTATTATATAAAATGTATAGGTAATAATAGTTATTAAAATCAAAATAGTTATTATAGATTATTAAAACCAGAGGAGTCAAAGCATTTGTTAAATGGTTAGGATTTAGTAACGATCACAATACTTGGATAAGTAAAGATGAAATATTATAGTTTAAACAATATCAGCAATTATTATACATACTTAGTACTTAAGATTATAATGTAAATTTAAAATAAAAAAGATGAAATAAATATGTAAATCCTTTTTATAAACAATTTTGTGTTAAACTTTATTTATTCGTAAGCAGACAGTCATAATGTCAATAACACTTACTCTAAGCTCCAACTCATCAGAGTTATCTGCTAATTACTTCCCACCTATTGACTTAAATGGGGCATATGAGTGTGCTCTAACTGATTTTCATTCATATAATAGCATCCCAAATGTTGATGTCTATAACAATTTGTTTCATATAGGTGATAATGTTATTGAAATACCAATTGGATCTTATGAATTTTAATGATATAGTTGATTATATAGAGGAACAATATAAACGCTACAATCCAGAAAATAGAATTTTTATAGAAGCCAATAACAATACAATGCAATTAATGTGCCTCCAGGCTATAAAATAGATGAGATACCTCGAAATCTCATCTATTTACCGGTGAACTCCAGAGAGATAAGTTCACTAGCTCTACGAGTAGCTGATCAGCACGGCGACTTAATTAATTTCCAAGGAGAGGAAATAACAATACGAGTTCATTTAAGACCAACTAAATAATAATGCTAATATTCAACTCGAGTATATCACAGAATATACCAACAACAACAACAACACCATCAGCATACGAACCTAAAGTATTATTACGACCTAAACCACAATTAAAGAGGTCAATTCATCAAAAAACTCTAACAATAGCAAATAAAAATTTTATCAAGTCATTGAATTTTAAATTGAAGGTAAAATGAGTTCAATAATAAATGTCTTAGATAAACCCTTATCTGATGAAAATATAATCAAAAAGGACTATCATACATACGTGCCATACCTACAATCTTACAACAATAATGATGAAATTCGCATTTCAATACAAAATCACGATTTGTATGTGTTACCTAGTGAAAGTTATATATATGTCGAGGGATCTGTTGTAGATGAGAAAACCTCCACATCTACAGACAACTTTAAATTAAAAAACAACTTTGTTGCATATCTCTTTGATGAAGTTCGTTATGAACTTAATGGTATTGAAATTGATCATACAAGATAGTTAGGAGGCACAAGTACCATAAAAAATTTGGTTTCTTTATCACCAACGGAAAGCACTGGAATGCAGAATGCTGGCTGGAATAAAATTGATGATTAGAAACTTGTTAATGGTTATTTTAAATTTTATGTACCCTTAAAATGCTTTTGGGTTTCGCTGAAGACTACAACAAAGTCATACTAAATGGAAAACATGAATTGATACTCTTGCGTAATAAGAACGATGAAGATCTTTTGCACTCGAGCGTTTCCACAGAAAAAGCAAAACTTTCAATTTCACTCATCTCATGGAGAATTCCACATGTACAATTATCTGATTTTAGCAAGTTGAATATGATAAAAATTATTAACAATGGTGCTTCTGTACCGATGGCATTCCGTAGTTGGGATTGTCATGTGAATCCACAACTTAATACAGGAACAAGTCATATCTGGAATGTTAAATTAGCTGCAAGTAGAGAACGACCCCGTTTTGTATTGATTGCTTTTCAACAAGAAAATAAGTTTGCTCATTGTGACCTGACAAATTTAAAAGTACATTTAAATTCAGTATCATATGCATATGATGGCCTAAATATCAAATTAAAGAATGAATGCTATGCAATCCTATATGATATGTATCTAAGATTTCAACAGAGCTATTACATGAGAGAATCTCAACCGCTTCTAACTGCTCAAGAATTTAAAAATAATGCACCGATTATTGTAGTAGATGTCAGCCATCAAAACGAATCGCTCAATAACGGACCAATTGATATAAAAATTGAATTCGAAACAGCTACAAATATTGCCTCAAAGACATCAGCGTACTGCATTCTTATTCATGATCGCATAATTGAATATGTACCCGTAAAAGGACAAGTCCGAAAAGTCTTATAAATTAAACAATATGGATGATAATATAGTTTGTATAGATATGCAAGGATTCAAAAGCGATTCAAATGATTTCATCGCAAAAGAAGTAGCGATCGTTTTCAACAACAACAACAACAACAATGAAGCCATAAATTTCATTATAGAACCCCCCTTTGATTTTAAATGTCTATCGCCAAAGAAGCAAAAAGAAGTAAACTGGTTAAAAAAGAACTATCATCACCTAAAGTGGAACGATGGATCAGTCACATTTTAAAGCGTCTGCAAAAATGCGGTTAAATGTTATATCAAGTGGGCAGCCAACTTACTGGCCATCAGATCGCCAAAAAATACCTGATGTTATTGTTTTTGGAGTGGTAAAGGGTGTGCACAGCGAAATGATCCAAGTTGAAGCATCTTTAGATTTGTCTTCAGATCATTCACCAAATATTGTCACTATATATTCACATACAACATATTCACCCACTTGTGATTTAACGATGACAACCACAGGTATAAATTGGTTTGAAATACAAAAAATATTTGAGTGCTCATTGCCCAGAAAATATTCCATTAAAAACGCCTGCTGACATAGATGACTCTATTAGAATGTTTGAGGTAAACCTTAAGCAAGCTGCTCTAAATGCTACTACTACAAATCTTCAGGTGAGATATAATAAAATTTATTCAGCAGATATCAACGCTACAGATCCCGTCAGCTAAAATCTAGGCTGAAGGAATGTACTAAACAGCTGAAAACTCTACTAGAATATAAAAAAACCGCTTCTCTTCAAAACTTTCTGAATGGGCTCGAGGCAACACCCCAAACAGACTATTCGGTATGGAGAGCAGCCCGAGGCCTCAAAAGACCAGTGATATATAAGCCTCCATTGCGAGCTTCGGATGGAGACTGGGCAAGAACTGAGCTACCACCAGTCCTCGCTATACCAGATGTTACTTTGAGGTTCAACATTCGTGAGATTGAACACTATATTGCGGGCTTAAGCTCGAAAAAAGCTCCAGGCGCTGATAAAAAAAGCAATAAAATGCTCTTAGAGCTACCCTATACTGCAAAACGGATAATTACATTTATTTTTAACAGTATTTTGCGCCTCAAATGCTATCCCGCAGAATGGAAGGTTTCGCTTATTACCATGATACCTAAACAAGGCAAAGATCATACGAAGGTGGAGTCCTATAGGCCTATAAGCCTGTTGTCTAACTTGTCAAAACTATTTGAAAAGCTACTTATAAGTAAGCTAACACCCATACTGAATCGTACTGGATGCATTCCAGACCACCAATTCGGTTTTAGGAGACAACATAGTACGATTGAACAAGCACATAGACTCGTGAACGTGGTTAGAAAAACCTTCGAAGAAAAGAAATATTGTTCTGCCCTCTTCATCGATGTTTCTCAGGCTTTTGATAAAGTATGGCACGAAGGTTTAATACATAAACTAAAGCAAAACCTACCCGTAAACATCCTTAAACTTTTAGAAAGCTACTTAACTGAGCGAAAATTTGTTGTTAAAGAAGGTAATTTTCAAAGCCCACCGCAACCCATTGAAGCCGGAGTTCCTCAAGGCAGCATCCTCGGTCCTGTATTATATCTGATATATGCCTCTGACTTGCCGGTCAGCAGTAACATACACATATCAACATTCGTTGATGATACAGCTTTTCTAAGTGTTCACAAAAGCCATCAAGAAGCCACCCGCAATTTACTAGATTATATACCCCAGTTGGAACAATGGCTAAAACAATGGCGGGTAAAAATTAACGAACAAAAATGTCAACACATTACTTTTACATTGTGCAAAGAAACCTGCCCACCTATACAAATAAAATAACCAAACTATACCTCAACACACTGAAGTAAAATATCTCGGTGTTCATCTTGATCGTCGTCTAACATGGAAGTCACACATAAATGCAAAGGTGACCCAAATGAAACTAAAAGCAGCTCAAATGAATTGGCTCATTGGAAGGAACTCTACTCTAAGCCTAGATTGTAAACTTCTTCTATAAAACTCCATTCTAAAACCAATATGGTCCTACGGAATCCAGTTATGCGGCACTGCCTCGGCATCAAATGTAGAAAAAATTCAAAGGCAACAAAATAAAATACTCCGTACGATTACAGCAGCCCCATGGTATGTCAGAAACAAGCGAATTCATAAAGACCTAGATGTGCCGCCGGTTAAGACAGTGTTTTCTAAACACGTGACAAGCTACATAAAAAGTCTTGAGTTACACCCAAATTCCCTAGCCCGAAACATCATTAACTTTAGAGGCCACACTCGACTGAGAAGGAGGGACACTCTTGCTCTCAGCCGAACACGAGAGACGTAAACAACTAAACAACCAACCGCTGGAACAAATATTTTTGTCTGGCACTGGCTGGACTTAAAAATTAAAATTTTAGAGTTAAGATTTGATTACTTATTGTTAGTTCAATTTTATTGAAGATACAATAAATAAATATAACCAAAAAAAAAATATAAAATTTTATTTAAATTCACTACTCGAATCTGAATATTAATTTCTGTGATACCATAATCTCAGTTTTAAATACCTTTATTTGCAATATAATTAATATCGAAATTTTATGTTGGTGATCATGTGCGCATAAGCAAATATAAGCATATTTTTGAAAAAGGTTATACTCCAAATTGGACAACAGAAATTTTAACAATTAAATCTATTTAAAATACATATCCGACAACATACATATTAGAAGATTTTTACTAAAAAAATTTGACTATAACGCAAAACAATAATCTTCTTGTGGTAAAACAAAAGAAAAATATATATTTCACAAATTTAGTGAACAGAATTGGTAAAACTAATTTTCATTTTATTTGAAAATTATTTTTCAATGTGTAATATTTCATTGAGAACGTATAAACCAATTGGCGCGCTTTTATTGTCAAGGAACTTATAAAACGAGGATTGATGGATTCTCCCTTCCAGATGACCACTTTAAAGTGGTCATCCAAAGTATTAAAAAGTATTTTTAATAACGTTTGTTATTTGTTTATAATATTTTTTATGTCAAGTGGGGGTATTTGTTTTTTGCATCAAATAATCGCATGATCGTTTTGGATTTGTAGCTGTGTTGCTTAGTATGACAGGTGGTCTGAAATGTTTGTTTACGTTAAATATGTATGCTTAATCTTGTTGGTGTTTTTGTTTATTCAGGTGGATGTGTTAGAGAATGAGTCATCATCCTCATTTTTGTTTGTTGGTGGGGGGTTGGTTAGAGGTTGTGTTTACATAAAGAGTCTGTACATGTGGATTGATGTCTGTCTGTCTGTCCATATTAAAATCTTGCTTAATCTTGTTTATTGCTTTGTGTATTCAGCTGGATATGTGAGTCATCATTTGATACCATAATTTCATTAGTCATCATTTATATAAAATACAGGGTGGTCCAAAATGAACGAAGAGGTTTTAATAGTCTATAACTCAATTATTTTAAAATTTTTTTCTTGTATTTTTTCAGATTGTTGCAAAGAAGATTTGGGAAATTTAAACTGGAAAGGTCTATTTCTGAACAATGATCATACCGCCAGAGAAACAATGACACTGCAACGGAGCGTTTCCATCGAACGCATTATTTTAAGAATCAGTGATTTTATTAGCCGGTCTAAACCGCTCCTGAATCTTTTTCCTTGGGGTATTTTAAAGGTCGTGCATACGTGAATAAGTCAGAGACCATGACCCAACATAAAAAAATAACAGTCGAAAAAAATTCGAGCGATGGCTTCGAAAATCTTGAAAAGGGTCATGGAAAGTCACGAATCTGTCCCTTAACAGCGCCATTATTTCTTTTGCTGTATGCTCGTTGTTCAGTAGTAAACCTTTCCAGTTTCAATTTCAATAAATCTTCTGTGCAACAATCTGAAAAAATACAAGAAAACAATATCAAAATTATGGAGTTATATACTATTCAAACCCATTCGTTCATTTTGGGCCACCCTGTATTACACAATGTCTAGTCTAGTGTTTTAGATTATACATATGTGGAAATAAAGAGTGTAGACAAGTTTGGTGACAACGACACCAAACTTGTAGATAAAAAAGTCGACTTGGGTTCCTACGGGGGCTTAATTGTGTACCTATTATTATTTTTTTGTTCTTGATAATTTTTTGTGGTGCTTGTGTTTACATTTACTTTGTGCGTGGCTGTGGGTGCGTGGCTGTGTGTGGGGTGGGGGTGTGTGGATGTGTACGGCTGTGGGTGCGTGGCTGTTTGTTTGTGTGTGTGTGTTTCTTTTTTCTTATCTTTAGATTTGTTAAGAATGTGTGTATGTCGTTTCAAATATCCGTCTTGTTTATTTCTTGGGATAAATATCTGATTATTTGTTTTGCAGAATCATGTTTATGGCTTTGTTTAATCAGCTGGATATGTTTTGAGAATGAGTCATCATTTGAAATGTCCGTCTGATTATTTGTTTTGCAGAATCATGTTTATGGCTGTGTTTATTCAGCTGGATATGTTTTGCGAATGAGTCACCATTTGATAACAAAATTTCATTAGTCACCATTTATATAAAATAAAATATTACACAATGTTATGTTCGAGTTCATGCTGTTGCTATGTATACATATGAATGACTACTACGCGATTCTCATAGGATGTATATAAGTAGAAGAAATAATGAAAATATTCATCGGTATACTTTAATATGGCAACAAGTGCTGTTGAAAGCAAAAAATTTATTAATAAACAAGTTCAAAGTGTTTTTAAAAAAGAACTAAATAAATTAAATAAAATAATTAAATAATGTTAATTGTTGCTAATTAAATAAATAGTTTGAAAACAACCAAAAAATTTAATAATAAAGAAGTTTATAGTGTTTTTAAAAAAAGGATTAAATAAATTAAATAAAATAATTAAATAAATTTGATTCTTGCTAATTAAATAAATAAATAAATAAAAATGAATTCTTCAAGCTATGTTTGTGTAATATGTCAAAAGGAATACAAATACCAAAAGTCGTATTTGGAGCATTGCAAAAGTCATACTCAACTACAACGTGTGCAGATGCCAGTGTCATGTGATGTACAGCCTCCAATGCCTTTATATAACCATATTCCTTGGAACAATATGCAACAGCAATATCCGGTGTCCTTTCAAGAGCTTCCAAGGACTTCGTACTATCCTACGGGGTCGAACAATCAGTTTTCAGTACCTATACAAATTCCACATCATCTTCCTATTCCCAATCAATATACATCACCAAAGCAATGACAGCAATATAATATGCCCAACTATCATCCTTCAGTTTTGAATAATCAATTTGCCTTGTCGATGGATAGTTCCAGGTATCCTCAACAGCAACAACTAGATAATATTGTGTTTGATGATATGGATGTTTCAAATTCTCCCAGCGGTAAATATGATGATACTCCTTTGAATGTAGAACCAAAATATTATGAAATAAACAGTGCATTAAAAAAAATATTGCAACGTACGGAATTCCCAACAAAAAAGATGATCTTCTGTTTAAAGACTTTGTTCTGGAAAATAAACTTGTTTTCAAGGAAAGACTTGAAAAAAGTTTAGCTAAACATAATATTTTAAAATTCTGTGTAACTCTTATTGGAGAGTATATAAAAATTGTTGGCGAAGAAATTGACTTATGTCAAATTTCACACAGAGCAAAAATGAATTTATTGTGCCTGGGAAGTAATGTAGATGAGCTAATTGAAAAACAATTCCAGGACATCAATAATAAAATGTCAGAATTTCAGGAAAGAGATTCTGGGTGGACTTTAATAAGAATTATTCGCGCTGAAATTAACATAAACAAAATTTCACTAGTAAAAGGATCTCAATGGATAAGCACACCATTAAAACTGGATAAACGAAAGGCCTGTATCAATATTGAAACCAATGATGATTACTGTTTCAAATGGGCTTTAGTTGCCGCATTGGATACCACAATAATAGAGCATAAGCAACGTTGCAGCTCATATAACATTGAAGATATTAGTGCTGATGTCATTTGCCTACAAAATGGAATTGTGGCTGATTTTACAAATTTAAAGTTCCTATTGACATTAAAAAACATCAAAGTATTTGAGGATAGGAATGATGGTATAAGTGTGAACGTGTTTGGGTACGATAATGAGAAGGATGAAATAATTGGACCATTCTACAATACACAAAAAGAAAAAATAAAGCATGTTAATTTAATGCTGCTGGAAGCTGGAGACATTCATCATTATATATTTATTCAAAATATATCAAGGTAAGTAAATACATATTTATGATTGAATAACTATATACATATATAAATTTAATCCTTTTACAGACTTTTGAAAGCTCAGACAACGCAGCACTGTGGCACTCTTTTGTTCTGAAATACCTGCCTACAATATACGCACAATGAATGGACTATGGACCAACACAAAACGGAATGTGGGAAAATTGTTGCTGCGTTGCCTTCTCCCGAAGATAGTATTTTGAAGTTTAAAGATCACCAGCGGCAGATGGATGTGCCATTCGTTATATATGCAGATTTTGAATGCATACTAGAAGATATCCAAACTACTGTAAGTGACAAAACTCAAGTTATAAAGACGCACATTCCTTGTGCCTTTAGTTATTATATAAAATGTATAGGTAATAATAGTTATTAAAATCAAAATAGTTATTATAGATTATTAAAACCAGAGGAGTCAAAGCATTTGTTAAATGGTTAGGATTTAGTAACGATCACAATACTTGGATAAGTAAAGATGAAATATTATAGTTTAAACAATATTAGCAATTATTATACATACTTAGTACTTAAGATTATAATGTAAATTTAAAATAAAAAAGATGAAATAAATATGTAAATCCTTTTTATAAACAATTTTGTGTTAAACTTTATTTATTCGTAAGCAGACAGTCATAATGTCAATAACACTTACTCTAAGCTCCAACTCATCAGAGTTATCTGCTAATTACTTCCCACCTATTGACTTAAATGGGGCATATGAGTGTGCTCTAACTGATTTTCATTCATATAATAGCATCCCAAATGTTGATGTCTATAACAATTTGTTTCATATAGGTGATAATGTTATTGAAATACCAATTGGATCTTATGAATTTTAATGATATAGTTGATTATATAGAGGAACAATATAAACGCTAAAATCCAGAAAATAGAATTTTTATAGAAGCCAATAACAATACAATGCAATTAATGTGCCTCCAGGCTATAAAATAGATGAGATACCTCGAAATCTCATCTATTTACCGGTGAACTCCAGAGAGATAAGTTCACTAGCTCTACGAGTAGCTGATCAGCACGGCGACTTAATTAATTTCCGAGGAGAGGAAATAACAATACGAATTCATTTAAGACCAACTAAATAATAATGCTAATATTCAACTCGAGTATATCACAGAATATACCAACAACAACAACAACACCATCAGCATACGAACCTAAAGTATTATTACGACCTAAACCACAATTAAAGAGGTCAATTCATCAAAAAACTCTAACAACAGCAAATAAAAATTTTATCAAGTCATTGAATTTTAAATTGAAGGTAAAATGAGTTCAATAATAAATGTCTTAGATAAACCCTTATCTGATGAAAATATAATCAAAAAGGACTATCATACATACGTGCCATACCTACAATCTTACAACAATAATGATGAAATTCGCATTTCAATACAAAATCACGATTTGTATGTGTTACCTAGTGAAAGTTATATATATGTCGAGGGATCTGTTGTAGATGAGAAAACCTCCACATCTACAGACAACTTTAAATTAAAAAACAACTTTGTTGCATATCTCTTTGATGAAGTTCGTTATGAACTTAATGGTATTGAAATTGATCATACAAGATTTTAGGAGGCACAAGTACCATAAAAAAATTTGGTTTCTTTATCACCAACGGAAAGCACTGGAATGCAGAATGCTGGCTGGAATAAAATTGATGATTAGAAACTTGTTAATGGTTATTTTAAATTTTATGTACCCTTAAAAATGCTTTTGGGTTTCGCTGAAGACTACAACAAAGTCATACTAAATGGAAAACATGAATTGATACTCTTGCGTAATAAGAACGATGAAGATCTTTTACACTCGAGCGTTTCCACAGAAAAAGCAAAACTTTCAATTTCACTCATCTCATGGAGAATTCCACATGTACAATTGTCTGATTTTAGCAAGTTGAATATGATAAAAATTATTAACAATGGTGCTTCTGTACCGATGGCATTCCGTAGTTGGGATTGTCATGTGAATCCACAACTTAATACAGGAACAAGTCATATCTGGAATGTTAAATTAGCTGCAAGTAGAGAACGACCCCGTTTTGTATTGATTGCTTTTCAACAAGAAAATAAGTTTGCTCATTGTGACCTGACAAATTTAAAAGTACATTTAAATTCAGTATCATATGCATATGATGGCCTAAATATCAAATTAAAGAATGAATGCTATGCAATCCTATATGATATGTATCTAAGATTTCAACAGAGCTATTACATGAGAGAATCTCAACCGCTTCTAACTGCTCAAGAATTTAAAAATAATGCACCGATTATTGTAGTAGATGTCAGCCATCAAAACGAATCGATCAATAACGGACCAATTGATATAAAAATTGAATTCGAAACAGCTACAAATATTGCCTCAAAGACATCAGCGTACTGCATTCTTATTCATGATCGCATAATTGAATATGTACCCGTAAAAGGACAAGTCCGAAAAGTCTTATAAATTAAACAATATGGATGATAATATAGTTTGTATAGATATGCAAGGATTCAAAAGCGATTCAAATGATTTCATCGCAAAAGAAGTAGCGATCGTTTTCAACAACAACAACAACAATGAAGCCATAAATTTCATTATAGAACCCCCCTTTGATTTTAAATGTCTATCGCCAAAGAAGCAAAAAGAAGTAAACTGGTTAAAAAAGAACTATCATCACCTAAAGTGGAACGATGGATCAGTCACATTTTAAAGCGTCTGCAAGTTTTTAAAAGCTAATGTACGCTATTCTAAAATATATGTTAAAGGAGAAGAAAAGAGATAATGGCTAAAAAAATACTTAAAAAAAGAGTTTTTAACAATAAACAAAGCAATAATCAAGATTAAGCAAGACTTTAATATGGACAGACAGACAGACAGACATCAATCCACATATACAGACTCTTTATGTAAACACAACCTTTAACCAACCCCCCACCAACAAACAACAATTAGGATGATGACTCATTCTCCAACACATCCACCTGAATAAACAAAAACACCAACAAGATTAAGCATACATATTTAACGTAAACAAACATTTCAGACCATCTGTCATACTAAGCAACAGAGCTACAAATCCAAAACGATCATGCGATTATTTGATGGCAAAAACAAATACCCCAACTTGACATAAAAAAATATAAACAAATAGATAGCGCTTATTGTATGTACGTATCTATATGCATACATATTAATTGGAACTTAACACCCCCCTCTAACACTTCGATAACCACATTCTGAAAATATACAAACCCTTCACCAGTCAATTGGTGGACGGACATGCTTAAATATACACAACTACATTTTAAATGTAAACACAAGCACCACAAAAAATTATCAACATCTCAAATCAATAGCCATAAATAAATCCCTGTAGGATCCATGGGGCCAACTGTCTTCAAGTCACCTCTTTTGTCGACAAGTTTGGTGACATTGTCACCAAATAGTCTACACTCTTTATTCTACCTATAATGGACAGAGAAGTTTTTGACAGCCTCTCTAGTGCGATTTCTAACGTATGAACATAATCCCCATTAGAACCATCTAGTCTATACACAATCAATTGTTCCTAGCTCACTATCTCAACACAACCACAACCCACGAAGCAACGGAAAACATCCAGGGTCTATGGTAGGAATCGAACCCCACGAACTCTCTACTGACAGGCTAACATTACGGCCACTCACCCACAGAGACACCCATATCCGAAATTCATATAACACAAAACATTATATATAATATAATTTCACACTAACTCAATAATAATTCATCACAATTTTTTTAACCACATTTTACCTACAGGGCATTTTTTTCCCCCGGGTATCAAATTACACATTTGTTTAGTTAACACGTAAAATTTTAAAATATCAAATTTTAATTACCCAAATTTTAAAATTTTAATTGGTCTCGCACATACAGTTCCCTACTACTAACTTCAAACCTCAGGTAAGATTTTTTTGCGTAAGACTGTTAAAAAAGTGGCATTCAGGTGCTAAGTTAATAATTTAAAATTCCATTCCAAAATATCATAATAATGTTAAATACCTATAGTATTGTGACAGTGTTTCTCAATTTATTGTTATTGACGCAAAGGATAGATTTTGTTCAAAGAAATGTGAAATACTAAGTGGTACTAACTATTTAGATAGAATATTCGTATTCGAATTCGGCGAATCTTGTTTCAGAGATTCGTATTCGCGAATATTAAAAATTGATATTCGTAACATCACTAATATAAATATAAATATATATATATATATATATATATATATATATATATATATATATATATATATATATATATATATATATATATATATATATATATATATATATATATATATATATATATATATATATATATATATATATATATATATATATATATATATATATATATATATATATATATATATATATATATATATATATATATATATATATATATATATATATATATATATATATATATATATATATATATATATATATATATATATATATATATATATATATATATATATATATATATATATATATATATATATATATATATATATATATATATATTTATATTTATATTAGTGATGTTACGAATATCAATTTTTAATATTCGCGAATACGAATCTCTGAAACAAGATTCGCCGAATTCGAATACGAATATTCTATCTAAATAGTTAGTACCACTTAGTATTTCACATTTCTTTGAACAAAATCTATCCTTTGCGTCAATAACAATAAATTGAGAAACACTGTCACAATACTATAGGTATTTAACATTATTATGATATTTTGGAATGGAATTTTAAATTATTAACTTAGCACCTGAATTCGAATTCGGCGAATCTTGTTTCAGAGATTCGTATTCGCGAATATTAAAAATTTATATTCGTAACATCACTAATATAAATATAAATATATATATATATATATATATATATATATATATATATATATATATATATATATATATATATATATATATATATATATATATATATATATATATATATATATATATATATATATATATATATATATATATATATATATATATATATATATATATATATATATATATATATATATATATATATATATATATATATATATATATATATATATATATATATATATATATATATATATATATATATATATATATATATATATATATATATATATATATATATATATATATATATATATATATATATATATATATATATATATATATATATATATATATATATATATATATAGATATATATATATATATATATATATATATATATATATATATATATATATATATATATATATATATATATATATATATATATATATATATATATATATATATATATATGGTCGGCATATTTATTTTGACACATGAGAAATTTTACCATTTTGAATTTTTTCAGATTTCCAAAAAATTAAAAATTCCCAATTTTTTTTAAAATGAAATTATAATTTATTTAATAACTAAAAAACATAATATCACAACTTCTTAAATTAAATTTGCATTCTATGCAACTAATTTAAAAATTTAGGGGGTGGCATAAGTATTTTGACCTATAGTATTTTAACTCTTTAAAAGAAAATATGTTATTCCAACTTTTATTATACTTTTAGATATTATTAATATTAATAAAACGAGTGTCCTCATTTAGCGGCAATGACTTTCCGGAGTCTTTTAGGAACTGAACCGATCAAGTTTTGAATGTATTTTATTGGTATATCCTCCCACAAAGATTTAACCTCTGAAATTGTTCCTTCCCTGGTTCTTGTCAGATCTGCGGTCCTTTGGCGCTTTATATATGACCAAACATTCTCAATCACATTCAAATCCGGACTTTGGGGTGGCCAATCCAAAGTTTCAATGCAATTTTCTGTCAAAAATGTCTTAATCCTTTTACTCTTGTGGCAAGGCGCATTGTCCTGTTGGAAAATAAATGACGGTCCAATCAACCTATCGCCAGAAGGAAATGCGTGTTCATTAAAGTTTTCAAATATTGGTTTTGGTTCATCGAACCGTCGATGGCAACCAAGTCTCCCAAGCCTTTATATGCTATACAGCCCCAGAACATGACTGTGCCACCTCCATGACTAACTTTTTCGACAACAGGTGCGATTTTTTTCGAGTTTATTTGGTCTAGTCTAACAACTACTTTTTTCTTTGACGAGTGATAATCGAAAGTACTTTCGTCGGTCCATAAGACGCTTTGCCAGAATGATAGGGGCTTGTCCACGTATCTGTTTTCGAATTCTAACCTTTTAATTTGGTTCCTTGGGGCTATACATGGAATTCATCTTGCTACATATGTATTAATGTTGGCTTCTTTTAGACGTCGTCGAACTGTTCTTTCGCTTAAATGACTATCACAGTGCGAATTCCATTCCAACGCAGCGGCTTTGGGTGTCAAACCTGGATTAGATTTAAATTTTCTGATAATTTGTCGATCTTCTACTGCCGTTGTTTTACGTTTTCTTCCTGTTCGATGCAAATTAAATACAGATTCTGTTTCTTTACATTTATTTATTTGATAATAAACGGTTTGTCTAGGTATATTGTACTCCTTGGCAATATTTGTTACATATATTCCAAGATTATACTTGGTTATAATTTCACTCCTGACGGTGTTAGTTAATTCCGCTATTTTACCCATATTTATACAATAGTAATAGAATTTTTTTATTTATCTTTCATCGAATGTTAATACTTAATACTCAACAACGACCGCTTTGTATTAAAGCTTAACACAAAAAACAAAATGAGATGAAATTATAGAATGTCAAAATAATTATGCCGTTACGAATTCTTGTACCAAATTGCATTTCTCCCTTCAGAATGAGAATGGGTGAAGATTTTAACAAAATATTTTGCATACGTATACTTAAGAACTAGTGTAAAGAAAATATCATGATAACTGTGCCCTTTCTAGGACTTTCAATATTAAAAAACAATAAAACAATTCTTCACTATAGTTTGTCAAAATAAATATGCCGACCACTGTATATATATATATATATATATATATATATATATATATATATATATATATATATATATATATATATATATATATATATATATATATATATATATATATATATATATATATATATATATATATATATATATATATATATATATATATATATATATATATATATATATATATATATATATATATATATATATATATATATATATATATATATATATATATATATATATATATATATATATATATATATATATATATATATATATATATATATATATATATATATATATATATATATATATATATATATATATATAGCAATCATCTCTTTTGAAGATGAGCAAAATATACGATTAAAGATCTGTGTTAGATTTTCCCAACAAGTTCCCAATAGTTTCCCATTTGGGAAGAACTTATGTTAAGGCATTAATTTGTAGATGGGGTCTCCCAACAAGTTCCCGATCAAATCACAAATGGAATAATATATATATATATATATATATATATATATATATATATATATATATATATATATATATATATATATATATATATATATATATATATATATATATATATATATATATATATATATATATATATATATATATATATATATATATATATATATATATATATATATATATATATATATATATATATATATATATATATATATATATATATATATATATATATATATATATATATATATATATATATATATATATGTATATATATATATATATTGCTCCTGGTAGTCGTGAGAGACGGTCGCAATTTTTATCCGCAAAAGATCTCATTTTATTTAAATAAAAGAATACTTCATGATGGATAAACAAATTGATGTTGCTTATCTCTGAGACGCACTTGACTGCTAGAAGTTTTTTTAAAATCAACTCTCTACGACACAAAGGACCCCCAAGGTAGAGCTTGTGGTTGCTCGGGTATACTAATAAAATCGCGATTAAAACACTACTTAATGAGTGATCATTGTGAAGACTATCTTCAAGAAACTAACATGTGCATTGAAGCTTTTCATCAAAACCTGGTGATTTCATCAATTTACTCTCCTCCCAGGTACTCTATTACAGAAAATCAATATAGTAGATTTTTTAATTCACTAGGCCCACGTATTTGGGCCGCCAGTGATTACAACGCTAAGCACACGTTCTGGGGATCTCGCCTCATCACGCCAAAGGGTCGCGTTTTATTTGACACAATTTCAAAAATGCGGATAAATGTTATATCAAGTGGGCAGCCAACTTACTGGCCATCAGATCGCCAAAAAATACCTGATGTCATTGTTTTTGGAGTGGTAAAGGGTGTGCACAGCGAAATGATCCAAGTTGAAGCATCTTTAGATTTGTCTTCAGATCATTCACCAACTATTGTCACTATATATTCACATACAACATATTCACCCACTTGTGATTTAACGATGATAACCACAGGTATAAATTGGTTTGAAATACAAAAAATATTTGAGTGCTCATTGCCCAGAAAATATTCCATTAAAAACGCCTGCTGACATAAATTACTCTATTAGAATGTTTGAGGCAAACCTTAAGCAAGCTGCTCTAAATGCTACTACTACAAATCTTCAGGTGAGATATAATAAAATTTATTCAGCAGATGTAGAATGGCTTTTATCCCAAAAAAGAAGCGTTCGTAGAGAATGCCAACGCTACAGATCCCGTCAGCTAAAATCTAGGCTGAAGGAATGTACTAAACAGCTGAAAACTCTACTAGAATATAAAAAAACCGCTTCTCTTCAAAACTTTCTGAATGGGCTCGAGGCAACACCCCAAACAGACTATTCGGTATGGAGAGCAGCCCGAGGCCTCAAAAGACCAGTGATATATGTATAAGCCTCCATTGCGAGCTTCGGATGGAGACTGGGCAAGAACTGAGCTACCACCAGTCCTCGCTATACCAGATGTTACTTTGAGGTTCAACATTCGTGAGATTGAACACTATATTGCGGGCTTAAGCTCGAAAAAAACTCCAGGCGCTGATAAAAAAAAGCAATAAAATGCTCTTAGAGCTACCCTATACTGCAAAACGGATAATTACATTTATTTTTAACAGTATTTTGCGCCTCAAATGCTATCCCGCAGAATGGAAGGTTTCGCTGATTACCATGATACCTAAACAAGGCAAAGATCATACGAAGGTGGAGTCCTATAGGCCTATAAGCCTGTTGTCTAACTTGTCAAAACTATTTGAAAAGCTACTTATGAGTAAGCTAACACCCATACTGAATCGTACTGGATGCATTCCAGACCACCAATTCGGTTTTAGGAGACAACATAGTACGATTGAACAAGCACATAGACTCGTGAACGTGGTTAGAAAAACCTTCGAAGAAAAGAAATATTGTTCTGCGCTCTTCATCGATGTTTCTCAGGCTTTTGATAAAGTATGGCACGAAGGTTTAATACATAAACTAAAGCAAAACCTACCCGTAAACATCCTTAAACTTTTAGAAAGCTACTTAACTGAGCGAAAATTTGTTGTTAAAGAAGGTAATTTTCAAAGCCCACCGCAACCCATTGAAGCCGGAGTTCCTCAAGGCAGCATCCTCGGTCCTGTATTATATCTGATATATGCCTCTGACTTGCCGGTCAGCAGTAACATACACATATCAACATTCGTTGATGATACAGCTTTTCTAAGTGTTCACAAAAGCCATCAAGAAGCCACCCGCAATTTGCTAGATTATATACCCCAGTTGGAACAATGGCTAAAACAATGGCGGGTAAAAATTAACGAACAAAAATGTCAACACATTACTTTTACATTGTGCAAAGAAACCTGCCCACCTATACAAATAAATAACCAAACTATACCTCAACACACTGAAGTAAAATATCTCGGTGTTCATCTTGATCGTCGTCTAACATGGAAGTCACACATAAATGCAAAGGTGACCCAAATGAAATTAAAAGCAGCTCAAATGAATTGGCTCATTGGAAGGAACTCTACTCTAAGCCTAGATTGTAAACTTCTTCTATAAAACTCCATTCTAAAACCAATATGGTCCTACGGAATCCAGTTATGGGGCACTGCCTCGGCATCAAATGTAGAAAAAATTCAAAGGCAACAAAATAAAATACTCCGTACGACTACAGCAGCCCCATGGTATGTCAGAAACAAGCGAATTCATAAAGACCTAGATGTGCCGCCGGTTAAGACAGTGTTTTCTAAACACGTGACAAGCTACATAAAAAGTCTTGAGTTACACCCAAATTCCCTAGCCCGAAACATCATTAACTTTAGAGGCCACACTCGGCTGAGAAGGAGGGACACTCTTGCTCTCAGCCGAACACGAGAGACGTAAACAACTAAACAACCAACCGCTGAAACAAATATTTTTGTCTGGCACTGGCTGGACTTAAAAATTAAAATTTTAGAGTTAAGATTTGATTACTTATTTTTAGTTCAATTTTATTGAAGATACAATAAATAAATATAACCAAAAAAAAAATAAAATTTTATTTAAATTCACTACTCGAATCTGAATATTAATTTCTGTGATACCATAATCTCAGTTTTAAATACCTTTATTTGCAATATAATTAACAATATAAACAATAACATTGAACAATTATGCCCATATTTATAATTTTGGTTTTTTTTGTTGTGTCAATTGTAATATTTTAACATTCAAAACAAGGCGAATTCAACAAGACTAAATAAAATAAACATATGTATATACATTCAGTGTTAAAACAAAAAGAGGAAAAACAAACAACAATATACAGTGACTCTCATTAATATTCGGTATTTTTATTTCGAGTTATTTAAACGAGAAATTCAGCAAGAAGGTGAATAAAATTCACAATTTTATGGTTTGGGAAGGAAAATATATCTCTCGAAATCAAACTAATTTATTCTTAGCGTATAAAGCATTAACAAACATATACTTAAAAGGGCAAAAAGTAGAAACTTAACAAAATTCAGGCTTCATTAATATTCGTTTTTTTAGTGAAATTAAATTAAACTCTTTCAATATTATGTCACAAGGAAAAAACTAATATCTTGTTGGAAACCCGTTATTTTTTATAACCTCTGATAGACGGTTGGGCATATTATAAATAATTTTTTTTAAGTATTCTACACTGATTTTATCCCATTCTTTGTGCAGTCTTTTCTTAAGCTTGTTTCTGGATGAAATAGGACTTTTACGCACTTGGCGATCAAAATGATCCCATAAATTTTCTATGGGATTAATGTCAGGGGATTGGGCAGGTGTGTCAATCACGTTTGGGCAATTGTAAAGCAACCATTCCCGAACAACATGTGCTTTATGTTTGGGGTCGTTGTCTTGGTATAATTTGAAGGTCGAAGAAATTCCCATTTTTTCGGCAGACTGCTTCAAGTTCTCCCGTACAATTTTTAAGTACATATCCTTGTTCATTGTGCCTTCAATGAGAACTATTTTTCCGACCCCCTTTGCTGATATACAACCCCAAACCATCACGTGTTTCACTGTGGGAGTTATGTTCTTTGCTTTCAATTCTTCATTGGGTTTCCGCCAGACCATTGTTCTTCCATCGCTACTAAATATGTTGAATTTGCTTTCATCAAGGAAAATAACGTCTTCCCACCAACTCTCGTCCTTTTTTATATGTTCCTTTGCAAATTTGAGTCGATTACCTATTCTTTAAATTTAGGAACGGCTTCTTACGAGCAACTCGGCCATTATACCCATGCCTTTTAATCGCTCGACGTATTGTTTCTGCAGATACAGTCTTATTTAATTCCTCCTTAACTTCACTAACTATTTTAGAAGCACTTAAGCGTGGATTAATCTTAATTTTTCTAACAAGAAAGCGCCTCGGTTAATTTTTTAGGCTGACCAGCTTGTTTTTTTAAATCAATGCGGCTTTCGTTTTTGTATCTTCGAACAATATCACCGACAGTATTAGGCTTCATATTTAATACTTCAGCAATATTTTTATACGTTTTTCCATTATTGTAATGAAAAATCGCCAATTCTCTTTTCTCCAATGAAGTATTTTTACCTTTACGACCCATTGCTTCTAACACACAAACAAATCAAACAAAAAACGTTGCAAAGCCAAGAATTCTCAAATCACGTGTTAATTTGACTTTCATAAAGTTCAATTTGTCCGTTATACCAGACATTTTTGCACAGTTGCAAAATTACTTGGTTGTATTTTTCGGCAAGATGAAAAAACCGAATATTAATGAGGCATATATTTGTGAAATATTTCAGCATTTCAATTTTTATAATTTAATTTGTTTAATGTATGTAAAAATTATATAACACAGAAAAGAGCTATGAATATGTTTATTATTTTATAAAATAACGTTTTTGGAAATACCATAAATTTTATTTAAAAATTAAGGAATTAAACAACGAAAACTAAATACCGAATATTAATGAGAGCCACTGTACTTACATACAAATCAGAGAGCACAGGCTCAAAAATCGATACATTTATTAACAAAAACAAATTAACTTATACCTACCTAAACAGAAAAATTTTAAATTTAAAACGCACATAAAAATTGTTCATTGTCTAATTTTGCAAAGTCTTAAACAAGGTAGATTAATTTATTATCAAGTATAAATCTCCTATTTTCTCATCTTTACAAGGAAAAAACAAAAACAAACAAAAACAGTAAAACTTTTAACAAAATAAACAATAAACAACAACACTACCAGCCAACCAAGGCGAATTAACTTTACAAGCTGATTTAAGTTGGTGTCAGCAAGCTGTGCAACTTAATTTAAGTGGATGTGATATATTCAGCTACAATTTAAACTTTTATATTTTGTATACATATATAAATAAAATATAACTGATATTATATCCAAATAATACATTAACACACCGGAAACTTTTCTGAATTATAATAAATCCTTCAGTCTTTTAAAAAACAATAAATTAAAATTTATGTCTAACCCTAATCCAATAAAAAACGCTTCTGTAAGAAGAAGTAAACGACAAACTAAAAAATAAAAACAACTAAATCGAAAATTAGTTATAATAACAGCCAAAATATGAACCCAAGCCGAGGTGAAGTCTCTTCTCATGATGAGGCGTGTACTCCAGACGTTAATCGTCAGAAAATTACCATTAATAACAAAAACTCCGCGCATGCACGGGTAACTGATCATTTTGCCAAATCAGTTGCTGGTTGCTCTAACATCAACCCGAGCTTTATACATACAGATTCCCCTTTCAAAACTATAAACATAATGGAAAAACGATTCGATAAGCTTACAAGTGAGTTGGAAAAAATGATAGATAATAAATTCAAAGAATATAAGTCTGAGCTTTTAAGCGTTTTCGACAAAAGTTTTAATACCATTAAACAAGAGCTAAATGATGTAACCGATAGAGTTCAACACTTAGAAAATGTTTGTGGTTCTATTTATAATATACAAGAGGAAATTAATTCCTCAAAAATGCAACTTAAACAGCAAGAAAACAGAAACGTTGCATGTGAATTGCGTTTAAACGAAATCCCGCACAAACCAAATGAAAATTTACAACTTATATTTGAAAAAATCTGCGAAACCATTAACGTCTCAGTTCCTGCTATAAAGACTATCTATCGTTTGCAAAATTTAAATAACAAAAAGAAAGCTAATTCAAAAGACGCGGTGATAATTGTCAAGTTGTGGTCCTCATATGACAAAAATTTTTTTCTAAAATCATTTATAAACTACCGTAAATTGCATAAAGGCTTCAACTTTTGCCTAAGACACATAGGCGAATCTTCCGACAACAAATTCTACGTAAATGAAAACCTCACCGCAAGTAACTTTAACATTCTTCGTGCCGCCATCAAACTTAGGAAACAAAACTGTCTATACAGTGCATTTAGCCTTCGAGGTTAAGTCTACATAACAAAAAACTGCGGATAGTAATCCAATACTGGTCGATGACATACATCATCTTATTAATTTATTTCGCGGACAAGTATATTCTGCTACTACTGATGGCCTTTTTAATGATTCTACAAATTAATCCTGCATGGCTGTACTCAATTATTATTTTGTCTCTACTATTTCTAATTTTTAATTTTTCGCTGTATACTTATTTTTTCACCTTTTTATCATTTCACAAATTTCATACGTCATATCTATTCCATTATTCGAATATTTTTACGAATTCTTTGTACCAATTTCGTAGTAGTTGTTTGATAACTTCTTTATCGTGCGTTGCTTACTCTATCACCCCACCAATCATTTATGAACCTTAACCACAGAATACGTTTCAGAGATAGTACGCCGAATATGATCCGAGTTCTCGCTAATCAAAAGGAGGGTATAAAAATAGTTCACATAAATGCTCAAAGCCTAAAAAGGAAAATTGATGAATTCAGATTTATCTTTGAAAATTCATCCATAGATTTTATTTGTGTGTCCGAAACCTGGTTTGACTCCAATGTCACAGATTTGTCTGTCTCTTTGACTGGATATAATCTACGAAGAGAATAGAGAAGATGCATACGGTGGCGTTGCTATATGTATATATTAGACATGGCATAAATTTTAATATCAAATATACCTCTAAAGACATGTGTAGTATTGGCGATTTCGATAGTGCAGATCCCATAAAGTTGGTAGATTATTTGTTTATTGAAGTAAAACATGATGGACGTAAGTTGTTGGTAGGGAGTGTTTATAGGCCTAGTAGGAACATTAGCACTAGGCGATTCGTACAAACGATAGAGATGGTAACCGCCATGTATGATAATGTTATAATAGCAGGCGATCTTAATTCAAATATCTTAGCTGATCTTACTCTTTTGGATGAATTTTCGGCACTTGGTTTAGCTCTCCCGAACACCACTACCCCCACTCATTTTACTGAAACAAACAGTACACTTTTAGATTTATTCCTGGTAGACAATGAATCTAATATCTTGCTCTATGATCAGCTTTCTGCCCATGTTTTTCTAACCATGACTTGATTTTTATGACCTACAATTTTCATTTAGCATCGCCTGTTCAAACGATTACGTTTCGGGACTTTAAAAATATTAACAACAGGTTACTTGAACAAGAATTCTTCAAAATCGAGTGGCATACTTTATATTATTTAAGATATGTTGACGATCAACTTGGTTTTCTGCAAAATAACATTAATACCCTTTTTGACTTAACGGTTCCATTAAAAAGCAAAACTATTACCAGTAAGCTTAAACTCTGGGTTTCAAATGAAATCAAAGCATCTATAAATCATAGAAATTATGTGTATGGCAGATGGAAGAGGTTTAGAACAAGGGAGCTGCGGGATGAGTATATTATTGCCAAAAGAAAAGTTAATAGATTGATAAAGAAAGCTAAATCTGAATTTTTTGCCAATAAATTTTCCACCGCGCTCAGTTAAAAAAAACATGGCAAACGATTCGTGAAATTGGTATCGGAAAAACTGCTAACCCAGAACCTTGCACCTTGGATGCTGACATTATTAACGAACATTTTTTAAATATTCCGATGGTAGAAGCTGATGAGAGTTACTATGCTAATGTTTCTGGCACCCGACTAAACTCCGCATTTTCCTTCATGGCTGGAGATCAACGCGACGTTTTTATAAGTTTATTGTCCATTAAATCCAACTCAGTAGGGGCGGATGGAATTCATCCAAAGTTTCTGAAGATTCTCTTACTTCCACTGCTTCCATTTATTACCTTTATATTCAATAATATATTAACTACAAGCCAATTTCCCTCTAAATGGAAAGTTGCAAAGATTGTTCCCATTCCGAAAACAGGTTCTGAATACAGGCCTATTGCTATATTACCTTTCTTATCTAAAGCCTTCGAAAGAATTATGCACAATCAAATCTTAAGTTTTCTAGACTTTAATAGGATTCTCACCGATAAGCAATCAGGTTTTAGAAAGGAACATAGTTGTACATCAGCGTTAGTTGATGTTACTGAGGAAATTCGAAGGGAAGTCGATAATGGTAAAATTGCCTTTCTTATACTTTTAGACCATTCGAAGGCCTTTGATACTGTTGATCACAATATCCTTTGCTACAAACTAAGCAAATTTTTTAATTTTTCTTCGACAGCCACAAAATTATTGTCAACGTACCTTTCGAAAAGACAGCAATATGTAGATACACAATCCAAAAAGTCAAATGTACTTCCTGTAAGAAGAGGAGATTCACAAGGTTCAATAGTTGGTCCACTTTTGTTTTCACTGTACTCCAATGATCTCCCAAACATATTGGTGGAATGCAAAATCAGAATATATGCGGACGATGTTCAACTTTATATTAGTTGTAACAATGAGAAGGTTGACCAGTGTATTTCCTCCTTAAATCAGGAACTGCATCGTATTAACGCATGGGCATCAGCAAACGGCCTGAGTATCAATCCAAAGAAATCTAAATGCATCGTTATTCAGAAACGATTGTCAAATTTGAATGTTCTACCCAATATTTTTATTAACAACCAAAACATTGAAGTTGTGAAATCGGCTAAGAATCTTGGCATATATATATATATATATATATATATATATATATATATATATATATATATATATATATATATATATATATATATATATATATATATATATATATATATATATATATATATATATATATATATATATATATATATATATATATATATATATATATATATATATATATATATATATATATATATATATATATATATATATATATATATATATATATATATATATATATATATATATATATATATATATATATATATATATATATATATATATATATATATATATATATACAAGGTAGATTAATTTATTATCAAGTATAAATCTCCTATTTTCTCATCTTTACAAGGAAAAAACAAAAACAAACAAAAACAGTAAAACTTTTAACAAAATAAACAATAAACAACAACACTACCAGCCAACCAAGGCGAATTAACTTTACAAGCTGATTTAAGTTGGTGTCAGCAAGCTGTGCAACTTAATTTAAGTGGATGTGATATATTCAGCTACAATTTAAACTTTTATATTTTGTATACATATATAAATAAAATATAACTGATATTATATCCAAATAATACATTAACACACCGGAAACTTTTCTGAATTATAATAAATCCTTCAGTCTTTTAAAAAACAATAAATTAAAATTTATGTCTAACCCTAATCCAATAAAAAACGCTTCTGTAAGAAGAAGTAAACGACAAACTAAAAAATAAAAACAACTAAATCGAAAATTAGTTATAATAACAGCCAAAATATGAACCCAAGCCGAGGTGAAGTCTCTTCTCATGATGAGGCGTGTACTCCAGACGTTAATCGTCAGAAAATTACCATTAATAACAAAAACTCCGCGCATGCACGGGTAACTGATCATTTTGCCAAATCAGTTGCTGGTTGCTCTAACATCAACCCGAGCTTTATACATACAGATTCCCCTTTCAAAACTATAAACATAATGGAAAAACGATTCGATAAGTTTACAAGTGAGTTGGAAAAAATGATAGATAATAAATTCAAAGAATATAAGTCTGAGCTTTTAAGCGTTTTCGACAAAAGTTTTAATACCATTAAACAAGAGCTAAATGATGTAACCGATAGAGTTCAACACTTAGAAAATGTTTGTGGTTCTATTTATAATATACAAGAGGAAATTAATTCCTCAAAAATGCAACTTAAACAGCAAGAAAACAGAAACGTTGCATGTGAATTGCGTTTAAACGAAATCCCGCACAAACCAAATGAAAATTTACAACTTATATTTGAAAAAATCTGCGAAACCATTAACGTCTCAGTTCCTGCTATAAAGACTATCTATCGTTTGCAAAATTTAAATAACAAAAAGAAAGCTAATTCAAAAGACGCGGTGATAATTGTCAAGTTGTGGTCCTCATATGACAAAAATTTTTTTCTAAAATCATTTATAAACTACCGTAAATTGCATAAAGGCTTCAACTTTTGCCTAAGACACATAGGCGAATCTTCCGACAACAAATTCTACGTAAATGAAAACCTCACCGCAAGTAACTTTAACATTCTTCGTGCCGCCATCAAACTTAGGAAACAAAACTGTCTATACAGTGCATTTAGCCTTCGAGGTTAAGTCTACATAACAAAAAACTGCGGATAGTAATCCAATACTGGTCGATGACATACATCATCTTATTAATTTATTTCGCGGACAAGTATATTCTGCTACTACTGATGGCCTTTTTAATGATTCTACAAATTAATCCTGCATGGCTGTACTCAATTATTATTTTGTCTCTACTATTTCTAATTTTTAATTTTTCGCTGTATACTTATTTTTTCACCTTTTTATCATTTCACAAATTTCATACGTCATATCTATTCCATTATTCGAATATTTTTACGAATTCTTTGTACCAATTTCGTAGTAGTTGTTTGATAACTTCTTTATCGTGCATTGCTTACTCTATCACCCCACCAATCATTTATGAACCTTAACCACAGAATACGTTTCAGAGATAGTACGCCGAATATGATCCGAGTTCTCGCTAATCAAAAGGAGGGTATAAAAATAGTTCACATAAATGCTCAAAGCCTAAAAAGGAAAATTGATGAATTCAGATTTATCTTTGAAAATTCATCCATAGATTTTATTTGTGTGTCCGAAACCTGGTTTGACTCCAATGTCACAGATTTGTCTGTCTCTTTGACTGGATATAATCTACGAAGAGAATAGAGAAGATGCATACGGTGGCGTTGCTATATGTATATATTAGACATGGCATAAATTTTAATATCAAATATACCTCTAAAGACATGTGTAGTATTGGCGATTTCGATAGTGCAGATCCCATAAAGTTGGTAGAGTATTTGTTTATTGAAGTAAAACATGATGGACGTAAGTTGTTGGTAGGGAGTGTTTATAGGCCTAGTAGGAACATTAGCACTAGGCGATTCGTACAAACGATAGAGATGGTAACCGCCATGTATGATAATGTTATAATAGCAGGCGATCTTAATTCAAATATCTTAGCTGATCTTACTCTTTTGGATGAATTTTCGGCACTTGGTTTAGCTCTCCCGAACACCACTACCCCCACTCATTTTACTGAAACAAACAGTACACTTTTAGATTTATTCCTGGTAGACAATGAATCTAATATCTTGCTCTATGATCAGCTTTCTGCCCATGTTTTTCTAACCATGACTTGATTTTTATGACCTACAATTTTCATTTAGCATCGCCTGTTCAAACGATTACGTTTCGGGACTTTAAAAATATTAACAACAGGTTACTTGAACAAGAATTCTTCAAAATCGAGTGGCATACTTTATATTATTTAAGATATGTTGACGATCAACTTGGTTTTCTGCAAAATAACATTAATACCCTTTTTGACTTAACGGTTCCATTAAAAAGCAAAACTATTACCAGTAAGCTTAAACCCTGGGTTTCAAATGAAATCAAAGCATCTATAAATCATAGAAATTATGTGTATGGCAGATGGAAGAGGTTTAGAACAAGGGAGCTGCGGGATGAGTATATTATTGCCAAAAGAAAAGTTAATAGATTGATAAAGAAAGCTAAATCTGAATTTTTTGCCAATAAATTTTCCACCGCGCTCAGTTAAAAAAAACATGGCAAACGATTCGTGAAATTGGTATCGGAAAAACTGCTAACCCAGAACCTTGCACCTTGGATGCTGACATTATTAACGAACATTTTTTAAATATTCCGATGGTAGAAGCTGATGAGAGTTACTATGCTAATGTTTCTGGCACCCGACTAAACTCCGCATTTTCCTTCATGGCTGGAGATCAACGCGACGTTTTTATAAGTTTATTGTCCATTAAATCCAACTCAGTAGGGGCGGATGGAATTCATCCAAAGTTTCTGAAGATTCTCTTACTTCCACTGCTTCCATTTATTACCTTTATATTCAATAATATATTAACTACAAGCCAATTTCCCTCTAAATGGAAAGTTGCAAAGATTGTTCCCATTCCGAAAACAGGTTCTGAATACAGGCCTATTGCTATATTACCTTTCTTATCTAAAGCCTTCGAAAGAATTATGCACAATCAAATCTTAAGTTTTCTAGACTTTAATAGGATTCTCACCGATAAGCAATCAGGTTTTAGAAAGGAACATAGTTGTACATCAGCGTTAGTTGATGTTACTGAGGAAATTCGAAGGGAAGTCGATAATGGTAAAATTGCCTTTCTTATACTTTTAGACCATTCGAAGGCCTTTGATACTGTTGATCACAATATCCTTTGCTACAAACTAAGCAAATTTTTTAATTTTTCTTCGACAGCCACAAAATTATTGTCAACGTACCTTTCGAAAAGACAGCAATATGTAGATACACAATCCAAAAAGTCAAATGTACTTCCTGTAAGAAGAGGAGATTCACAAGGTTCAATAGTTGGTCCACTTTTGTTTTCACTGTACTCCAATGATCTCCCAAACATATTGGTGGAATGCAAAATCAGAATATATGCGGACGATGTTCAACTTTATATTAGTTGTAACAATGAGAAGGTTGACCAGTGTATTTCCTCCTTAAATCAGGAACTGCATCGTATTAACGCATGGGCATCAGCAAACGGCCTGAGTATCAATCCAAAGAAATCTAAATGCATCGTTATTCAGAAACGATTGTCAAATTTGAATGTTCTACCCAATATTTTTATTAACAACCAAAACATTGAAGTTGTGAAATCGGCTAAGAATCTTGGCATATATATATATATATATATATATATATATATATATATATATATATATATATATATATATATATATATATATATATATATATATATATATATATATATATATATATATATATATATATATATATATATATATATATATATATATATATATATATATATATATATATATATATATATATATATATATATATATATATATATATATATATATATATATATATATATATATATATATATATTGTGACGACAAAAGTCGACGGGATCGTTTTTGGTGCAACAATTCTAAGTAACCCGTTTGTTATTAATTATACCTATATAGGTACGAATATTGTCAAATAATATATATGTATATTTAAGCTTATTGTGATGGAATTTATATTTTCAGTTGTATATTCTCTTGAAAGTCGGATTCCCATTTTATATGGCTACATATAGGCATTTACAAAAACACATGAAGATTATTTTGTTCAGTTATTTTCTACATTAAAACAAATAAAATGAATTACTACATATTTAAATATTCTCATTGTATATATATACATATAGGCATTTACAACAACACATGAAGGTTATTTTGGTCAGTTATTTTTTACATTAAAATAAACAAAATGAATTATTACATATTTAAGTTATTTCCCCGCTCTCTCTATGTAAGAGTGCAATATAATATATTTATACAATTATATTAAAAACATGCAAGCTGACAGTCGCTCTGACAATGTTAATTGTGTAGTAAATCTCACGGACATGCGCAGTCGACGACAAACTACACGAACTGGAAATAATTCCAGTACTGTGTACGCGTATGTCCGTGTGTGTATTTCTGTGGGTATGCCACGAATAATATAAGAGGCTAACAATTGCCAAACAAGATCAATTGGCTAGTAGCTTGCGATGCGATAAGAGCTAGTTTATCAAGTAGAGGGATCGCCCGTGCTTGATAGACATCTTATAGTATACAGGAGCTAGAGAAACCTAAGAATATAGGAATCTTTCCAACTACTGAGAAGGATTAGTTATTGAGTGAAGGATCGCCCGGCTGCATAACTTCTCGTTCTCGGGGATTAGTTATTGAGTGAGGGATCGCCCGGCTCCATAACTACTCGCCCTCCAGTGAAAGTCTGGGAGACGGAGATTGTATTCAGGGCTCTCCCGTTGCAATTTTCGATCCTTGAGGCGACCCGTGTGAGTTGAGAGCAGTGGTATCGTTCGCCCTTCCGCTGACCTCCACCAACACAGCCGTCGGGTCAGTCGGTGACCACGTTCGAGCTGGTGAGAAGCTAGCTACGCCAATCCCGTATAGGTGCGGAACGCGAGCATCTCTCCCGCTGTCTGACGTAGTGACCGGTCTGGGACCCATCACGATTTCGTCGTCATTTTCTTTAATTAAAATCTTTTTAATTAAGCAATACAATATTTGTACTATTTTAAGAATAGTTCCTAAGCTTTGAAGATAAATAAATATTGGAAATACGTTTTATAACGATTGAAGAACCAACGTGTTTTCTTTAAAATAAACAACAGCATTATCAACGACCCCTGCACTCCGCTGAGCCTATCCCAGCAACCAGCGGAAAACGTGTCGTTATATTGGCGCCCGAGCAGGGACTTATCTGTCCACACCATCATCTGGAACAGATTCGTTAAAAAAAAATAATAATAATAACTAAAATATCAACATTTGAGTGCAAATAATAGATTCAACAAAAGAAAAAACACAGTGACATTCTTGAGCGAAGAAGTAATCATTAAAGATGCAGAGTGACAACATCACTAAAGAAAAACCCTTGAGAACCTCTTGGGTCTATTTCTTAAAGAAGGACGAGCTAACATCATCTTTAGCTGAATTTGAACAGATCACCAGTGGTACGGTAGAAGTGCTGCGTAAGCGGTTCGCCAAATTTCTATTGTCAGAGCACGAGGAGGAGACCTTACAGAAATTATTGGAACTACAGTTGAAGCACGAGAACATGGCGTCCACAAGCCAAGGTGAGAGTCTCACAGTGCCATCTAGAGTGCACGCAAATGTGTCCAACTCTCCAATGAAAAATGAAGGGCCCCCTGAGATGCCAAAAATGACAACAGAAAGCCGCATCCTGACAATCGAAATAGTGCGCAAGTGGGGCGTAAAATATGATGGCGGAAATGATCCATTAGGCTTTATCGAACGGGTGGAGGAGCTGTCAAAAATGTATGAGGTAAGCCTAGAAGATATATTAAAAGTGATTTCAGAATTTTTTCGGGAGAGAGCGCTGTGTTGGTTTAGAAATAACAACAAACAATGGACACAGTGGTCACGATTTAAGGGAGACTTTCTGACATTTTTCCTCCAGCCCCGGTATTTCGAAAAACTAGACGACGAAATCCGGAAGAGGACACAGAAGCCCCGAGAAACGTTTAAGGACTACGTACTCGCCCTCCAAAATCTGATGCGCCACTCAGATCTCACTCCTGAACAGAAGCTGGAACGCATCTTCCGAAATGCGCAATCGGACTACCAATGGTATATCCGGCGCAAAGACTTCGCACATCTAGACGAGCTCATCTATTTGGACACAGAACTCTAAAGCATTCCCCAAAACACCCACACCAACCGAGGAGAACATTACCGAATGGTCATGGAGCAACCTGCCCTACCAGCTAAATGGCAGAAGCCTAAGCATAATCATAAAGCCGTTACCAACAATACAAACTTAACATGTGAAGATGAGAAGGTAAAAGCCAATATTCTCATTATGAACAGGCCGGTAGATGCTATTATCGACACGGGTGCAACCAGGAGTTTTATTTCTCCCACATTGGTACAGGAACTTTACCAGAGACCCACGTACGTAGAAGTAGATATCGCTGTTCGCTTGGCCGATGGTACCCGTAAGGGAATTTCTTAGGCCGTACAGTGTGGCGTTACTCTAGGCAATGTGGCCACACAACACATCTTCCTCATCATGAATGATTCTACCGAGAAGGTCATATTAGGCCTCGATTTTCTCCGGAAGGTTAACACGACTCTAGTTTGTGCCGGCCTAGTCGTAAACTTAGAGCAGACGCAGAAGCCAGATTGTGGACAGGAGGAAATCAAAGACAAGGTAAGAAAACCTATTATAACTGCCAGTAAATCTATGTGCGCGGTACCCAGCGAACTTAGTCATAGCTTAAAGCAGAAAGTAGACCAATTTCTGAGCGAGGAACTCCCGAAGTTTCAGCGAATACAGGGCTTGTCTACTATCGCTCAACATAGGATCGTTATGAAAGACGAGCGACCGATAAAACATCGCTATGCACAACGTAATCCCGCCATGCAGGCGATTATAGACGAAGAGGTGAACAAATTGATCGAGCGTGGGTGTATCTAACCGTCGCGCATCCCCTATAGTTTCCCAATCACCTTGTTGAGAAAGAAAAATGGCACGTGGCGGACATGCATGGCCTTCAGACAATTAAACGCCAGGTCAGTGCCAGATGCCTACCAACTTACGCGTATCGATGCCATTCTCAACCGACTCCGTAATGCCAAATTTATCAGTAGCCTGGACCTCAAGGACGGTTACTCGCAAATACCAATGGCAGAAGATAGCAAGAAATATACCGCTTTTGGGATCACTGGGCGAGGACTGTACCAGTGGAGGGTCATGCCATTCGGCCTCCACTCCGCACCATCTACCTTCCAGAGAGCCCTAGATAGTGTCATCAGCGCAGACATGAAGCCGCATGCATTTGCCTATCTAGATGATATTATCGTCATCGGAACTAATTTTGAAGAGCACCTCCGAAATCTGCGAGAAGTCTTTCGGCGATTAAGAGCTGCCAACTTAAAAATAAATATTGACAAATGTGAGTCTTTTAAATCCGAAACAAAGTACCTGGGGCACGTAGTCACCCCAGAAGGAATAAAAACTGACCCCGATAAAATCGCGGCTATGGCCACAATGCAGCCGCCAAAAAACGTCCGAGATGTGCGCCGATTCCTAGGCGTCACCACGTGATACAGAAGGTTTGTACCCAATTTCGCAGAAGTTTCGCGGTCACTGACTCAATTGTTGAAAAAGGGCAAGCATTGGAAGTGGGGAGCTGAGCAACAAGGGGCGTTCGAAACTTTCAAGGACCACCTGACAAAAGCACCAGTGCTAACCTGCCCAGATTTCGCCAAAACATTTGTGCTCCAAACAGATGCTAGCGACTATGGACTTGGTGCCGTGCTCACCCAGGAAATCGAGGGGTCTGAAAGGGTTATCGCGTACGCTAGTCGTCACCTTGAGCCGGCTGAAAAAAACTACTCTGCCACCGAAAAAGAATGTCTGGCTATCGTGTGGGGAATCCGGAAAATGCGCCATTACCTTGAAGGGTACGAGTTTCAGGTAATAACTGATCATCTGGTTTTAAAGTGGCTGAACTCCATAGATAAGCCCGTCGGACGACTGGCCAGGTGGGCGCTGGAGTTGCAGCAATACAATTTTTCTGTCCACTATAGGAAAGGCAAGCAAAACGTCGTAGCCGATGCGCTTTCGCGGCAACCTGTAGAAGATGTCAACTATGTGCATGCTGGAACTGGTACATGTAGGTGGCTAGGAAAGCGTATCACGGATGTCCGTGAACACCCAGAAAAATTCCCAGATTACGCAATTGTCCACGGCCAACTCTATCGTCATCTGCCCCGGCAAACGAATGATGAAGACAGTACGCCATGGAAGCTGTGTGTCCACTCCGCTAAGACGTCAAGTCCTACAAGAGAACCACGACCAGCCGGCAGGTGGCCATATGGGTGTGAGAAAAACTACGCACAAGATCCGCAGCCGATACTACTGGCCAGGAATGACCCGCGATATTACCCGTTATGTCCAGCAGTGCGAAACCTGCCTGAAATTTAAGGTATCCCAACGCATGCCCGCAGGAAAAATGCTTACTCGCATACCCGACGAACCGTGGGCTTTCCTGTGTGCGGACTTTGTGGGACCCCTCCCCAGAACCCGCCATGGTAACAATATGCTACTGGTTTTCTTCGATAGCTTCTCTAAATGGTGCGAATTAGTACCCATGAGGAAAGCTACCGCAGCGGGGGTAGTAAAGGCGTTTCGCGAACGAATAATAGCCAGATACGGGATACCAAAAGCCATAATCACCGACAATGGGGCACAATTCACAGCACGAGTTTTTAAGAATTTTCTAGCAGAAATGGGTGTCCGGCAGCAGTTTACCGCCTCATACACACCACAAGCAAATCCAACTGAACGCATCAACCGCACGGTCAAGACCATAATGGCACAGTACTCGGGGGCACAGCACACTTCATGGGATGAAAACTTACCTGAAATTATGCTGGCCATCAATACAAGTACCTCTGAGTCCACCGGGTACACCAGCATACCTGACCCAAGGGAGAGAACCACGGTTGCCTAAGACCCTATATGACGAAGTAACGGTCGGCACAGGAGCACGGTCAGTCCTTCCGAATGAAAGGGCAAAAGAACTGCACGAAATTTTCAAAATTGTAAGAACTAACATAAACCGGGCCTCTCGGGAACAGCAACGGCACTACAATTTGCGACGTCGCGAATGGAAGCCAAAAATCGGAGAACATGTTCTACTCCGCTTACACCCGCTGTCCAAAGCAACAGACAACTTTGCTGCCAAGCTAGCACCTAAGTACGGGGGGCCTTATATCATACAGAGATTTGTGTCTCCCGTCATCGCAACTATTCGTAGAGCTGACAGCTCGGAAGAGCGTACTGCGCACATTAGTGATCTGAAACCATATCACACCTCAGAGCACTAATATCTCTCTTAATTTTTACTCGGGTTACCAGTAGCAGTACATAATGAAGCAAACAAGACACCAAAACGAAAAAAAAGAGGTAAAAGGTATCCAAAGGAAACATAACACTTAACAGATTAGTACAGTTTAAACATGAGTGGCAAACGCAACAAGTTTGAAGAGTCGCGGCGGAAGTTTCGTAAGAATATGGAAAAGGAGCAGAGCAAAGGGAGACGTACCATTTTTCTTGAGGACGACGATATCACTGGTACAAGCCGAGGGGGTACCAGAAACCGTACGTACCGTCCACGACCACCACGAAGGTCACGTACCCCCCAGCGTCCCAAATCAGTTCAAGGTTCACCACCGTTTGAGCGTCGTTCGACGGCGTTCGTGTATAAAATGTCGACCGCACCAAGTACCGCCACGCCAGCACAAAATTCCCCCGAGCCACCACGCAAGACCCAAAGTCCACCGCCGGAAGTTGTGGTGATTAATAGCGACCACGAATCAGAGCCAGCCGTAACACAGGCCGAGTGTGAAGATCTCATGTTCAGCCCAAATAATCTGCAACATATCGATTTGGATGATCCGGTCCTGGTCGAGATTCAGAGAAAATTGTTGGTTTTCAAGATACTACTATCGAGAGACGCAGCCCAACCCCCCATCACTGGGGCCACCAAGCTCACCATCATCATTAGACTGGGAAAGCGAGAATTTTCGTCTTCCTACTCCCAAACGCCGGCATGGACTAGGCACATACGAGGTCCAGGATCGTCAATACCGCCATTTGGGGTTCCGCTGACACGAACGAACCTGTACAGTAAAGCTGTTGGTGCCGAAAACTCATTCGTCACCGGCTCTCGATCGACGACCTTTTGTTTCCACACCACCACAAACAGTAAACGTCACACCACCCCGAAGCAGCTCACCGGCCGTCCCTGAAATAAACCTCACCGCAGCCAACGGTTGTATATCATCCATGGCTACCTCCTCCTCCACCCCGAAGCGCAGCCTTCGTGAAAAATTGTCACTACCAACTCCCATCGACTTACAAAGCGCATCGGTAGCCTCATCCAGCTCCCCATCAACGGAATGTACGACTCCAAAGCGACACACCGATACGCCATCACCTGGCCGCACGCCGCCATTACCCACTAGCCCGCGGGTGATCAGCTTATAGCAAGCACCCGAGCAATTGCGACGGAAGATACAACACGCAGGGCTACAAGATCCTCCACCATCCCGTATCCGACTTTTCGAAGTGATTCAGGGGCAATCCTATCGAGTAAGCATATACCGTAATGGTGTTGTCCAGATCATATGGCGCCGGCATTAGATTTCCCTGGGAGGAGGGCAGTGTGACGACAAAAGTCGACGGGCTCGTTTTTGGCGCAACAATTCTAAGTAACCCGTTTGTTATTAATTATACCTATATAGGTACGAATATTGTCAAATAATATATATGTATATTTAAGCTTATTGTGATGGAATTTATATTTTAAGTTGTATATTCTCTTGAAAGTCAGATTCCCATTTTATATGGCTACATATAGGCATTTACAAAAACACATGAAGATTATTTTGTTCAGTTATTTTCTTCATTCAAACAAATTACAACAACACATGAAGGTTATTTTGGTCAGTTATTTTCTACATTAAAATAAATAAAATGAATTACTACATATTTAAATTATTTCCCCGCTCTCTCTCTATGTAAGAGTGCAATATAATATATTTATACAATTATATTAAGACATATATATATATATATATATATATATATATATATATATATATATATATATATATATATATATATATATATATATATATATATATATATATATATATATATATATATATATATATATATATATATATATATATATATATATATATATATATATATATATATATATATATATATATATATATATATATATATATATATATATATATATATATATATATATATATATATATATATATGTATATATATATATATCTATATATATATATATATATATATATATATGTATATATATATATATATATATATATATATATATATATATATATATATATATATATATATATATATATATATATATATATATATATATATATATATATATATATATATATATATATATATATATATATATATATATATATATATATATATATATATATATATATATATATATATATATATATATATATACATATATATATATATATATATATATATATATATATATATATATATATATATATATATATATATATATATATATATATATATATATATATATATTTATATATATATATTAGCAAGAGCTAATTCCTTCGTCTAGACCAGAGGAAGTTTGGACAAGGCTACATATAGACTTTTTGGGCCATTTTTAAAGCGTTGGTGTTTAGTGGTGGTTGACAGTAGTAGTAAATGGATTGAGTGTGTGGATATGGGTACTAATACAACTAGCCTGGTAACAATCTCAGCTTTAAGAGATTTGTTTGCTCGTTTTGATTTACCAAAATGTATTGTGTCGGATAATGGGACATCATTTGTGTCCAAAGAATTTAAAAGTTTTTTGCATTTTAATGGCATTGAACACATTACAACTCCTGTAGGACACCCTGCTACTAATGGTCAGGCTGAAAACTCAGTAAAAACCATTAAAAACGCACTGAAGCGAAGTTTAAGTAATGTATCAAGAGCTGAATTTAACAGTGCGCTTTGCAGATTTTTATTTGACTACAGGAACACAGTACATTCTAGTACTGGTGTTTCACCTGTTCAATTAATGTTTAATAAACGCAAGCTAAGAACAAGACTTGATTTAATTAATCCCAATCGAAAAGTTGTAAAAATGAATAAAGACCAAGTAAATGTTTATGCAAAAAACAAACAAAAAAATCAGATTAAATGTCATAAAGGCCATAAAAATAACGTTTTTAATGAAGATGATAATGTAATATGCAAAGATTATTCGATTCCGGGTAAGGTTTCTTGGATTAGAGGCACAGTGTTTAAGAAGCTTGGTAAGCAAACATATTTAATAAAGACTGTAAATAATAAGACTTGGAAAAGGCATGCGAACCAAATTGTCTTATGTGCTGAACCTCTTAATGAAAATATTGCAATTCCAACAACCGTGGCAGACCCATTGCAAAAAATGCTTCCCAGTGTCCAACAAAGTATTGGAGATAGGTTGTTGTCAAATCATATAGAAGATACAGAACAAGAAAATATTGTAACTATTGAAGGAATGCAAAACGATAATATTGTCTCTATGGACGCAACACAAAAAGAAAATGAAATGGTTAATTATAATTTAAGAGAAAGAAAAGCTAAAAAATAAGAAATAATAACTAAAAGTTGCAAATAAATAATTAGATAGTAGAATATATAATTTTGTTTTCTAACGATGTATACTATGTTTAAATGATATAATGAATCATGTTTTAAAATATGTATCTTATTTGCTGAGAAACAAAATTGTGATGGGGGTAGTTGTAGGGTATCGACTTAGTAAAGATCCGTATCAATACTGTTATTATCAATACTCTTATTAAAGATCATTATCAATATCATTATGATCATTACTCTCTATTATTATTATTACTCAGTACATATTATATTAAGTGTATGCATTTTTTGGAAACAAAGGATAACTGTAACCAATATTTTAGTGTCTACTTAATTTGTACAATTTATAGTTAAGTCACTCACTAAATATTCAGCAAAGCAGCCAGATTAATTTTATACTTAAGAAATTGAAATAAAAGACTTACATATTTTTAATATAATAAACTCTGTGTCTTACCTTTAAAAGCTGAGTTTATTACAGTTACTGTTCAAAGTTTTGGTTGAAGTCTACTGACGATTTGGTAAAAGCGCCAATGAAATGCATATAGACAATTGCTTAATAACCATCAACAAATAAATTTCATTTAAGTATTTATTATTATTTAACTGTTACGTTAAATTTTATATTTCAATAGATCTGTTAAGTAAATTCTTAACAGTATTAGCTTTTGTGTTAAAATGTATTTAAAAAAAATATTAAGTATGTAACATGATTTAACTATAATGTTAAATTTTTTATTTTAATAGAGCTTTTAAAGTAAATACTTAACATAATTTGAAAAATATGAAAATATCAACAGATTTGTGTGTACAGAATTTTGAGAAAGATTTTATTTTTATATTTTTGTTGTGAGTGAAGAAATTAAATGATATAAACAAAAGTGGATAATATTTTAACTCACCGTAATTTTGTCCATCTTGAACTCCGGGCCCGAATCAAAGGATCTGGTGTTTGATGTTGTTACCTCTTTGTTTGGGTATTATTTAAAATATTCACTCAATTTTTAATTTCGTTTTAATATGAAAGGAGACAAATATCTGTGTGTTTATCAATGTGTATAGGTGTGTATGGATTGTTAATGCGCATACAATAGGGTTCTATCGGCTCTAAAATGAAGCCTCACAAAACAGATACAGTTTGCTGATAATTATACTGAAAACTGAAACTGGAAAAGGCGAACACCACGAAACGAAAGAGACTCATAGCCAAATATCCTTTGCATGATATTATCCTTTAGTACCAGGGTCCAGGTCCTGTAACTCATAATATATGTGGCCGATCTTACGCAAGACTTTAGCCTTAATGCCCACTGGAGCAAGCTTCGAATTAAAGTATTCCGCTTTCGAGCTCTGATAGAAAGTCCGGCTGTATACGTCCTGTCCCACAGTAAAGTCCTTTGCCCGAGATCGTAAGTTGTATATCCGAGAATTTTTGTCATACGCCTGGCGCATATGGTCTTTTATTTTGTCACGAATTATTGAAAAGTCGTCCTGTCTCTCCACAAAAGCATCTGTCTCTGCTAAAAGTCCCAATTTAAGTAAAATTTTGTAGTCCTTGCCATGAGTGAGCATGTTCTGTCCGAAAACTATCTCATACGGTGTTCTACTAACCGATTGATGTACACTGGTACGCAGTGAACAGTTGATACTGGGTATGTACACGTCCCACCCACGATGATTGTCCCTAACGTAACTCCGTAAAGCCTCATTAATGCAACGATTCACACGTTCGCTGCCGTTTGATTGGGGACTATAAACAGCTGTCAAAACATGATTAATGCCATTTTTCCTTAAGAATACTTCAAAGTCCTTGCTGCTGAACTGCGAACCATTGTCCGATACAAGTGTCTCAGGAACCCCAAAACAACTAAAGATTTCCGTCCGTAAATAGTCAATAATGTGTTTCGAAACAAACTTTTTTAAGGGTAAATTTGGAAAAATGGTCCAAAACTATAAGTATGCCGATATATCCAGACTTAGTCCTAGGTAAGGGACCAATCAGATCAATGTACGAACGCTGAAACGGTCGTTCTGTTGTTACCATCTTACCCATTGGAGGTCTCAGTGTTGTGGTCGGTGTCTTCGAAGTCTTGCACAAATCGCAATCTACAATGTAAGTCTTTACGTCCGTCACAAGTCCTGGCCAATAAAAGTAACGTCGTATTATCTCTATTTTCTTGGCAATGTCCCCATGCGCAGAATTAGGTTGATCGTGAGCAGAGTAAATAGTTTCGTGACGAAGTGCATTAGGCACAAAAGTCGCCACGAATCAGATTCATCTAAGTCCCCCGTAGAAAATTTTACCTTCTTGTAACTATATCGGTCAATAATCCTAAAGTCCGGCAAATCTGATGACATAAAATTATCCCTCAACTTACTATATTCAGCACTATCAAAATATTCGGAGTGCAAATCAATAGATGGTAAATTGTCTGATTCCACAGGGTCCACAAAAGTCTCACCCTCGTGAACACGCGACAGAGCATCTGGCACTATATTATCCTTTCCACTCCTGTGTTCCATGGAAAAATTAAATCCTTGCAATTTTAAGGACCACCTTGCTAGTCTGCCCAATAAGTCTCTCTGACCCATGAGCCATTTAAACTAGCACTTTGAATTCCTGACCCTCTATATACGGCATAAACTTTTTTATTGCCAATACAACAGCGAGGCACTCGAGTTCAGTAATGGTGTAATTACGCTGTGCCCTGTTCAATTTCTGGGACATAAGTATATGCAATCGGTCTTTCTGTATCATTTCCGTCCTTCTGCGCCAACACTGCCCCAACACCATAAGTGCTTCCGTCACATTGCAAAATAAAAGGCTTTTCATAATTAGGATGAATAAGTAATGGGGCAGAAGTCAGTCCGGTCTTTAAATCATCAAAAGCTACCTGAGCTTCATTGGTCCAGTTGAAAGTCTTTTTCTTTGTCAATAGTTCTGTCAGAGGGAAAGGTATTGTGGAATAGTTCTGTATGAAACGACGGTACCACCCTGTCATTCCCAAAAAACGTCGTAAATGTCGTATAGATTGTAGTACCGGAAAGTCCTGTATAGCCCTAAGTTTATCGTTGTCCACCCTTAATGTTCCATTCCCTACAATATAACCTAGATATTTGGCTTTATTAAGAGCGAAACTGCTTTTCCTAACGTTTATTGTCAGCCCTGCCTTTCTTAATAATTCTACCAAGATATAAGTTTTTACACAAAATATATTTTTAAATGTCAGAATTGGTTTAAGTAAAACAGTTTCTTCTTTTTATTTCTGAACTGTATTCCGCACCTCACAACGGTTCAACTATACTGGCATCAATAGTCGATCAGCCGATAAATAATAATTGGATGTACATACATACTTATGTATAGTGGCAGTTAGCAGAATACTTTAGTGCAAGTATTCGCTAATGCTGACTTTAGACGACATGTTTTTTACATATGGCTTGTTAGGTGTGTGAGACATATGTAACTTCGCATGTTTGTCAAAATTGTCAATTTACAGACGGTTTATAATATTTGCTTTCACACGTACATGTGCAATTATATCTGACATAACATCTGAGTGATCAGAACAGCTGAGTTTTTGCACAATTTTCGTAAATATATAAAGCGCTCTTTGCTTTTTAATGTTTTTTCAGCCAAACCACACTTTTGATCATTTAATACAGCTGATGTCAGATGCCTTGTCAGATGAAAATAGAACACGCTCTAATTGAAAATTTATCATCTAACTTTGCTTCTGTAAATGTCATCTGACAATGTTTCATATGTTTCACACGGCATGTATCACTTTTGCAGTGGGAAATTTGATGTAAAATACATGTCGTCTAAAGTCAGCATAAGCAAAGAAAACTAAGAGCAAGTAAGAAGCACTCGTATATGAGCGTGCTGTGTAGTATACGTATTTACTTACTTACAATGCTTTTTTTAACATCGATGTACTTTTTTGTGTTTTATAAAAATGGTCACAACTTTGAATGTTCCTCTTGTCAATTATAACTATAAAACATTTTAAATTGAACGTTTATTTTCTTCTTTTTGATCATGCAACAAACCGTAGCAAGTTGGGAGAATGCTAAATTGGAAATTGTCTACAGAACGTTGTATTTTCCCACGATCATCACATCACGGGTAGTGAAATAAAAATTTATAAAAGTAATTCTAAAAAAGAAAAAAATCAAAAGAATTAAGCCTCGTCGCATCCATACAGTATGCAAAGTTCGTATTCATACACCCTCAATAAAAAAACACTGGCTTGTAATAAATAAAATGACTTAAATTACATGTTTATTGCAAGATTTTTTTATAGAGATTATATTTAATACATCATTCAAATAAAAATACATTTCATTAAAAAAGGAAAAGCTAAATTTGCTAATTTAAAAAAAAAATTCATATTCGTACATAACATTTTTTTTTAAATCACACTAGGAACTGATTCAATTCAAAAAGGAAAAATAAGCCTTTTTTATAATAAAACTAGTTTTTGAAATGAATTTTTTGTATTATTTTTGTATACAAATATAAACTTTGTTTCTTAACAATATGTAGTGAATTCCCCTATTTTCTATAAACTTATTGAACGAAATGTCGTTTTTAATTATTTGATTTGTTAAATAGAGCCTGCATAAATAAAATTGTACAAGAATAATAATAATATTCGGCCCTGTCACAAAGTTCAATTCCGTTCGGAATCGGAATTCAACCTACCCCATTTTTGTAGTAGCTGATGTCTAAAAAAGAAAACTAAAATACGCAAATTTGTCAGGTGTGTCCAGACTGTTGGCGGCGCTACTATGCTGCGCTATGCTCCAGCTAGGACTTGACATATTAGGTTGGATTGAATTCCGTTTCCGAACGAATTGAGCTCTGTGACATGACCGATTATAGTTATTTATTTTATTACAAAAGTTTTTCTTTTTTTAAAGTTGAGGGTGTACGAATATGAAATTTGTATACTGTATATATATTTGCATACATACATATGTATGCAACACAATTTTCATAATGAAATTACCCTGTTGGCCAACACGTCATAGGAGACATTTGCATCAACGACTACCGAACGAAATTTCGGCATTTGTCATGCACGATATTTGTCGATTACAGTTTCTTTTAAGACAATCTAACAGGAACCGTACTCAAAGAATGGGTAAAAGAAAAACTACTGAACTGGTCATGCCAACTAGTTTGTAGAGCTGCAAGATTATCGATAGTCGCCTCACTCGATAGTTCGTTATAAAACTATCGATAGTATCGAATTTTTAGAAGAATGCTAGAGTTTTAACCCTTCATCCATTAAAAAGTTTTTAATTTATTTAACAAATTTTATATGAGAATTTATTTAGCAATTCTTTTATACATTAAATTTTTTTTATGAATCTCGTACAATGTTTTATATCGTTACCTTAATATAGAAACGAGTTAACTTATTATTTTTTTTAAATCGAACTTTTTGCATACTTCGATAGATTAAAAATAATGAGCTTCGGCGTTTTTATATTAAGGTAACGATGTATTCTTTAAATAGTAACATTATTTAAATTAAGTTTTAAGAACGCCCAAAGAAAATGGATAATAGCTTCAAAACGACTGGACCAATTTCTTTCAAGTGTAACTTAGAAGATTTAAGATCAAGTAAAATTGATAAAGCCGTTTTTCCGATTTTCTTCACACATAGCTAAGAACATTCTCAATAAAGTCACCTTTCAAATAGAAAAAACTAAGTCAAAGGCGGTATAGCCGTTTGGGCTCTACGAAGATGCAGACAGACACACAGATACACACTGCAAACGTATAACACCCCTCTATTTTTATTTAAAAAGACAATGTAGAATTATTTAATTAATTAAATTTTAGTGCAAATTTTATTCAAACATTGGTTGATCATATATCATTGGCGAAGCTATTGTAGTTAACTTCCTAAGGACTGTAAATTTGGGCATAGTGGGATCGCTTTTGGACTCTACTTTTATCTACAGTAGCCGGAGTATTCAAAAATTTTTGTTAATAATAATATATGTATAGACATATAGTTTTCGATTTTAAACAACTGCTGCGGTCAGAATTTATGGATGACATTTTTTTCGATAGTATCGATAGTGAGAAAAACATCGATAGTCCATTAAAAATAAAATTACCGATAGTACCATCGATTGTTTTGCAGCTCTACTAGTTGGTTAATATTGTCCGCAAGCTCGTCTTTCAATGTTCAATATACAATTTTTTATAAGTTCGGTACAACAAAAAACACTACTCTTCGTATACAAGCAAATGAACTTCTTGTGGATATTGTCGCTCAGTCTGTCACCAGTTTGAATCCCAGCGGGAAAAGGTAATGAATAATAAACGAGAAAGTCAAGCAGAGAATGTACCCAGCGGGAAAATTAGTCATTGATTACATATATAATGAAAGATATAATGCATTATTTTAAAAAGCGAAACAATGCATTGCTTTGGAAGCGAGAAGGTAATTTGATCAGACACAAAAATACACATTCATTACCACTTATATGACCACATCTAATGAAGAAGGAATGTATTGTTTCTGCCCACCAAGCCAAATGTTCCGATTTCGTAAAGAATTCGTAACGACTGTTCGGTAAAATCTTCCGATTTCGGAACCGAAATGGTAACGATTTTTGTATGAAATGGTTGACACGACTTCGTAACGATATGTAGTTACGAAATCGTAACGATATGTCGGTACGAATCCGCAACGACGTGTAGGTACGATTTCTTAACAAATTCGTTTAGAGTTTTCTTCAACTTTTTTAATAATTGCTTATATAAAAACTATTTTCCATCATTTTATTTATTCACTTCAATATTATATGATTTAATGTAATATAACATAAAAACTATAAATTAATTGAAAGATTAGAGTCGTAAGCCTTTTTAATGACTTTTGCTGCCGGTTTTCATCTACGTAGCTTGTCTGGCTATAATTAATTATTAATACATGAATCTGCAAAAATGTGGAACATTTAGTATACATATGTTATTTACTTTTATTTGAGCTTACAACCTACCTTTAAAAATCTTAACCAGAGTACGGATTTGCACACGAGTGTGCGGCACATGTGTCTAAATTTGGCACATACATACGTGCAAGTGCCTTATAATTGATATCTAAAGGCACACGCACATGTACGTGTACCAGTTTTATAGGCACACGTACACGTGCCAAAAATAGGTACACAAAAAAAATGCCACTTACTCGTGTGTGTGTGCCACATTTTTTGTGTGCTTATTTTGGGCACGTGTGCATGTTAGAATCAAACTGGCACTTGCACGTGTGCATGTATACAAATTTAGGCCCATGTGCCGCACACTCATGACAAAAAACCACAAAAAGTCTATGCTAGCAGCGTTACCGTTCTGGCTAGTTTTAGTTATTTTTCTTTCAATGTGTACTTATGGATTTTTTTAGTTTTGGTTACTTTTTCGGCATCATTATTATTTTTGTAAACGACTTCAAAAAACGAGGATGTTACCAACTCTTCTGTTTGTACACGCATAACTCCTTCATTTCTGCACTGATTCTCAAAATTCTTTTTTTTTAAATGCCTTGCTTGCAGTTTGGTCCCATAATTTTTTTTTAAATCGGATGGGGAAATTCGCTCCCCCCTTTTATAACTCTGTCATTTGGCACCCGATTTAAAAAATTCTTTTTTTTTTTGAAAGGCTTTGCTTGCATAAATTTTTCCCAAAATCAGAGGGCAAATTTGCCCCCTACCCTCAACAAATACTGATCATCGCATAACTTTTTCATTTATGCACCGATTTTCAATAAAAGTTTTTGTTGCTTTCAAGGCTTTGCTTGCAGCTTAAACCCATACATTTTTTCCCAAAATCGGATGGCGAATTTGGTCCAATAAGCTTTTCCTTAAAATCAGGGGGCAAATTTACCACCCCCTTCCAAAATATTGATTATCGCATAACTTTGTCATTTATGCAACGATTTTCAAAATTCTTTTTTTGTTTGAAAGCCTTTGCTTGCAGTTTGGTCTTATAATTTTGGTTTCTTTAATCGGAAGGGGAAATTTGCTCCCCCCATTTCATAGCTCTGTTTTGTTTGAAAGCCTTTGCTTTTAGTGTGGTCCAATAAGCTTTTCCCAAAAATCAGGGGCAAATTTGCTCCCCCTCAAATATTGATTATCGCATAACTCCTTCATTTTTAACTACTCCTTCATTTTTAACTACATATATATTTACATATTTACATATTTATCACTTCACATATTACAAAATATTAGTTTACAATCGGTTTTTGTTGCAAAGTTTACGAAAAAAATTAAGATTATTATGCCATTTATTTTCTTCAAAGTTTCGTCATTATTCTCCATACTGTAAGTTTATATTACTTTAATAAATACATAGCTCAAGTACACATACATACTTATGTATGTATGTATATTTGAAAAAAGCACCAGTATAACTATGATTACACAAACTAATATTAAATTTTTAAATAAAATATTCTAACAAAACTAGTTTTAAGGATTCGCATTAAATCACACTGAAACTGATCTATTTAACACCAAGGCTTGAAATACATTGATCACTTCATTCAAAAATATGTGTTAATACTTTTTCTTTTAATTTCAAACAAACTTATTGGGGGAAAATCCATCACGTCATATTCACTAATCCTTTTGACCATGATGTAATAATATAGGTGACGTTACTAGGGCAACAAATACAACATTAGAACAAAAAAGGAACTTTTGTGTGTGGAATGTCGTCGTATAAGTCAAAAATTATTGTAAACAAAAATCAAAAGGACGCGCTGCAAGTGATGAATTACATAAATTATTGAATTAAGAAACACACACACTCATACGTGTTTACCGTCGTAGTTATTTCTTATAATATTTAAATTAAAATTATTAAAAACTTTAGTAAAATAAACTAATCTCAATTTCAACAAACAACACAACACGTGGACTTTTTATAAACACAAACAAGACTTTGACAAAGATCTCGACAAACAATGCTCGAGCAAAAAATTGTCATCTGGCGTAGTAATGCCACCTACATTATTTCATCATGCTTTTGACCAGCAAGTGTTCATGTTTATTGCATTTTCGTAAATAGAATTTATTTTTTCCCCATTTTTTAGGCAAAACAGGTCAAAGGAAAGTCACAAACAGCTGCATAGAAATTATGATGGTCTTATTATATATCAAGAATTTGATTTACATTTTTCACAACAAAAAAACATTGAATGCAGACTACCTGCTGAAAAGGGTGACTTTTATTAAAATATGCACAATAAATTTTATTAGTGCTATTGTTGCATGGGTATTTTTTTTTTAGTTTCGCTATCACGAGGATGTATGCTTTTATTGTTTGATCTTTAAGTAACCATTTTTTTGTAGAAATTAGTTGGTTGGGTAAATTTTTTTTGAAATGAAAACCAAATCCAAAAAGAAGTGCGTAATGCGAATTGTGTTGCTTTATGTATTTTGTTGGCAGTTTGACTTTCGCAAGAACAATTCTATTGTCGTTTTTTTAATTTCTGTTTATATGTACCTACATATTTTTGTACAAATCAAGTCAATGGACATTTTTTCAAAGAACAAAAAGGTTATAAATTAAATGGGTTACTGTTGTTTTGTATATGTATGAATTTGACATTATTGCTCTTGGAAGTGCGTGGTTTTTTACTTAATTTTCAATTCCTAGGCAGTATGGAAAGGAAATAATAGTATGTTCATTGGCGTAGAGAGGCCTTTCTGGGGCGCAATGCCCCCAGACTTGATTTTGTCCCTCTCCAAGAATAACTGAAATATTTAATAAAAATTATTAAAAACTTCTCTATGTTTTTTATAAAAATTTAGTTTTCAATAATTGCAAAATTGTTGTTTCTTACGTAAAAGCCCTAAACAAAAACGTACGAGTGTGTTTATTTTATTCTGATGATATATTTTTGTATCTTCTGTAACAAAATATAAAAAGTAGTACATACAACATTATAAAAACCTTTTCATACTGGGTCCAGTTCTGCATGAAATTATTCCAATAGCCCATCAACAACATGATTTTTAAAAGTTTTAGACCTTCAAAAAACTTTCATATCGATGGTCATAAGCAGAGCTACCAAAAATATGCTCTAAAAAAGGGTTTTATGCGCATAAAATATGATGTAAAAAACAGAGAAAATGCTCTTAACATTTAAAAAATATGCTCTAAAAAAGTTTTGTTTTTCTGAAAAATGATAAAATTTTATTTAAAAAGATAATGAAAAAATAAATTAAAAAATAAACACGTTATCGAATTCATTAATATAACTTGTTAATTTAGGAACATTACGTGTGTGATAAAAAAAGATAAAATATAAACTAAACTTTCTTTGTAAGAAAATTTGTACAAGTATAAGTCTGTGAAATATATTAGCTTAATTCATGCTGGAATTGCAATAAATTACGACGTGTTGACTTAAACTCTCAAAAAGAAAGTTCTGTCTGTTGCTTCTAAAAATAGTTTTATAAACAAAGAAACTTCTTTCTACATCCGCTGAATTCATTGGAGCATATTTATGAGACAAAACTTCGCCCACATTATATTCTGAAGTTGGGCTCACTTTAGAACCATTGACTATAAATATTTTGTATTTTTTCGATCCCTTTGTTTTTATCCACAACACGTTTAAACATATTTTGAACAATATGCTTAGAATCGGAGTCAGGCACATTGTCGATCTTTTTAACTGTGTCGTTCAGGGTTGTCAGAAATTTTCTGACCTATTTCGCCAAATCGATTTTAAAAATCTTCTTACTACATTTTATAGTAAATTTGGTTTTACATAATAGTTTCTTTAATATAAGTTTTTATAAAACATTCGTATAAAAATTTAGCGGAAAATCGCCAAAAGTAGAAATAAAATCGCCAAAAACTATTTCATGTCAATTTTTCTCATCAAAATGAAAAATCCATTAACGACTGTAATTAAATATGCAAAAGCTTCAAAATCACATTGTTTTAATTTCTTCCAGACAAGTTTTGGTGGGATTTATTTTCGAGTATACTTTTTCAACAAAGTAATTTTCCTGAATTATAAAAATTTTTAAGTTCAGTTTTGTTGAAAAATAGCCATAAAAATCGCCAACAATTTTATTTATCGCCAGAAAAATCGCCATGTCGCCAAGCAAGTTGAAAATCGCCACGTTTGGCGAGAAATCGCCATATCTGACAACGCTGGTGTCGTTCAGTATTTTTATTTGCTCATGTAGGGAAATAGCAACAGTTTGCAATTTTTTGATATTGTTGGTAATAAATCCATAATTCAATGCAATAAAAACTAAATCTGTTTTTGTTTTAGATTTACGTAAAGCTGCTTTGGCAATTTT